>VZTG01007192.1:49284-185499 GCA_013397845.1 Melanocharis versteri | reverse complement strand
TGGTCAAAAAGGCCAGATCCTTAGTACTGGGGTTGGATGGATGGAACCCAGGTTTGGACAATGTGTAAACCCTCAGGACAAAACCCCAAGTGTGGCATGTGATGACTCAGTCCAGGTGACCTCAAAATCAGCTGAGAGCAGCTTTGCTGGCACCTGAGGAGCAGACAGGCCGGGCAGGGCTGGCTCCTCTCTCCTGGACCTGTCCAGAGGGAAGGACACAACAGACTTGCCTTTGCAGATCCAGCCGGAGACACTGCACCCTCCAGCTTTGGGTCACCACCAGCAGATGAAGTCACTAGCACCAAATACCTGCTGCTGAGAAGTTCTGCCTCATGACTCCTCAATCTCTTTCAGGGAAAAGTCAACAGGGTTAGTTTGTGTAGGTGCTTTGAGCCACTTGGGTGATTTTGCCTGGAGCAGATTAGGAAATGCACACTGCACTTGGTCCCAGACAATGCTGGATACAGGAGTTACACTAAGAAACTACATGTGTCAGTATTTTAATGGAGCACCACACCCTGAACATGAAGTTAAAGCAGTTATGCGAGGGATTAAAAATCTTTTTATAGCACTGTCAGGCTTATTTATACAGTTGTAAGTGTGTAATTAAATATTTGGGATATTTTTTTTCCCTGCAAAACTGTGTTTAACTGGAAAGACAAAAACACACATTTAACATTTAAACTTCCTTAATTGCTTTTAAATGTCACCACAAATTAAACAGTGTTTATTCTCAGTCTAATTGACTGCAGCTCAAGGACATCACCTCTCCACCTGAGCACAAAGGCTGTAAGGGAACAGCAATGCACATTTGCATTGCACAAGCTGATTTTATTCTCCTTGCCTCCTCCTCTGTGTACCTTTGATGGCCCTGTGCCTGCTCCTGCCTGTTCTCCTGCGTGAGAGCTGATAATCCCAACTTCATTTGCTGGTGGAGCAGCCACCAGCTCACTACAGACCAAATCTCCTCATGGAGAGGGCGAAGAGTCCTGGTCCCTTGGGAGAAGAAAACCAAAAGCAATTTAAAAAAGCCCAGATATTTGTTGGGGTCCCATGGAGGACAACTAACTACCCTCTGCATCCTTTCACCAGAGGCTGTGCCAGGAGAAGACAGAGAATTTGGGGATCATTAACATCTCATCAGAGCTGCACACACTGAAAACCTGACAAGGGCACTAGAGTAGCCATTTAAAATTGACTGAAATTGGATAAAATAATAAATAAATTTAAAAATATCTTTTTAAAATTCAAAGTAATTTTAAACTAAACTGCAAGTCTAGCTTGGCAATTTCATGAAGCATCAGTGCCCAAAATCAAGTTTTGGGAGGTAGAATCCTTGCCCATTGCAAGGGGTTGGAACTAGATGATTCTTTAGGTCCTTTTCCAACTGAAACCATTCTGTGATTCTATGAATAAAAGAAGCGGGCATTGTTCTGAGCCTTCTCTAAAATATTAGGGTGGAGCACAACCTGGGAAAAAGAAAGGGAGAAGAGAGACTGCCTTGCTTGGAAAACAAACTCCACAGAGACAGATGGTGCCAAGGAAAGGGGGCAGTGCCTACAGTACCAAGATTTTACCTTTCTTTCTCTCTAGAAAGAATAGAAGCATTGGGGATACTGGATTAAAGCAATTCTCAAGCTTCTCAGAACAAATCAAGCTCTGTTCAGCCGAGGGGTTGAAAGAAGTCACTGTGCTGTGACAACACACCAGCCAGGCTGCTGTGCACCTTCTCTTGTACACGTGTATTAGCCCAAAATAACTCAAGATATTTAAATCACAACTAGCTGACTTCAGAGCAAACCAAGTAAGTTGTGCAGAGACTCTTATGGTTCTTCCTGTCACTTTCTCAGGCTGTCACCAGATCATGGGGATTTATTTTTAATGTGTGACCTTTGTCAGATTCCTGGTATGAAAGTCCTTCCTTCTTCACGTGAGCCTTGTGAAAGGTGGGGGGTCACAGCAAGGATCCTAAACACAGCCTTGAGAACTGACCTGGAGAACTTTTAAGTCATTTAACCTTGACCCCAACTTGGCTGCTTACACAACAGCTACAGAATGAGAACTGCTTTCATGAAAAAGGCTTCTAATTCCTCTCCTGGTGATTCAAGACATCACTGAAATTTACCCAACCTTACTAAAGGGGTAATTGATGCTGAGTGTCCTCCATGGCTACCAGCTGACACTTCCTTACAGATAAACCCCTTGATGGCTTCCCTTCAGGGGTGTAGGCACCTGCTGCAGAACGCAGGGTGGATCTCCCTTCTGTTCACAAGGCTGTGGTGTTGTTCAGTGGCAGGAAATTCCAGAGACAACTGAAAGGAAATGCCCTGCTGTGAACAGCAATCCTCAGGACCAAAGCTGGTTTGGCAGAGGGGCAGCCTGTGTGACCCCCATGCACAGCTGGCAAAGCTGTGGAAATTGCATCTGGAGCACAGCCAGGAGAGCTTTCAGTGGGGTAAGGACAAGGAGAGAGCAAGCCCAGTCTTTTTGGGGCTAAGCTATTCACACATCAAGTCTAATTCTATTTCCATGAACATCTCCTGTCTTGGAAGCTGGATCTGTCTGTACGAATTTTTTAAGTGTCTATAAATACTTTTAATCTCAAAGGTTTTTATGAATGGACACACTGGCTCTGTGCAGAAATCCTTTCCTTGTTCACTGGGATAGGCTCTTGCCTGGAAATGAGGGGACTGCTTGGCCAGCTCACTGATCTCAGAAGGATGAAAGCACAGAGCTTGAGGGAGGGGTGACAGGGCTGGTTAGTGAAGGAAAACCATACCACATGCTGGCTACAGCCCTGAAATAGCCATGATTTTGAAATGGGAGATGGTGTCTTTACAGTCACTGATACACTGGAGCTCAAACTTCCTCTAGGATGGAGTGAGGGTCTACACTGAGGCTGATCAACCAGCACCATTCCTTCAGTGGGAAAATGATTCCTGAACTGTAAGACTAATGATATCCAACCTTGCTGGCCCACAAAGATCAACAACTCCAGCTCTAGCAAACTGAGTTTATATGACAACTCATTTCTACTGCACATTCTGGCTCTGCTCAGCCCAGTTTGTCCCAGTTTCCCCTTCTGCAGACAATGTAAACATCTGAGAATCAAACATCCTATCACCCTTGGAGGAAATCAATTAGACCAGGCAACTCTTGAGGTGAATAGTGCACTTCCAGCACTCAGGTGTTCCAGCCAGCCCATGAGGAATGGGACAGCTCCCAGACTGCCCTGCCCTCCCCTGCCGTGCCTGGCTGCACTCGCATCACCAGGAGCCTCCTCAAACACCGCCCTCTTCTTTCTGATCTTTAATCCTGCACGGGATGGGGATCCTGTGCTCAAACTGGAGTGAAAAGGGAAACTGATCCCTTTTTAACCGGGATGCTCTCTGCCCAGAGTCAATGCAGAGCACAATCACAGTAAGGCATCCAGGACACGCTCCAAAGAGCCAGACCATCCTCTGAGCGACCTGCAGCAAGAACAAACACAAAGCTGCTGCTCTGCATATTCACAATGCACATTTCCCATTAAACCTCTCAGCTCTTACATTTTTAAACAAGAGTCCAGACTGGAAAGGAAATGATTAACATCCTGACTTCACCTTGCCATGAAGCAGCTCCCTCCAATGCTTCCAGCTGTGCAGAAGAAAGTCCTTCAGGAAACTCAACCCACTGCAGGCACGTTCTTCAGGTCTTGTAGAATATTTCTTATCATCCTCTTTTTGGTAAATGAGCTTTTGTGGTTTAGCTACAGGAATAAAGAAATATTCCTAATAGAAAAGATACAGAGGATTTTTATTTTTTAGTCTGACTTTGAAGACAACAAAACCTTCATTGGAAAAAATAAAAGTTTCTCTAAAATCTAATCACTGGCCTATAGTATCAGAAACAAGGATCAGCAAGACCTGGAGAAGGTCCCTCCAAACATCTCCACAGGGTGTCAGTGTTATTTCAAATTTGGGTCATTTTATGCTGGAATCAGACTAATTTCTCACCACATTATTTTTATGAGTCTGTTCCTCAGAGAGCAGCTGCCACCACAGAGTTTTGCCCGTATTTTTCATTCTAATTAAATTAAATTCATTTAATTAAAACAAAATGTCTTAAAATGGGGAGATGGAAACACATAGTCACTGTGGTCTGGGAACAACGGGAGATTTCAGAGGGATCTGCAATGGGGTCACCATTCCAAACCTGCTCCCAGTTTGCTGGTGGGATTCCCAGTTGCTGCTGGGCAATGATCTTCCAGCAGGTGATCCAGAGCCCTTCCAGAGGCACCAACCCAGGGCTCCATGTCCTTTCCCTGACAGATACATGGCCACCACAAGCATCTCTGGCACTTCAAGAGTCTGCCACGACCCATTCAGTGTTTGAGAGCCGCTTGAGAGCCGACTCTGAGGCAGAACAAAGCTGTTTAAGTCGACCCTTGCCAAAAATTATTTTCCAGACACGTTCCTACCGTGGCTGTGCTGAAACAAGGTCCCACTGTGCTCTGGCAGCCGTGGCAGATGTGTGCTGTGACACACAATATCCCCACCGCCGTGGGCGCCCCGAGTGACCGCACGAGCCAGCTCCAGTTCCTCTGCAGGGCTCCGCTGGGATGCCCTGGTGTTGGGGAAGATGAAACAGGGAAGTTTTANCTTTTCTGGCCTGCTTCGAGCTGTGGCTGGCAGCTCCAAGCAAGGCCCCTATATCCATGCCCTTAGCAATAAACCTCATGCTCTAAAACCAAACTATAGAGATCTCTCATCACCATCTGTCCTGACCGTCCACCGAGACAATCCCACACCCTGGGATCTTGCTGATCCTTGTTTCTGATCCAACAGTCCTCTTCCCAGCAGCTTCCAGTGGCCCAGCCTTCTACAATATTCATATAACAGCTCCCCATCTAACCTGTAATGATGAGAGTTATAGGAGGCATAGATGGTTGGATGTCCAGCAGGGATGAATCCTGAGTCAGGAAGTTTCTCCAGCTATTAACTACTCAGCATTTCAGTTCTTTATCACATAATTTAAAAATGTGCCATTTCTTATCAGTGTTAGGGACATCGTCCCGAAAAACCCCTGAAGCAACACCCAAGAACGTGCCTGTAACAGGCAGCAAACAGGCAGCACATTGTGTTAGCCCTGCACAGAACATGTTCTGCCTCAGGTATCAGGCAGCAGTTTGACAAACAGAGGTGTTTTTCAGCAGGACCATCCATTTAAGTTGCCCCTGCCATACTCCTTGCCATTTATCCTCCCACCCCCCTGCCAGCCTTTCAGATGGCCTGCAAGGCTGGACAATAAGTTGAATTGCAGAACTGACCTAAATCAAAAATAATCTGGCATCAAAGTAAGTCAGTATATTTTTAACCCAGATTAATGATCCCATCCAATTCACCAACTGCCCAGTAGTTGTGCCACCAGGACCAAGTGTGGGAGAAGCACTGGGTGGGAAGGAGGTGCTGGACATTTAAATCAGTGCTGTTCAATTTATACCCCTGGAGTTCGCTTGCGTTAAAGTAACAAAGAGATGAAACCCCAGATCTCCAAAAATGCCTAAGAATTCAACTTCCCATAGACCACAAAACAGCTTGGGTTGGAAGAGACCTTAAAGATCACCTCATTCCACCCCCCTGACATGGGCAGAGACACCTTCCACTATCCCAGGTTGCTCCAAGCCCCGTTCAACCTGGCCTTGGACACTTTCAGGGATGGGGAAGGGGCTGGAGCACGAGGGAGCTGGGGCTGTTGAGCCTGGACAAAAGGAGGCTCAGGGGACACCCTAGTACTCTCTACAACCTGACAGGCAGTTACAGCCATGTGGGGGTCAGGCTCTTCTCCCAGGTTAATAAGTGATGGGACAAGAGGAAATCGCCTCAAGTTGCACTACAGGAGGTTTCCATTGGGTATTAGGAAAAATTTCTTCATGGAAAGGGTTGTCAAGCCATGGACCAGGGAAGTGGTGGAACCACCATCCCTGAAAGTGTTTAAAAAATACGTGTATGTGGCACTTGAGGACAAAGTTCAGAGGTGAACACTCTGGTGGTGCTGGGGGAACAGTTGGACTCGATGATCTTAGAGGTCTTTTCCAACAGTAGCAATTCCATGATTCCAGGACAGCTGGTTCTTTCTGCTTTCCCCCACCACAGAGAGCAGGGCACCAGGCAGGGGACCAGCCTCACAGCAAGCCCAGCTCCTGCTCAAAAACTACCTGGTGGTCTGCAGAACATAAAAATATTTTGGAACAGCTGCACTGGATGATGGCAGAGAAGGAATATTGACTGGGACCGCTGCGGCTATTTCTTAAGTCTTTAAAAACGAAACATCATGGCAGCTATTTAGTATGGCTTTTGAAAATTCAAATATTGACAGAAGGAAGTTTTCCAAAGGATGCCAGCAGCTTTTGCAGGAACCCCAGCAGTCGAAACACTGCGGTGTCAGATGTGGGCAGCAGCACAGACCAAGCCCACAAGCTCCACACAGGCAGGAGAACTTCCAGCACTTGGCCCTCTGCAATTCGTGCGCTGGAGCTGGGGGTGGCGAGGGCTGCAGGGTGGAAGAGAGAGGCTAAAATGCCCCGAGGAGCTACAATCACACATGCCAAATCCTGCATTTTACTGGGAAAGGGAGAGAGTGACTTCACTCTTTACCTCCCCTTCCCCACTTCCCCTGCCCCGAATGGACAGATGTGGCTTTGCAAGAAATTAATTACAGATGGAGGCTAAAAAAAAAAAGCAAAAAAAAGGGGACTCCCCCCCCAACAACCACAAGGCTTTTTCCTCTGCAGACTTGAGGATGGATGGGGCGACCTGGGAAAACTGGCAGATGGAAAACCCATTACAGATGTGAGGTTTGGAGAATAAGGCTGAGGGACAATTTGAGAGTTGTAAATTTTAACTTTGGGGGTTTAAATGCATTGCTTAGCAACACAAAACAAATAGGAAACAAGAAGCCTCATGAGAGAGATGCTTAAATATTTTAAAATCCCTATTTGAGCTGAAGACTACATTACCAGAGACCTGAGGGGCTGCTATTCTCAACAGCTACAGTCAAGTCAAAAAGAAAATGAGGGCTGTAATCTCATTTCCACACCAAAATGTACATAATTTATTTTGGTCAAGGAAAATAGTTATTTGTTTGTTCCCGTTCCTGTTTTTCACGGTGCAGACCTGAACAAGAGCAGAATACACAATGAATTTTTAAGCACTCTGCTACCCAGGAAAGATTGTCATAATATGTTCAAATACAGGCAGGGAAGCTGCTTTACTGGGCATGTATATATTGTATATGATCATTGCTACCATATGTCTGACCCTCGCTACATGGTCCAATGCCATTTTATGCTGCTGCATAAATCATCTCCTGAAATTCCTGACATCTCAAAGGATGGCAGGGGCCCCCATCTCCAGGGAGAGAAGGAGAAGGATGAAAAAGAACAGATCACCTGGAAACAAATGTTGAATGTTTTACACTATTTCTTCACCATGAAAAGGGTAAGAGGGAAGGAAAAACAACAAAAAAAAGACATTACCAGATTTGAAAGGTCAAATATTAGTTTTGGCCTTTTTTTTTTTTCTACAGAAACAGTAGAAATACCAAGTAAAGCAAAGTATGAAGCTTCTGAACAAGCCTGTGGCCAAAGCCTCACCTTCTGCAGCAAAACACGAAGGGAACTCATTAAAGATTAAAAAAGAAATTCCCAAGGAACCAAAACTCCTTTCAAAAATTCTCTTCTTCTCAGAGCCTGTAAAAGCAGTTCTTCAAATGCATACATACATTTTTATACACGAAAAAAAGCAAACATCAGGTAGTTCTTTGCCTTATTCTGGGGCATCAGCCCACGGTGTTACCTCTGGGGTGTGCTGAGCTGGATGGAGCAGGCACTGATCCTCTCCTGAACTGCTGAACGTGACATCATCCTGCTGCTCTCATGAAGGAGGGCCACATTAGTGGAGTTCAGAAATAACCCAGACATTCCCGCTTGGTTTTGCTGCTTGAGCAAAAAGGGATATGGCAGGCCCACAGTTTTGGAGTTTTTTTCCTTTTCTTTGTTTTTTTTTTCTTATCCGAGAAAAGCCAAGCATAGAAGCCCAACCATAAATAACCTGAAATAACTAATGCTTGCAAGAGTTAAAATCAGTAGGAAAGCTCGGTAGCTTAGAACTCCAGGCCAACAAAACCAGCTGTTCATGTAAATACTTAACCTTCAAAATCAATGAAAAAAGTAGAAACATAATGGACACATCTTGCTTAATCTACTGGCCAGAAATATGGAAAGCAAAGAGTACTTAGAGAAAAGTCATTCTGACATAGAATCATGGAATGGTTTGGGTTGGAAGGGACCCGAAAGATCTAATCTAAGCCATCCCAATCCTAGTGGACACCTTCCACTAGACCAGGTTGCTCCAAGCCTCATCCAACCTGGCCTTGAACACTTCCAGGGATGGGGCAGCCACAGCTTCTCTGGGCAACATGTGGCAGGGCCTCCACAGGAATAACTTACTCCTAATATCCAGTTTAAATCTACTTTCTGTTAGTTTGAATCCATTTCCCCTTGTCCTGTCACTCCACACCCTTGTAAATAGTCTCTCCCCATCTTTCCTGCAGGTTCCCTACAGGTACCGAAAGGCCACAACGAGGTCACCCCAAAGCCTTCTCTTCTCCAGGCTGGACAATCCCAATTCCCTCAGCCTTTCCTCACAGAAGAGCTGCTCCATCCCTCTGACCATCCTGGTGCCTCCTCTGGGCTCACTCCAACAGGTCCATGTCCTTCCCCTGCTGGGACTCCAGAGCTGGAGGCAGCTCTGCAGGTGGGGAAGTGTTTCTGTACAGATCCTCAGCAGTTTATAAGCAGCACTACATCAGCTGAAATTACCAGATGTAAAGACCACAGAGAAGACTCAAAGATCCAACTCCAACTGTGGTTCATCTCCTGACAGCAAGAGATGTTCAAAATGCAACTAAATAGGGTTTTGTGGGCGTGCCACAATGATGGTGTACATCAGCAGTGTCTGCTGTCTCTACACCTGCCTGGAAGCCAACACTTAGCCATGCCTGGAACAGGGACTTTTGGGAAACAGCTTGGTCGTGGGCCAAAAGAGGCATGTACAAAAATCTCCTCCAGGAAGGATTTCAGATGGATACTTTTAGCTTGGCCAGGGACAGGAGCAGAGACCACAAGCAGGCTGATGGTAGAAATGTAGTGTGTGGTGGGTAAGTATTCCCTTTTCCCATCTCCCCATCCAAACCCATGGCACAGGACTACCAAGACTTCTTTCCTCCACTGTCCTTGAAGGGGCATCTTTCCAGTCCCTGAATTATATACTAGATTATTAAATCACCCACAGATCTCATTTACCAGACTCAATTTGAGAAAATACCTATTGCAAAAATCACCTGGTAGACAGCACCAGCAGATGACCTCAAACAAGGCCCCAGCAGCTCCCAGGAGGTTTTTCTACAATCAGTTACAACTATTTGTCAAGATGGTAAATACATGCCAGAAACTGATGGTCTCATCCAAGCACAGACTCCCCGCTGCTGCTGGTACCACCCCTAACCTGGGGTAACATTGGCTGGAAAGTTTTCCAAAATTCCCTTGGATAGCTAAGGGTCTAGTTTTCCAGGATTAAAAAGGCAAGGAAGCCTGGCATCTTACACCGTAAAAAAAGCCCTTACAATTTCCTTTATTCTACTCTCTGCAAAATTCTCATGGGTATTTGATGCACAACACAGGAAGCAAAATGAAACACAAATTCATTATTTCCCCTTTGCCATCTGCTTCTCCTTGCAATGAAACTTCTTTTCCCATCATGTTTCCATCACAGATGTGTTGTGAGACTGGCCTGCTGCAGCACGGCTGCCCAGCCTGCCTTGCATTTTTTTGGAAGAGAGTGGCATAGAGAAGGCATAGTGAAAAGTGAGCCTCTTTGTTGGATTCTTTCCTGGATAAAGGCAGGAGTTCCTAGCAAACCCCGTGTGTCTGTGGCCAGAAGGTTCCCCCAGCCAAGGATGTGACACCAGGTCACCTGACACAGGGAGCTCAACAAAGGGAAAAAGCCCTCAGAGTTTACTCGTGCTCTTGGCTGAAAACAGGCTGCTAAAAACTGCGCTCGAATTAAAGGGCATTGTAGTGTGGAAACTGAAATCTCATCAGATATTCCACTGGAAAACAGAAGCAGCAGCTTCTCCAAGCTGCTCTTGGAGCGCGGGAGGGAGCGAGAGCCAAGGGGCAGGGCAGGCCTGCCCGGCTGAACAACACTCACTTCTCTGGATGCTGCTGAAACTTGCCACTGTTGCTGAAACCCTGGCTTTGGCGTGAGCTTCAGGCACAGGAGATAGATGTGGGGCAGGAGAGATGATGGGGAAAAAGGGCACGGAGAGAGATAGGAGGGGAAAGGGGCTGCTCTGTTCCCAAACCACTGCCTGTCCCATCCCTCGTGAAAAGGCCCCTTCAGCCAGACCTATCTGTCAGCCTCTGACCTGCCTTTCAACGTTATGATGCTCTTTGATTTTATTCATTCCTGCTGGAGGTTTTGCTTAAATATAAACAGCAGAGCATTTCAGCCGGAATTAAAAAAATACAAATAAAAGAAATGAGAAATTCCCCAAGCCTCCAGGCACATATTAGAACACATTAAAAAGGATACGACAGTACCAGCTTCATGCATACCACAGCTGCAGTGATTCGCAGCAAAAGTAAGGAAGGTTGAATGTGCTAGTGTTTTGTTTTAAAATATGGGCTTCACATTCAGAGAGATCCCTACAACACCGAAACCTGAAGGAGAGAGTGAGACATTCAGTGATTCCCACCTTTCCCACCTCGATATTTCTGCTTCTCCATGTGCAGGGCAGGCTGGACTCCGGGAGAGCAGAAGCTTTTGTGAGGTCCCCAGGACTCTGGGAAACACAGGCAGCTTTACACTAGGATTTACAACCAGTAGGTAAAGAACAACTCCAAAGGTGTTTTATTACTTGTGATGAGGGACTATCAAAGAAGCCACAGGCTACTTTGCCAACTGTTTGGTGTTACTTCTTTAGTTCTTATTGGCAACCCTCTAGGCTATTGCTCTATTTTTCTTTCCCCCGTCCCACTCGCTTATCTTTCATCTTCCAGCCTCCAATATTAACTCAATTTCATGTTGGAAATTAATCCGCACAAACGATGAAGAAATTCAGCTGCTAAAAAGGAAAAACAGGAAAGAAAAAAGGCAGCAGATCAAGTTCCTGACACACACAGAGGCCAGGCTGCTGCTCCAGCACTTTATCACACTACTGGTTATGCAAACAGAAGAGTTCTTGAGTTCTTTTAAAGGAGTCACCAGTAAAGGCAGAAAGCTTTTTTGCACAGATTCTGACATTCCTATTCTCTGGTTTGAAACATGGCCAAAGGATGAACATGGATGATTTTCCTTTGGTAAGCACAGGGCTTTAATGACATGTCCCACCTTTTGATTGACAGTAATATCTTGGTTTCTTGATTCTTCTGAGACGAAGACCAAACAGTTTTGGAAACTGTGTATGTTTACCATATCCTTCTGCTTTCAGCATTTTTCAGATACTGCCCAAAATAGAAGTTCAGACTTGCACTGTGATTGGCACGTGTATAATCACTGTGGGAGACAAAAGATCAAGAAATGTAAGTGAATATTGACTGACACTTGTTTGCCCTGTGTGAAAATAAAGAGGCCCAGGCCAGGGCAGTTATGTGTTATAGCATCAGTAGAGATGGACTGGCTGCCTGTGTAACTTAAACAAAAATGGGGAGAGAGAGGTGGTCTATGCTGTTAATCTATACTGGAGGATTTAGAAGCAAATAAAGCTCTATTAATCTTTTCTAGCTTGTATGTACAGATGTTTTACTGTTTGTAACACTATTTCAAGTTAAACCCAGATGGTGTAAATCAAGCTGCAATGCTCATTAAATATATTTAAAAAAAAAAACCAAAACAAAACATTTATTCCATCCCTTCAGCATTCCAAGCAGTTCAGCAGGGCAGAGCACCCACCCTGAGCAGGGATTGCACATGGCATACTCGACCCTGGCAAGGAAACACAGTTCCAGCAGTGGCTCTCTGCAAATGCCTCCTCCAGCCAAGACTGAGACTTCCAGACCAGGAGGCACTCACGTGTGTAAAATGCACCCAATTTCTAAGCTGACAACAACCACAAGTACTGGACCATACATGTACACCTTTTTAGAACCAAAAATATTTTTTTCCTCTCAACAGAGAGTTACAAAGCATTTTGGGATCCAAACCGGAATTTTTAAAGTACTAACCATTTTTCTTCTTTTTTCCTTCTTTTTGTAAATTGTACCTTCACCAAGAATTCTTCATGTTTATGGAACTGCCTATACATCTTTTCCACGGATTACACTGTTTATAGTGACCATTAAATTCTACACAGACCACTATGTAAATGACCAGTTAAGCCCGAGCAAACATCCACCTTGTTTTTCCAATCCCACCATTACTTTTGCATTTACTCCTGTTTATCTGCTGCCTTGCAATGCCTTTTCTTGGCCTTACAACCACGTTAACTTGCTCCTGCAATCCTCTCTATAAGCACATTGTTTAAAAGAAATACCTATGTTTTTATGTAATAAAATGTGAAAAAGCAAAACCGCAAAGATGCAGCCCAGTGTAAATCATGATGGAACACTGATAATAAACGAACCTTATTCATGCCAGATAAAGCAACAAATCCTAATTTAACACACCAAATAATTTATCCTTAGCCAGAAAGACACTCAGACATTCAAACAGCCGTCTTTGTACATATGGAGAAGCTGCCAAGTCTCCATACTTGAATGATCTCATAGACTCTGGAAAAAAAAAAAGAAGAAAAACAAAACATTTTACCATACTAGCTCAATACACAGTGGCAGAAAAGGACCAAAATGAAAGCATTTTAGTGGTCTGGGTCTTAGTACAGATCTGTAGACAAGCGTGGGGAAAAATTACGACCACGAAGTTACAGAGAAAAAACAGAGCTAAGCAAAACCTTCTTTAAGTTTTCTGACCTGTAATGGTGCTATCGATGAAGCAGTGAGGAATAATCACCACTAAATATCTATTGCTGCTGTTCTCTCCCCAGCTCACATCAAGCTTAACTCATGCTCCTTTCTGGAATAAGGAAAAGAGGGACTATTTACAAGAGCACGGAGTGACAGGACAAGGGGGAATGGCTTTGCACTGACAGAGGGCAGGTTTAGATGGGATATTGGGAAAAAATTCTTCCCTGTGAGGGTGGGGAGGCCCTGGAACAGGGTGCCCAGAGAAGCTGTGGCTGCCCCATCCCTGCAGATGTTGGATGGGACTTGGAGGAACCTGGTCTAGTGGAAGGTCCCTGCCCATGGGAGGGGGTTGGAAGGAGATGAGTTCTAAAGTCCTTTCCAACACGAACCATTCTGGGATTCTGTGGAAAGGTCTGCAGCAAATGATGACCACTGTTGGAGAAGTTAATGTGTAAAGGCAGTAAAGTTTTCCTCTGAACCATCAGGAAAAGGCGATCAGTTTTCACCTACAATGCCTTTTCCTTTTGGTGTGACGACTGCTGAGTTAGAAGGATAAGGAGAACAGGGGACAACATGGACACAAGCGAACAAGAGGACATTGATCCATGTGCTGTTACCTAGGAGAAATATCCGTGTGCAGCCCAGTTGGCTTGGGCTGAGGACTGAGCACAGATAGTTACTGAGCTCAGCTTGGTTCCCAGCTGTGTACACTGGACCTGATCCTCCACTTGGGTAAATTTCCAGCTCAATTAGGCTGTGGACGATGACAATTTTACCAGCTGGAGACTGGCTGCATTCGGCGTTTCCAGAAACGCTGCGGTGCCTTTTATCGGGCAGCTGCACGTGTGAAACCAACTCTGAGAGATCACACGAGGTACACCTTACCCTGCTCAGATGAGACACAGGCAAGCAAAAATCTCAGGTTTAAACAGCAACTGATCGGTCTGGATTTCAGCTTTGTCAGTTGCTAGGTCAGAATGGGCTGAAATTCCAAATGTGCCACATACTCAAACTCCCAGTTGACAAGAGAGACCTGAACAGAACGGAAAATGTGAATTTTCTCAAAGCCTTACATCCCGCTATCTACCTGTAACTCAGCATCTCCCTGCACTGCTGTTCATAAACCAGGAGAGCGACCTCAGATGGGAGAACCAAGCCTGTCTCAGCATCTCTCAGCCCACCTCAGCTTCTCCAGGCTGCTCCCAGCNGAGTTAGAAGGATAAGGAGAACAGGGGACAACATGGACACAAGCGAACAAGAGGACATTGATCCATGTGCTGCTACCTAGGAGAAATATCCGTGTGCAGCCCAGTTGGCTTGGGCTGAGGACTGAGCACAGATAGTTACTGAGCTCAGCTTGGTTCCCAGCTGTGTACACTGGACCTGATCCTCCACTTGGGTAAATTTCCAGCTCAATTAGGCTGTGGACGATGACAATTTTACCAGCTGGAGACTGGCTGCATTCGGCGTTTCCAGAAACGCTGCGGTGCCTTTTATCGGGCAGCTGCACGTGTGAAACCAACTCTGAGAGATCACACGAGGTACACCTTACCCTGCTCAGATGAGACACAGGCAAGCAAAAATCTCAGGTTTAAACAGCAACTGGTCGGTCTGGATTTCAGCTTTGTCAGTTGCTAGGTCAGAATGGGCTGAAATTCCAAATGTGCCACATACTCACACTCCCAGTTGACAAGAGAGACCTGAACAGAACTGAAAATGTGAATTTTCTCGAAGCCTTACATCCCGTTATCTACCTGTAACTCAGTATCTCCCTGCACCGCTGTTCATAAACGAGGAGAGTGACCTCAGATGGGAGAACCAAGCCTGTCTCAGCATCTCTCACCCCACCTCAGCCTCTCCAGGCTGCTCCCAGCAGCGAGGCCTCCAGCATTCCACAACACGCACCCGCACGGGTGGGACAGCACCGGCACTGCCGTGGTCCGTGTGCCTGAGCTCCGAGCCTGCAGGGCACAAGCCCAGCTCTGTCTGTGTGGGAAGGAGCAGCACAGCCCAGCACAGCCCATCCCAGCCCACCGCACACCTGCAGGGACTCCACACTCAGCCCACAGCTCTGGAATCTCTCTCCCCAGCCCTCTCGGCATAAATCAAGCAGCAGGGAGGCTCAGAAACATGACGAATACGTTGGCTAGAATATCTCCTGCTGTAAAGACACAGGAGGAAGGGGGATACTAAACTAACCTTGCCTTGGATGGAAAAGCAGCTGGAATTTAATGTTCTTGGAAGCCAGCCCTGGCTGTTCAGACATGGATCTGCCAGGGAAGTCCCCAGTGGAGGCATCGCTCATTCTCCAAAACTAAAACGTCAAGAGAAAGCCCTGGAAATCATTAAGCACTCTGTTCAACATTTCTTGAACAATCTCAGGCAGGAGAGGGAAAAAAAAACCCCCAGTCTCTCAACCAGACAAATTCTCAGTGTTAATATAAAACAGAGGAGGGATCACCAGCAATCTGAAGTGGAATTTTGCTGAATTGTGTCCATCTGAAATGATACAACATCAAACCAGCCTCAAAAAAAAAACGACAAGAAGGAAAAGAGCAGGGAGAAAGCTAGGAAAAGATAATGAAACAGAAGTGTGTTTGGCCTGGGCTTTCAGGGTCTTCACTGTCACAGCCCACCCTGTGCAACTGCCCTGCCCCAGCTACACCCCCTCAACGTGGCAAACTGTGCTCAGTCACCAGGAACTCCCAGGGGGAGAGAAATGGTGCTCAAACAGAAGGCAAAAAGAAAACCTTCCCCGGAGAAGAGCTAGCAGATCCCACAGAAGCTGTGCCTCACTGGCACCAGCCCCGCTTGGAAGTACGTCACTACTTTTTCCTAGGGTTCAAATTAAAAAGAAAGGAGGTAATTTTGCCATCTGCCACAGAAGCACGGCTCTAGAAAAAGCGTGTGTGAGTTTTAACCCTACGCCAATTTAGGCGCACACCCCAAGTGGCTTTTATGAAAATACATTTCTGGAGTTTGTTCTTTCCAGCCCTTCCAGGGTGAGGGAAGATTTTCTCACAGATGTCCTGCTTCTCCAAACACTTTGCTAGCAAGGTGTCTCCAAAATCACTGACACACAGTCTGTGTGGAAATACGCACCACAGGCACCACCACCTTCCACTAGAAACACAAATGATTAAGTCATGCCCACTGAAATAACTAAAAACCCACTGGCCATTTTTGGAAGAAGAGAAGCAAACTTGGTAAGCAGCTGGTTAAACTGGATAGGGTTTTTTGTTTGATGTTGTCATCCTAAGAAAATCAGGTTCTGTATTTTATGAGTTGGGTAAACTGGTTGCTTATTGTTGGCTGATCCAGTAGGTGCCAGAAACAATTTCTCTTTTTCTGTGTGATCCAGAAAGCATTTGGCAATCTCTTTTAGATGAAAGCTGTATCAAGGAAAAAAAAAAAATCATTATATATGCAAGTGTCAGACTCTCAGGAGTCTGAGAGTGCTAACTAAGATCAACTAAGTGCTCCACATTAGCTAAACTTGATTTTTTTTTTTTCCCAGTTAGGATCAGTAACATTTCTTACAATGCTGGAAAACACAGGTAACAATGGTCCTACTGGGGACTGCTGCAGGCTGATGAAGCAGTTAATCCTCGTGGCAACAGAAAAATAGACTTTATTCTGTTCCCTGGACAGCTTCTGCTTAAAAAGCTGCTACAGAGCAGATGGAAGGGGTAGGTTTTGAAGCAGGCTGGAAGACAAGGACCAGAAGGATCCCCAAAAGCAGCCCTGAGGGAAGCCTGGCACAGCTGGGCGATTTCCTTGAGGGCTGGGGAAGGAAAGAGAGAGGCACAAGTCTGAGGTACGGGTGAGGATTTCCCAAATTTGTTTATGCACATGTAGTATTTGACACATTTCAGCAGAAAAGATAGATACTGCTTTAAAAAAAACACAACAAAATGAGAAACAGCCTTCGTGCATTGGGATGAGATGCCTCTTCTTAAACCAGGCTTCCAAGCAGAAACTAACCTCATTTATTCCTATATCTAGCAGCATACATTGGACTTAAGTTGACAGAAATAAAGAAGTTTTATCCTCCCACAAGTTGACTGGTATAGCAATTTTCATCTAAAGCAGCAGCAGATTACCAGGACAAACATATTCATAGGGATTTCCTGTCAAAAGTCACTCTAATACAAACATATTGTAGTAGCAGAAAGGAAAAAAGTCACACCAACAAAACACTATTTCCATCTAAAATGAAGACCGTGGCAGATTCAGTTTAATGGAAATTAAAGTGCATTGGCACTGTCAACTAACTGTAAACCACTTAAAAGCTTTGTTTAATTTTTAATTTAAAAAATAATACAGGAACAGGACATACTGTCAATACTTTTACAGATCCATTCCCACTTTCCATGTGTGCTAATGGAACCCTTACAGTTCTCGATTCACATGACTTCAATTTGGGTTACCACAAGAAATGTGTTATGACTTCCAATCTTCAGCCTGATCTTTCAGGGAAAATTAAAAGAACATTTTTCTGTAGCTTGTAACTAATTATACAAAGTTAATAGTACAAAATATCTGTTTTCTGTTGTTCTGATTAATCTTTAATACCAAGAAAGGAACCAGAGTTCAGCTTTGGAGAAAATGTATCAGCTAAACTTGTATTTTAAGAGTAGCTGAGACCCCCATGATTTAAATTAGGATAAACAAAGGCTCAGAGGTATTTGAAACCTCAGATTCTTTGATGTTCAGATATCGTAACATGGATTCTCATCTTGCAAACTCAAATTTTGATAGAAGGTGTAACCAAAGGAAACTCTGGGCTACTCTCAGCAAGGGGCAGTTTTCAGAGTTGCACCATTTTGGCCTTGCAGTACAACTGGGCTCAGTATTTTGTGCTGCTGAAAAACTCATACTAATACACTATTTTAAAATGTACCTTTAGAAGATCGATTGTGCTTCAATATTTAACAGTCTGAGACTGTTCATAAGAGACCACAGCCCAGATGAGCCTTCTCACATTGCCAAGCTGTGCCTCGTGGCATTGCAGACACCTAACTAATAGTGGCATTTTTTTCATGACCTGATTAAGCCCCACAAAAACCCCCACACTTATGGGTTTGCTCCCCACTGTTCCTTTGACGAGCTGTAACAGAAACTTGTGCTCCTTGATGGTGTGAAACCTATCTTTTATCTACAGCCAGATCATACACATTTGCTCATGTGACAATATCCTCTTATTTTAGATGTTTCTTTTCCATTTCTTGTGTTCCAGGATATGCGTAAAGAGCAGCTTCAAGTTTCACAGTGTGGGAATAATACATTTTTGAAATACTAAAGTGAATTAGGAAGTAGATTTAAAACAGTAACATAACCTTAAAATATGAAGTGCTGTGTGCCTAAATTGCTCTTTTAAAGAACCACGTGAAATTAAAATTCATCTAGTTACCAACATTCAAAACAGCATTGACTTAATCCAATTTGTTATTTCCTTGCAAGCAGCATATTTTTACTTTAGTCTTACTGCCTATTACATTTTCATTGCCTATCCTTGACACAGAAGGAACAAATGCTGGGTTGATATTATCAGAGCACTCAGTGTCATTATCTAACTAGAAGTGACAGGCAGAACAGTATTTTAAAGAACTCTTGCTTAACTGAAGGACTGGTTGAGCTCAAGGTGAACCAGTCTGATGCATCCCAAAAGTCTCCTTTGGAAGTTCTTTCTACATGCACGGCAGGAGGGAAAAAAACCCCACTGTATTTGCTCGTTTACATTCAGCACTGAAAAAGCATCACTTCAAGGATGAAATGGCAACACAAAGCACTGAGTTAGAGAAAATAATAAATGTATAAGCCTTGCAGGATTTGTGACCTCCTTTTACTCTTGAAAAGGATCAGAATACAGGGGTGAATTATGAGGTTTGCATACTTTCCCTTTTGTACTTGGACCCTAATAAATAATTTTTCCTTACTGTTTTATTTGAATAAACGACTTTACTCATATTTTCCCTGGCCACTTTTATATAGACAGAATGGCAAGAGGAACACAGGGCTACCCCTTCTGAGACTGGCAGAAGACTGAGCAGGAGCAGCGGGCTCAGTCATCCAAACTCATCATTAACCTTCATAAACCACTTCTTAGGAGCATTACTGATGAGCTTTTGGAAACCCTTCAGCTCAGTGAGCTTTGTCTAGAGCCTTGTTTTTATTTTTGATATTTTAAGCTTCTCTGAGTGCAAGAGATGGTTGTGTCTGCACAGAGCCCCACAAAATCCCTGAGGTTCCACGTCCACAGACACCCGCCTACAGCCCTGGCACTGCCAGGATTTAAATGATTTAGCGTGCCCTGAATTTTTCTTGGGCTGACTGTCTGAGACACACAGCAAGGTCACTGATGGGCTCTACCTGCACACATCATCAGTGTCAAAAAGTGATTTAGATCAGGATAACTGATGGATATGGGCCAAAAACACCAGAGCAGATGTGCTCGGACAAGTCCTTCCTTGATTATTTTATGCATTTATGACCCATTGGGAAGTGCACTGGATATAATTCTCCAGCCTGGCACTATTAGTGCTGCACACTGAATACAACATTTACTGCTTCTCTGCTGTGCCTCAGTTTCTCCATTTGTAGCACAAGGACAGGAGGATACCAGTTTCCCCTCTGGAAGGCACTCAGACTGATGGATGAATCCCATGGGAAGAGCAAGCATACGAACTGCTTGCTGATATTCCGAACTGGGCAGTAAGGCATTGCCACATTCCAGAGGAATAGCTTCCCCTGGAATCCTATAACCAACAAGGTTATAGGACTGAATTTGACAGCTCTCATTTGGACAAATGTGACTGGAAGAAGAGCAGCACAACAGAGAGGATTTAAGCAAGATGTTGTTTAGTAAATACTCATTAGATACCAGAGAAGCAAGCATGATGTATCTATGTATAATGGCTAGGAGACAGAAAACCAAAATGGCCATCTATCCTGAAATAATTACTTCATTCCAATTCAGGTCTCTGAAGCAACCTCATAAATGTCCTTCAGAACCTGAAGGGAGCCCACAAGACAGACAGAGAGAGACTATTTACAAGGCTGTGGAGTGACAGGGCAAGGGGGAATGGCTTCAAACTGATAAGAGGGCAGGGTTAGATGGGATATTGGGAAAAAATTCTTCCCTGTGAGGGTGGTCAGGCCCTGGCACAGGGTGCCCAGAGAAGCTGTGGCTGCACCATCCCTGGAAGGGTTCAAGGCCAGGTTGGATAGGGCTTGGAGGAACCTGGGATAGTGGAAAGTGTCCCAGGCCACGGCAGGGGGGGGAATGAGATGACCTTTAAGGACCCTTCCAATCCAAACCATTCTGTGATTCTATGAAATGAAATGCAAAGTTGTGTGCAAGAACCCTACGTGCTGACACTACATGAACTATTTTAACTCCTAGAAGTAATAATATACAGATGTCTCTGACAAGATGTGAACCAAGATCTAACACAAAGTCTGGGGCATATTTCACATTGGCTCTGTGTTGGTGTGTTCACACCACATTCGTTCTGCTCTTCATCATCTTACAACTTCTTTCCAAAGAAACCAAAAGACTAGCAGAAACACTTTCATTATTAAGCCATTATCATACTGAATGCAATTGAGAAAATGAAACTGTAAAGTTTTCAATACCTAGAAGTCATTAGGAGTCAGAACTCACTTACCTGGCTAGAAGTTCACTCATTGTATGGTTACTCCTTCCTCTGAAGCCTCTGATACAGGTGTCAGAGATAGGGAATTAGGACAAAAGCAGCACTGGTGTGACATCATAGAATTTAATACTGATGGGGATCTGATTACTGAGGGGAGAGTGACTCAGGTTTAGTAACTCCAATACACAGTATTTTGGGTATGTAACTCTAATCAAAAGTTCCTAAAATGCTTGCCAACACCAAATATCCCCAAATCAAAAAAGTATAATAGATCACAATTATCCCATTTTGACTATCTTGCTTTGAGTAAGTTTTAGATTCATGTTCAGACTCATGAAAGAGAATCCTGCTGTTCCAGCACCAAGAACTCAGGGTTTGCACTTGCTTTTCCCAGTTATACCATGGTATGTTACTGTGCTACTCACACCACCATCAACCTGTCTCTAAGACACTGCTTTGGGACTGCTCCTGCCTAAGGGAATGGCTCCCTCTCCTCATGAGCTGTTTCAGTATTCCAGTCACTCTGGAACATTAGAGCAAATCTGCAGAGTCAGGCAGTGAGAAACACAGACCACAGTTTACCCTTGGCTGTCTCGTGCACCTCCAACAAGCAATGCTTTGGTTAAAACTTTAGCTTAGAACAATTCAACTCCTTATCCCTTTTTCAAAACGAAAGTGAAACACTTTCCTACCTGAAAAGAAAATGAAAGATAGATTAGCACTTTGCTGCTGGCTGTGTCCTTGTACGAGGTCTCTCCTCAGCTTAATAACTGGCTTGGACTCACTTTGTGTTTTGATATGCATAAACCCCACACTTTTTAAACCTGAAAAAATATGCTTTTATTTTGCTCTTTGCAAATCTCCTTTGAGCAGGCCCTTTTCAACGTTTCAGAATTACAACAACATCATCTTATACACTGGAATTATTCATCAGGTGCTTGACATGCTCTATCACTCTATACACATGATGGAAAAACCACTTGTTCCACAGAGCAAGATAAAGACATTCAGTAAAGGCAAGTTTTGCACAGCACCAACTAACAGTCTCTTGTACCAGCTCAGGGAGACAAGCAGAAGGTTTTATTTTGGATCTGCATTTTGCCCTTAAACTCCAAATTGAACTAAAAATGGGGAACTGAATGAGGCAAAGATAAGTATTACCCACGTAAGGATGTATGTTTCAGTATTAATGCTCAATTAAAGCAAAAACCGAGTAAAACTAATAAAAATATTACTCACAAGTTAGAAGCACGGATTCAATCTTCTGTATTCAATTTATTTGTAGTTACAAAAACCATAACCCAGATCTGTTCTGTCAAAGCATGTAGGTTATGCCAAAACAGTATCATCTGTTTACATCTGGCTGTCTTCTGCTCACATTTTTCTTACCTAACATTCTCACTTACAAAAACTAATATAAAAAAAGGGAAAAAGATAATCTCCTTTCAGCTGGGTTATTTCATACATCTGTGGTCTGGTTTCTCTGTTTTTCCCACAGATGTGAATCCCTCCCTCAGCACTGTGGTTTCTTCCCATGCAAAAGGAAAAAAAAAGGCAAACTAAAGATGAAGTTACAAAACCAAGGCAATTTCAATTCTTTCAAATCTTACAGTTTTAAAAGGAGTATTCACTTGGTGGACTCAGCATAGACACCTGGGGAAAGATAGCAGAAATATATCCAAAATGAAAATCATTCCAGTTGGGAAGCAAGGAAGGGATCAGGTGCCTTTCCCCCACCTCTCTTCTCACTCTGGGGATTTGGAGGCCATCTCCTGTGAACAGCAGCCTGAGAGACAAGAACATAAGGGACAAAAGAGTCCTCAACATGTTCCTTGACTTGGAAAAAAGATAAAATTAAAAAATACACCAAGGAACTCTCACTCCAGCCACTTCTATCAGGCCCTGCAGAGATGCTACAGCCTTTCAATGTCTAGAGCAAGAAAGAACCTGACTGACAGAAGTCAAAGGTAAATGATGGAACTAACAGAGCCAGACCTGGAATCTTTGCTGTGGACAGAGATGCAGTTCAAATAGAGAGGAGAAAGTCTTCTCCAAGAAGGATCTGAACCAAGAATCTCTTTGCTCTGTCTGTGCCTCCCACCTTGCAGAATGTAGAGTTAGCTTTTGAGTTAATAAAGCAGCTTATCTGAAAATGTTTGCCACAAAAAGAGGTTTCAAAAGGAACAAAAAAAAAAAAAAGAAAAGAAAAGAAAAGTCACCAGCTCATTAATTCTGTGTTTCTTTTTGCACTATTGAGCACAAAGCATTTCTCAAACTCAGTAATCTGGAAACAAGAAAAAGGAAGGGGTTACAAAAATCTACTTTATTCCTTCTCTCTTTGTAAATACATTTGAAATGAATGGTTCCATTAAGGAGAAAAGGCGAAGGAGCCCAAGGCTCACACTCTGACAAGCATTTCACAGCCTGACCCCACAGCATTTCCCCCAGGGCTGTACGAAGTAAGGCTTCACAGCATTACAAAGGCACAGAGAGTAGGGAAGCAACACCAAACAAAGAGCTAAGGAAATACAAGGCTTTGCATGCTATTCATTCACTCTTCATTTTCAGTTTATCTTCCATGTAGTTGCTCCTTAAGAGCCAATCTGCCTGATGACTGCTTTCAGTGAGTTTATATTTACCACAGCTTTAAGTATAGAGACAACAGAAAAAAAAACCTGATAAACTACCAAGGAGAGAAAAACCACATCATTTAACAGAATGATCTCTGAGACCAGACATAAATCTCTTCAATGAACTGTATTTCTCTGCTAGTCTTTGGATTTCTTTTGCACCAGCAGACAACAGTATCTTTACATGCTTCATTTCAGAGGTTCATTGAAAATTGCCACTAAAATTCCAGCTGATATCAGCACAAAAGACAGTCAAATTCCATGTTGCAAAACCTAGCTGGAGTTTCGATGCAGTTTTTTAAGTGAGAAATTAAAACTTCAGACACAGGCCATCTTTTAAATCATTTATTTCAGTAGGAAAGATTTTTGAAACCTGTTCTTCAATTCATTTCAACTAGCTTATGCAAACACACGATTTTCACACGCACACACAGAATAAAGTATTAAAAAAGGTGAAGGAAGAGGCTCGAGGACAGCCAAACTGCACATCACTCAGCGAGATCATAGTGCAATCCCTCCATCCCTGGAACACCTCACGCCAGCTGGGAACATTAAAAATGGCTTGTGTTTACTGCATGACACCTTGATCCCCCTTCCAGTGATGGTTGGTCCTTACAGGATTATTATAAAACACATCTATGTTTCCTGGTGCTTTTCCCACTCCAGTGCAGCAGTGTTTGAATGGATACACCCCTGCACACAAGGAGCCAGAAGTGCCAGTAAACCAGGCACCCCAGAACCCTTTATTTCAACATTTAATTGGTTTATACTGCTCGTCTGCTTTGCAGTTTCAGCTGTGAACAGCTTTGGAATGGTAAGAAATTACTTCAGCAAACACACACGAAGGCCAGAACCCACCCGAATAAAGAGAAATAATAATAATCAAACACACAAAGGAAACGGAGTATTTACGGTGGTTTTAGTCACTCAAGAGCAAGACCAGGCTACCAGCCAGAACCATGCCATGATCTGCAGGAACTTGCATTTCATTACACTTCATACACCTTCTTTTCCTTAGCAACTTAGTAACTCAGAGAAAACTTGTCAGCTCAGTTCTGCAACAGCCAGAGCTACGCCAACTAATTTGTATTTTCTCCTTCGACCTTTCTGCTCTCTTTGAATATTCTTAGAAAGCGTAAGATTAATTTTCAAATTATCCTTCCAACATCTGAATTTATAAAAAGACTATAGCAAAACTGCTGTGTTTTTATAAGGATGTATTCCAGGAAAACAAATATTTACTTGCTTAAGAACAACACATTCTTTCTTTCATTTCCCCTTCCCAAGCTTCTGAAGCCTTTGCTGCTAAAACAGTCTCTAGCAGTTGTTTCAGTGAAGGACAGTGCTCCCTACACAGTGTTGGCACTAGAAATACAACATACAAAACTGAGCTTTTGGGATATTAAGACTAAGATTTATCCAAGCCTCCTCTTTCCCCAAACAGTTTTTTTCCTGTGGTGTTTATCTTACATTAACAAAAAGCTTGCAGGATAAATCGTCTCCTAAGAATGCTCCTCAGTGTTTACATCAAAGTGGGACAGACAAAAGCAAGCTCCTTTCTAATAGTGTGAGCCCTTGAGCTCATGTGGTCTAGACCATGACTTGGACTATACTCTTCATTTCCCCGCCCCCCTCACTAAATCTACTCAAGAGACATATCAAAATAAAAATAAGTTAATTTTAAGAGGTCTGAGCTACTTCTGATAAAAGCTGAACAGGCCCAAGCTACCAAAAACCTCTGCATTTTTCCTAAAAAGAGGCTATTCAAATACAGAAATAATACTAAAGCAACTCAAGCCACAGCTATTTTACACTGACCAAAACAACTGACTGCTGCAGAAATGCAATGGCTGTCGGGAATGTCACCCCTTGGAACACTGAGGACACAGCCTGCAAGTCTGCCACGGTGGGATTCACCACTGGAATAAAGGAATTGGTCTTCAAGTTAATAATAAGGCACTGACAAAAAGTCCTCCTCAAATCCAAGCACTCATCCTCTTCATGCACTACAAATTAGAATGATGGGTTTTAAAAGAAGGGAGAACCCCTAGGAAAGAATTCCATGTCCATTCATACAGATCCTTTCAATGACAACTTTCCCAAGCCAAACCACCTTATGCGCAAGCTGCTTTTAGAGAAAACTTAAAGAAAAAGGCTAATATTAAAGAATAATAACAAAACTTTCACAGTTGTCTCCTTGTAGGAAGAACAGACAATTCACTGACGTGATTTAGGACCAGTCTTGGGGTCTTGATGCTGCAACACCAAGAGTCTGCTGCAATAGGCAGCACAAAGAGCTGGCCATGAACAAGACTGAACTACCAGTGCTGGTGAGTTAGAACACAAAAAAATTAAAAAGCACAAGTAATGAAGAAAAACGCCACTGACAGAGCCAGAAAAAAAAGCATCCCATGTTTTATCTTGATTTGGACAAGATTTGTTACAGCTAATCAAAACAGTAAGATCAACTTGCCTTTTGTCAAAAGGCACCTCTACTTCTCATGTGCCTCAGCAGCACAAAAACCTGCAAATGCTTCTGCTGGGAGAGAGAGGATTGGCTGTCACCATGTGTTATGTCTGATACCAACAGAGGAGGACTAGTGTTGAAAATATAGAGATCCAAATACATACAGGAGGCTGATGTTGCAAGAAACATTAAATTAGATGAATTTACTTCCAGTGAGGAGTAGGTAACTAATAAAACCCTGCTGTGTTTTCTTATGCTTCCTTTTGCTCCCAATATGTTTTCCAACGTGCATACTTCTCTAAATGCAGCTTTAAAGCTGGGTGCTAAAGCTCATTCATTAAGTATTTATGTGACTTCATTTAGTATTTGTAGTTTTAATGCCTATAATGTGCACCTAAATACTTAATGAATCATAATAGCTCAAGTAATACTCCTCTGGCATGAAATAGACATTTGAAAATGAAAAAGTGTCTGGGATGAGCTGTGCTTATTCAAACTACCAGAATTTTTAAAAAATAAAAGTTGTAAAAAATATTTGCTTTCTAAGGACACTGGAATAGAAGTCAGGTTTGAAAATCCTCACCAAAAGTAGCACAGATTAATTAGATAAAAGTTAGCAGTAAGCAGTGTTTATATGCAACACACCAATTTCATAAACCAGACATTCCCTGTTGCTTAATCTTTCCCAAAACTTTTAGTTTAGCTAAAAAGATGGTTATCAGTCAGCAGACAATTAATATTCATATTTGAAGTCTTGCTAGAAGAGCTACTCTAAATAATTTTTACTCAAATGCAGCCAAAACAAGGGATTGCAAGGGGCATCTTTAGTTTCAAAATCAAAACATTAAGGGATAAAGTGACAAATACTAGCTGAAGTGTTTCAGCAGTTATTAACAAGATAAACAATTAGAGCAACACATTAAAAATGAAAATCAAAGAGAAACTGCCAACTGCCTGAAGCAGTCTGGATGACAGTCTTACCTGAATACCATGAGCTCGCTGCTCTCCTTGTTTTCTCAGCAATAGTTTCAGTTATTTGACTTTTTAAACTCCGTTTTTTTTTTTTTTTTTAAAAAAAGAGCATTAGTACATTCTTTACAGTGTATTTGACTTGTCTGAGTCTTTCCACAGCTTAGCTGAGGCAGCTTCCCCTGAGGAAACAAACCCACCACCTCTTTCTGAGCACCATTTATCTCAAGCTGCACAAATGTCAGTGTTTGTGTGTTGTCCTGCAGGACTACGTGGCCATAAACAACGGGAAAGGACTGAACTACTCACTGTAACAAGTGCCAAAATTACTTTCTGTGCTGTCATTACTCATTCCAGTTATTCTGGCTACACATTTTAAGAAACTCCTCCCACAATATTCAATCTCTCCCACAAAAACCCAGCAGATCTGAGGGCAGAAAACAAGGAAGAGCAGGAGGCCTAAGGACAATGAAAGCTGGTAACAGCAACGATTCATTAAAGGATGATTTGTGAATTGTTTTCCCCACCATCCTCCTACCATAAAAACCTAACTCAAAACAGCTGGAAAAATGCAAAAATCCAATAATAAATGACATGTCCTGACCTGGCTCTGTCCTTAGCAAAGCTGTGGGCTGTCAGGCTGTGGCTCCCAGTTGCATGTTTCCTTTCACTAACAAAAGAACAGATACAGTTATGCTGCAATGAACCTAGAATAGCTTATTTAAAAATTCAAAATCCACAGGCTATTATCCACAATGCTTAAAAAAAGGGCACACACTGTTAAAAAAACCCAAATAAACACTTAGTCATTGAGAAGAAACAGACATTAGGTAAAGTTTTAAAACGGAACAAAACCAAACTCAAGTTGTGCAAAGTCTACTAAGTAACACTGCTGGCTGTGAGGATGTTGTCTCTACTATACACTCAACATGGGTAAACTTGGGAGATGTGTGAATTGCAGAGGGATTCAGCACAAGCAACCCCTTCCCAAAATTCATGACTTCAGAACAGACTATTCATTCCCCATAGAAAAAACGGCAACAAAAGAATTGCAAGGGGAGCCAAATTCTCATAGTGCTTGTGGTGTAATTCCTACAGAAGCATCCTTCTACTGTTTTCTTTCTACCAAGAGCCAATTCAGAACAATTCTTGGAAATATAAACCGGCCTGTTACCCTTTACATCACCAAGTGGTTGGGGTTTTTGTGTTTTGTTTTGATTTTTTTACTGTGAGACTGGATTAGCCTTCTTTTTGCCCGCCAGAAATCAAAAATTTATCATTTCCATTACACGATTAATTTGACTCTGGAAAAAAACCCCCTCAAAAGTGAATTTATAGGCTTCTACTCAGATGCAATAAACAAACTATGCATTTTCAAAATAACAACTACTAGTAGAAACCTTTATTAGATAGTCAGAGAACTCCGAAACAGACTGGTAGGTAGCTTGTTTTTGCTTAAAAAGGAGAATTCATGGTGGAATCTGCAAGCGTATTTACGGCCACTAAACCACAATGTCAATGGAACAGTTACTACCTTTTCACAGACTTCCAATATCAGAGTCATATTTTGGACAATGTTTCCTTGCTTTACAAAGATCATATTTTTGAAGATTAAAGAAAGACTAATCATCCAGGAAACTAGGTGACGTCAAGGAAACCCCAATAAAGCAAGAATCAAAGTCTTAAGCATCAAACACACACATAAAGCACAGCTCCCATTTTACAACCATTATGTTTTTCTCTGCGAGTAATTTCAGTGACCAAGAATGATTCCTGTCAAGGATGGAATTTTGATGGCCCCACACCTTTTCTCTCCTTAAGTTAGCCTACCTTCTAATAAATTAGTTGATTGCCTGAAGATCAAAAGAGCTCCTGTATGTAAGGTCTGCTTTAGGCCATGTTATCAACACCACACAACGTCAACTACTTTGACCAAGACAGATACTAAAATCAATTATTGCCAAATGAGAACATGAAAGCTTGAAATTGTGCCTCTATCTTTTTAAAATGTCCATCTGAAGTGATATTATGAAACACCACACACTAACAGTGGTCCCTAACTGATAATTAGCAGATACCCAAAGTCAAACATCTCAGTGAGCTGTACCCAGGTATTGGTGTTTTGTCATTCAGCTTTTCTGTGCAGGAGAGTCACAGGCGTAGAAACAAATGGGACGAAAACACTCAGTTCTGACCCAACAGTGCTTTCAGTTTTGTCTCACACGCATCCCCCACCCCCGACTGCCCAAAACACGTGTTTTTAACCAGGAATTAGGTCAAAACGTACCAAACTGATTTTTGGCTCAGCCTCTGTGCCACTGCTGGAGTCTGGCTCCCATACAGGACCAAGGTCTGCAAGCTCAGTGCTGCTCTGAACTTGCAGCTGTGTTACATTTCTCATACTTGTAGGTCTGGGAGAAATAACAGTGCTCCAGGCTACGTGTGCCTGGGACAAGCTCCCCTCCAGGACTCCTGGCATAGCCTAAACATCTCCAGAACATGTAGTACCTTTTGCCTGGTTCATACACAGCTTTTGATACAATTCTTAAATACCAGTTTACCTGTTCTCTTAAGAATGCCTAAAAAGGTGAGTTATTTTCAAAATTAGTATAAAGTTAAAAGAAACTCAAAACTAGCTACAATCTATTTAACTCAAGCACAGCACCGCCAGAAGTTTCACACACACTATTTGGTGTTTCATGTTGTTTTTCCTTTCACTCTTTAAGGCAGTGGTTTCCACAGGTCAGTTCTGAGAACATAACGAAGCACGGTCCATGGCAATTCATGTTGCAACTCCATTTTTAATTTGGGGGACTCCACTCCCCAACCATTAGTGGTTTTGTTCAGGGCTCCAGAGTTCAGAGATCGAGTTGACAGGTTCTGTTCTGGCACAGAATACAGCTGGCACGTTTTTCATCAGGACCTTGTTCTCAATTATGAGATGGTTCAAATTGTCCTTTTTTTATTGTTTTGAGTTTGCCTGTTATTCAAAGGTCATCAAGTTGGCAGGAACCTGAAAACAAAAATATAAATGATAGAAGAATTTACTTCAGGTAGTAGCTCCTTGCATTCTACCATTTCACAGGCTAGACACCTTGTTGAAATGCACATCATTCTGTCTTCAAAAAAGGGGAGAAGGAATGCAACTATCGTCCAGCAGTAAAAATATACTGAAGAGCTGTAGAAATCCCAAGTATAATCAAAAAATTAAACTGCTGTATGGTTTATAGTTTTCTTATATGGATGTAGAACTTCCTAATTTTGATGATGTTTAAGATTTAAGTTGTCAGCAAAACAACCTTAAGATAAATCTCAGCTCTGCTAGACAAGGATTACCCTCTCACTTGAGACCCAGCTAGAAAATTCTTGGCACACAGATCAGTGATTGATGTAGGGCCCTTGGTTTTTTTAAGACTAATGCAAAAAAAAGAGGCATAAACACTTGTTTGGGCTTTTCTCATAGCAAATCTGAATGCCTGCAGATATCACTCCCTTTCATGAAGATTAAAGCTTGCTTGCAATACATTAATTTATATACCCATTTTCTCTCAGTCAGGAATCTGTCTGACAGCAACATCTCTCATTTAGTCAGGTTATTAAAGAGCCACCACATTCCTGATGACTGTCAATAAATAGTCAGTTTGGTTAGATACGCATCAAGCATTTCTTGCTTTGCATTTACCATTTACCTGTATAAGCAAGAATGCTCAACTGGGCTAAAGCTGCACCATTAAAAACACAAATAATATCTATTAAAACAGTTCTTAGTATTATCCAGCTGTCTAGGTGTTTATACTCCATTGAAAACACATTTAAACATCGAATTTTTCTAAGGCAGTTACACTGTTAACAGTAATAAACAGTTTTGTTAACCCTTACTGAACCAAAGCTGTCTTCAGAGGACAGTTTTCCACCACTTACTTGCAAACTCTTTGCCACTATTTGCTACTATCCCCACTTCCTCCAGCCAGGAACAATTTCTCTCCTTTGCACTGTCTCAAATACCTTCACAGGAGCTTCTGCAACCCTCCTTACTTCTTAAGATCTCTCTCACAGGCACAATTGAACAAGAAAGCACAGAAGGATCTGGAAAAGCCTTTTTGTTTCCCCTTGAAATTCAGTAGGATTTCTGCTCTGGGAACTCCATAAACAAACGTGCAAAGAGAAGGAACGTTTCAGGGAGACAAAGTAACTTAAAAAGGATTTTGCTGATGAAAAAGGTCAGTAAGAATTTATACGAGAACAGCATTTAATAGGGATTGGAGCAGTCATATTCCTTTTTGATTCATGGAAAATGCTACTTTTGCTTTCAAAGACTGGAAAATGTACCAAGGGCTAAACTACTTTGTATACATTTTAGGAGTACAAAACACAAAACCAGCAGAAAATATGTATGTCCATGACCTGAAAAAAGGCACTTCAGGAGAGCTTTCTGGAATTGATATTGAATGCTGTAGTTTACAGCTTTCTATATAATTGTGCAACAGCCTTTTTCAAATGGGCAAGACAAAAACACTGCCACTCAGACAGACATTTTAGAGCATTCCTTGCATTTTCCCAATTGCTTTAAATTAGCCTCAGGGTAGCCCCAAATCTTTCTTCATTACCCCAGAAGCTCTGAGGACTTGTTTTGCAAAGGGACAAACAGAAAAGCCAAAGCAAATCAATCAGCATGAGAAATGGGTGGAGAGGCTGCTCAGGGAACACACCAAGCCCTCAGTGACAGCTTGGTCAGCTCGAAGATCCATCAGTCCTGAGCTCTTAAAAGCTCATTCCTCTCCATTGTCTTGCTCTCACCTGTTGTCTGTTGCTTTGGCAGGCAGCACTCAGGTGTTTAAACCAGAGCATTGCGTTCATTCTGTTTCCAGCTTGAAATTTATATGAATTTCCTAAGAAAGAGAAAAAAACTGATGAAGAAGCATGAAGAGTACTATACACTTAAATCCTACCCATATTCAAGTACCTCTAAATTTAAATATTATGAGAAGATTTACTAACAGAAGGTCCATATAACTTTACACTTAGTCTGGAATAGGCGCAATTGCTTGACTTATTGAAGAGAAGTTTCGGCTTGCCTCTCTTCCTTTCCAACATTCTAGATTTCAACTAATGCGTGCGTCAACCAGGAAAGAACAAAACATCCCTCAAAACAAAAGTGGTTTTGTTCACTGCCATTACTGCAATTTGTTTTGAAGTGCAAGACACCACTGAAATGCACCCTGGAAAGCTACATTTGAAAATGTCTGAAAATCACTCCTAAACGTATTGATACATTTCAGACCAGTGTTTTCAGTGGCTGGAGTTACACAGCGCTTGTTTGGGTTCAGGGAGGTCAAGTGTTACAAAAACATTTCAGATTGCTGTTGCAGAGTTTAAGCTGACAAGCACTCACCATTTATACCTCATATCAGTGGTGCTAGAAGAGATGTTTGGAAATAAAATGTACTAAGACTTGAAGCAGACAAAGCAATAAATAATTTTAAGCTCCTTTATCAGAACTTCTAATAATGTTCTTTCTGCACAATTTGAAGTGCTATGGAAAAGTAATATTTTCTTCAGAGTTTTAGCTGAAAGCAGGCACTGTGTTGGAGCAATGGAAATCCACAGGCTTCTCCACATAACAGTCAAGATCTCTGAGGGGTTTTTCCTGGTAATAGCACAACATTTGAACAGATGGTTTGGGTTTTGGTTTTCACTTGGAGAGAAGGGACTGCTCAAGCACCTAGTGTTAGCTGAATCTTTTTTTTTTATTGTTACTTACATTTTCACACATGTGAAAATGCCTCAAAGTGTTCTAAATACAGTTTAAAGGAAAACAGATGAATACTTCCAATTAAAATCACATCTGAGGTTGGAAGAGTTTGGAGAGTTCTTACAACTTAATGAAGACTCTAAGGATTCTCCACGGGTTATTGCTCCCATAGCATTCTAAAGGCAAAGATGACATGTTGGAGAGCAGCTGAAACTGCAAGGATGTCACCTTCCACTTGCTTGTTTAGTGACCTCAGCAAAGAAAACGCTTATTCTGGGAATCAGTGCACTGCTTACCCTTCTCAGAATCAGTCAATAAGAAGAGATCTGGGTGCTCAGGGTCATCTGCCATCATCACCATCCAGCCCACCACCGAGACGCTCTTACTCGGTGTGGATTTGAACTGGAAACACAGAGATGAAAATGGAATTAAAACAGGAGGCCGGATCTGCACACAACAAGTACCCAGAAGGGCAGCTCCTCTCAGTGACACTGTTAAAGAAGGGGTAACTTCAAATGAAGCAGAGCGCTTCACAAGATTAAGACAATTAACCAAGGTTGTATGAAATTAGAGAAAATAGAACTTAAGACAATGAATGATACTCAAAACAAATCAAAAGGAGTATCACAATCTGCAAAAGCTTGTTAGACATCTAACCTGCACTGCATGATTACAACAGCATTCCTCACCACATCAGTGCACATTTGAACGTACAGTATAGTTCAAAAGTGTATTAATAAATGCAAAACTATTCCCTCCACTGTTCACAAACAGAAGAATTGAACTTGCCTGTGCTATAACTATTTACAGTTAGCATGCAGTAATTATTATAATAGTCTGTAATTACACATAACATGAGTCCCGGGGACAAGATAACACAACTGTGTAATTAAATATTATGACCTGATGAAATAAATGGATCAAGTGAGGGTGTAAATTCAATAAACAAGTGCCCAGAAATGGGCAGTCATGCTCATTTATTGACAAGATAGTCAAAGTGATGGTGTTTTCCTGTTCCAGGTGTTACTCACACATTGACAGGTAACTTAGGCCTAAGCACCACACTTGTCTTTGCTACACAACATCCCTCTCCCAACAGCTCCTTGATCCCACTGTTTTTCATTCACCTGGCCACAGTATTATTTTCTCCTTCTCGTGCTTCTCTCAGTTCCAGGCTCTACTCACTCATTAAATCCAACTTATTTCCAAACCATAAGCTTCCTTCTCTCTGGCCTTCTTTTTTACCTATTAGCAGACCCTCCCAATTCACTTCTCCTTGCTTGCTCAGGCAGTCCCACCCATGCCCCAACCCCTACTTCATTCAGTTTCTCTCACGTCTTCAGCTGCCAGGTCTCCTCTTCCCACGTTCTTGGGTCCAATAGAGACTTTTCCATCAATCCCTGCACTCTCACCCTCTGCAGTGCTTTACCTCACTTCTCTGCCCAGAAGGTCTGACTCTGGTATATGCTCATCCTCACCAGATGCATCTTCCTCCTATCTTGTGAATCCCCATTCCAACCTCTTTATCAGCAGAGTAATTTTGATCTCCCTTTAATTACATTATTAGAAACAATAAAACATCCTTGAGATTGTTTTGGCTCTAAGTCATCAAAATTAATCTATACTTCTAAAATACTTTTATTCTTCATGCTAATGCCACAAGGCAGATGCACAACATTAAGCATCAAGTTACTTTTGTTTCATTTTAGAACTATTGCTTTAGTACTACAAACCTGTAACTCTGGTTCAACCAAGAAAAAAGAGTTACTGGTAGTAAGTTTGAAGGTATCATGAGCAAAATAAGAGTTTATAAGAATGTTCTCTGCATGGGAATATAGGTACTTTATAAATGAAATTCCACTGCAAGTCTAATATCAGTTATTCTAATCTATGCCACAGATTAACTAAAGACCTGGAAGGTCACAGAACCATCACGAAATCACAGGATGTTTTGGGTTGGAAGGGACATTAAAGATCATCTCATCCAACCCCTCTGCCACAAGCAGGGACACCTTCCACTAGCCCAGGTTGCTCCAAGCCCTATCCCAGTCTGGCCTTGAACACTTCCAGGGATGGAGCAGCCACAGCTTCTCTGGGCAGCCTGTGCCAGGGCTTTATCACTCTCACATGGAGGAATTTCTCCCTAATATCCCATCTAACCCCATCTTTTGTCAGTTTGAAGCCATTGTCCAGGTAAGTTTATCTGCCTGGGACGTGCACAACCGCCTACATTTTAAACCCTAGTTTAAAATCCATTAGAACTTGGAATGACAAATGTTAGACCAGTAGTTGAAAGAAAAAGCATTTAAACCAAGTTCAAAATAGTTTAAGAGTCTTTAAGATCTCTTTGTATACACACACTAAAGTTAAGTAACTCAGCCTTTGGGAGGTGGACAGATGTGGTAATGCCTCAAAAAAGGAGGAGGTAAATTATAAAGCTCTATCAGACAAGTTTTCATTACAGAGAGGGCTGTAAATCCTTTTCAAACAGAAACTGTAATTTCTTTGAGGAGGCAGTAAGTAATGTCAGTCTGTAGTGAACATTAGGGCATTTTATCTGAAAAAAGGAATAAAAGACAAGGAAAGGGAATAAAGTTAAGGATATAGCTCATGAGTTCTTTAAAAAAAGGAAGTGCATATAAATAATTTGTTATGGACTCACTGATGACACTGCCTCAGAAAGTAAGATGACACAACTTAGCACTTAAAAGGGACCTGCAAAATGCAAACTTCCATGTAGTCCTAAAGCATTAATAGGTCCTTTTCACAGAGATGGAAATTTGAGTCACAAAGCAGCTTTAATGGATTACGGATCAAAATGTACCTCTTGAACGACATTTATATTTAGAGTTCCATGGAAACAACACATTGGGCTTTCCTACCTTAGTTATACATCCCAACAGGTATCCAAGATGTGACACTGCCATGCAATGCAAACTGCCAGAGCCCCTCGCTTTTTCATTCCACTCAAAACCATCAGCTAATAACAGTGCTTCTCCACAGAATGAAAAGCTCCACACAAGGAAAGTGTTTCCTGCCAGCATCAATCCGTCATCGCTTGAAACACATGTCAGCTTTCCATCCCTGTGCTCGGCTGGATTTGTATTCCATGTTTACACAGTCCCCCAGGGCAGCTCATTCTCTGCTGATGCACAGAGCCTTGCTAACAGCAAGTCTGCTTTGTTAACAGGAAGGGAATGAAAGCTTCATTGTAATTTAATGTTCCTGGTTCCTATTTGCTTTTTGTAATATAGGCCACTGGAATGACTCCTATAATACACATGGAAAACTGCACAGCTCTGGCACTAGGCTTTGCATAATTGATTTTTGCTGTTGTTGTTGTTGTTCTGAGCTCAAAGTAATTTAGCTTTTATAAGTAAATCTTTGAATCAAAAACTCTGAATTAATCTGTGAACAGACTTTTCACTCCAACATTTTGGCACCTACAAATCTCCTCCTCCACATCTCCTGTTGAGATTCTACAGCTTTCTAATATTCAAATAATTTTCTCAGTGGCTGAACATCCTTCCCAGAATGACAGCAGTCTTCATCAGGGTATTTCAGTGAAAATGCCTGAGCCACAACTACCAAGTTTTCTAGACTGCAAATAAATGGATCTAATTTTGATTACAGCATGCAATGAAAGGCTTGGAACTAACAAGGGTTTGTGTTCAAGCATGAAGCCTTAAAAAGTCTCTGTTGCTTTCCAAGTACCTACAAACATGGAAAAATTTCTCATGCATGCTATGTTGTCACAGAAATTGGCAAGGCTCTGAGTCCAATCACTACAAACAGTTATTTTACAGGTGTATTCCCATTTTTCAGGGTGCTTATTTTGAGTCTAAGTTCAAGTGGCTATTCTTACTGTCGCCCTTTTCTAAATGTGCAGAAGTGCTACAGTTTTTCACAGAGGCATCTCTGTGAGCACCATTTCAGTACACAAGATAAAACCATTGTCCACCCATTCCTCTCAGATTGTGCTGTACTGCACCTCTGGGCTCTGAAGTGCACATGCTCATTTACAGACAATTCTCCATTACTGTAGTAATAACTGAAACCTGTTCACTATTTAAAATCAATGCTAATTTTATGCTGCTGCTCTTAGGAGATGAAGCATACAACACTGGATGCACTCCTTGGCCTTTGACCACCGGCAGGAGAAGAGCTGGCTTGTCTGTGTCTAAAAGGGAGGGGATTTCTTGCCCCTTTTGCTGAAATTACTCTGGGATTTTTATGAGGTAACTTTGCAAAGAGGTTGGCTATTATAAGCCTGGAAGAGCTTTGAGTGTTGGTGCATTCCAAGCTGCCTGGAGCAATTGCAGCAGCAGAATGGTCAAAAGCATGCCTGTAATCAAGACACGTTTACCATGAGAGCTCCAGCCAGGAAACTTTATATAGCAGACTGACTCTTTTGTTGCCAGCGTTCCTTTCCATGTCACAGAGGCCTTGAGAAAGGAAGCAGAAAAGACAGATGTTTAAGTGGCTCCAGAAGATGCCTGGAATATTTTGCTGAGGTAAATCTCCAATGTATCCATCTTTGAAAAAGAAACCTGCTTCAAAGTAGACAGCATCATCCTTTTCATCTGGGAAGTAAAAAACCCCAAAGCCTAAATCTAGGCTTGGATATCTTCATTTTGCAGAGCGAATCTCTTAGGAGTATCACTGGACAGTATCTGGAGGATTTACTCATGCTCTAGCTATCTAGGGTTGATTGACCATCTGCAGCTCATTCTCTCCTGATTAACTCTTCCTGAAAATGCAACCAAACGTGAACTGAAGCATGACCCTTGACAAGTCATCTCCACAGACTCCAGAACCAAAGCCGAGGCTTTGTACAATAACTCTGTAGTGAAATGGATGGAAACCTAAGGCATCAATAGCCAGGCTTAAAGTAAAACACAGGCAGAGCAGCTGAACAAGTTACTGACCATCTATTATCAGCCTGTTTAATAAACTGGAGCCTCTTCCCCAATCCCTCAACCTCAACAGAAGTTACCAGGTTTTCCACCCTAATTTCAACATGAAGGTCATGCTCTGTGTTATAACAGCCTCTGAAGCAGAGGTTCACTGTGAACACTCACTGCAAACTATTTGTTTAAATAAAAGACAACCCAAACTGTAGCAAACAGTTATTACAGTACTTTAACCTTGACTGCACCTGGGAAACCAAATCAGAGACTGAGCTCCACAACAGGCTTTGCATCCACAAACAGAACAGAGCATGTTTGCTGCCTTAAAAAACTCAAAGCAAGACATGAGCTGTGTACAGCCAAATCCAAGGTTGTGCTGGACAGTTCAATCTAACTTCATAGAGCCAACTATTAAAAAAAAATTAATGTTCTCCAGCAGTCATTGCTTTTAACTACCACTCCTCTCCCTCCTTTTCCTGGGAATTGCCTTGCTCAAACTCCTCTCAGCATCTGCAAGCCACGAGGCTGGCAGGCTCCTAATGGGAAATCCTGCCAGCACCCTGGACTCCAACGCCTCCTCGCCTCTCTCTGCGAACTTCCTTATTGGTCTGAACATCCCTGGACAAAGAAACACGAGCACATAAGCACGTGAGACAGATTTTGGCTTCTTCAGCCTCTGTTCAACAGCAGTTTAGATGTTGTAGGTGTCACAACATATCAGTGACTTGGGGAATATCAGAAGTTAATTCAGGAGGTTTAGAAAATAATCTCTGAAAGAGCATTCTAAATGGATGCGACTGTATTTCCAGGCAAAGTAAAAGCTTTTGCAGGAACAGGGACTCAGAAGGATCAGGTACCAGACTGTTTACCTTTTTCCTTCATTTACTTTAGCTAAAGGAAGAGCAAGACTATTTAAATGATTGAAATTGTTATTCTGAAGGAAATGTGTGAACAGTGAGAATTCAAGATACCTAATTTCCAATCAATATAATTCCTTGCTAAGCAATTTTTTCAAGTTCTGTAAACCTGCATGCTATTTAGATTGTTTTAAAATGCTAATACAGAGGAGTGAAAAGCTTCTGAATGAATAGATACAAGTCTGGTAAAGTCCTCCACAATTTTGTAAAGAACAGCGAACCAGAGAGACTTACAAATACATATTCTATTTGTAAAAGAAAACAAAATGCAATTTTGGCACAAAGTCTGAAGGAATCACAGCAGTAACAGGAACACAAAGTCTGACATTACCACAAAAATTTCTTTTCCATTTCTCAATGTTTCCAGAAAAAACAAGCAACTAGCTGTGAGTGACATAATGCCAGCACAAGTTCTCTCCTGGTTCCTTCTTTTTTTTTTTTTAATACTTTGCATTTCTACTCATAATAGCTTAGAAGTCTGCTCTTTCCTTTTAATGAGGTGGAATCCTTCCCTAAAGTTTTCACTGGAGCCATAGACAAATGCATCCAAACACACACACTTCTCCCAAGACACCCAAAAGACAGGAGGATTGGCTAAAGAACCTTTAGCCTGGGCTAGACAAATTATGTAGGGTCATTTCGATCTTACCTAAGCAAAGCTAGTAGGGGTGGATGGCCAAGAAACCACATAAATATTTCTAAAAGTAATTAGCTTTTATTAGCTACTTTGACTATTAGAATACAGTTTCCTAATGAACTTCCAATAAAACTCGGAAATAATCTCTTAGATTAAGAGAACTTTACACACAAACTTTCCACACAGCAACTTCAAATATCCAGGAGCCTGCGAACCAGAAATATTAAGCTTCAAGTGTCTATCCTCTGCACATAAAAACATTAGGATAAGAAAACAGTATTTTGTACTAAAGAGAAAGTCCCCTTTACAAGGATTCCAAAAGCACAACTCAGTTTGCAAAATTCCATAAGCTTTATGCAAAGCAAATGTTCTACAGTGACAGTTGTCATAAATTAACCTGAAACACCGGCCAAGGCAACTAAGTAATGATTCTGAGTAGTGAATGAACGCAGATTCAAGTATCTCAGATTTTACCCAGTTTCTTAAGAGAATCATTGTAATTAACCAGGGACATCAAAAAGGAACAATGCACATCTTAACATCTGTGGGACAGGTACAGAAAATCCTCTTGCTCCTTCCCCACATAAGCAAAGCATTTTTAGCTTCTTTCAAATCAAGTTACAGCAAATAAAAGGAACCCCAGCATCATCTGACATCGTAGCTCTCTGCTGAGAAGATGAAGTGTTTTGTACTCCACTGCAGTTAATGGATTCCAGGATTACACAGAAAAATCAAATGGTCTAATTTTACCACATAGATGAAATTAGTACATGTTTAATTGTTGTATCTTATGACTGCTCAATTTTTCCTCATCAGTGTATGTTTGGCTTTCAAACAGCGACAAACTGCTGCAAGACTCAAATCATCCAAAGACAGAACTTCTGCCTTTGAAAATGGACAGGCCAATGACACAGTTCCTTTCCTAAAAGACCAGCAAAGTCAGAGACACATGGCAGATGCAAAGCAGATGTTCTTGGTGTAGCATATAAACGTAAATGATATTTCCCTGGGGTATATATCCATATGAGGTGACTGACTGACTGGGAGACAGGATAGTGCTGACTAGAAATCAGGCGAGGCCTGAACTACTCTCGCTGTTTACATCAGGAAATCACATTTTAGTTTTGGCAGGGGATACTGGAACATGCCTGGTTTACATACATGTTTTCTCTCTGTAGCCTTCAGGGATTTTGCAGCGTAGTAGAAAAGTTGGGTTCCACACAGCGCTACCCAGTATTTTGTCCAAGATGCTACCTGGAGAAAAAATAATAAAAAAAACAAACCCAAAAGGGCAATGGATAAGTGAAATGCTTCATAACACTGAGCTGTAAAAGAGGAGGCACCATCCTGCAAGAACATGAGAACACTGACTGTCCAGCCAAGCATCAGCCATGTTTCCAAAGCTGCTGTTTGTTATTCATGCAGGCCTATGAATGCATGAAAACTCCAGAAAGCAGAAAGAACATGTACCTTTCCTCTCTAATCTGAGAAAAATGTTCTGCATCCTTTGTACTTCCTGCAATCCCTACAGAACACTTTGTGGAGTCAGAGTACATCAGTCCCTTTCCTTTTCCATCTTAGGTGCTGCCATAAGGTTTCCCCCATTGTCATGAATATGTATTTTGATTTATAATTTATCATCACGTATTTGCAATGCAAATGCTAAGGGTTATTATCTATTGATAGATTGCTGGGATTTACCTACTGTTAAGGAAGACAAAACATGATTCTCTTTATTCTAAAGTCATCAGTAATTGTAGAAAATTTTATGCAGCATCCTCTTCTCTTCTACTTCCTAGATTATGTGTATAGCCTTACAAACTGAATAAATGCACCAAACAGAAGAATGGAAACTCTGGTAATGACCCTAAACCTTAATCAGCAAGGCAGAGGAGATCTCAGACACTTGAACTAATTGCCCAATGGCCATTTCACTGTATTTATAACTGGGCAAAGGAAGAAGGTGAGAAAATTATTTTATTAAAAAAAAAAATCTTACTGTAGGTTTTTTGCCTTCTTTCAACAAAGTCTTCCTCCTGAGAACACCTTGAATAGTAACTGCTCCTGGATACAAATGAACAGCCAAATCTTCAGATTCTAGGGAGCTGAAAGGAGCATGCGAAGAGTCGTGTGAAAAAATATTTTTCCTAAAGTAATTTTCCAGCCATTACCAAAAACTAATGCAAATACCTTTATTGTAATTTGAAAATGTCGACTTTCTATTTATTTGACTTCATTGTGGAAAAAGACTTTGGCTGTTACAAGGAATTGCTGTTGTGGAATTAACACTCGCAAGCAAAAGTGATCAGAAAAATTAGTTAGCCAAGCAGGTAATCCTTAATTAAAAAATTAAAACTCAAAACACGACTGAAAGACAAGAACAATTAATTTTAAAAAGCAAATGTTTGAAGTACATTGGTACAGTTGCTGTACATGTTAAACCTCTCCTTCAGCCCTTGCAGGAAAGATTTGACTAATTTTTGGTTAGAAACACCAGAACCATTAGCACGTCAAAAACAAAGCACAGCTCAAACATGCACAATCTTTAAAATATCTGAAAGCAAGGAGAGTGGGCAGCAGCAGCAATAAAGAGTAGAAACCCAAACCAGAGCTTTAAGGTGTTTTAATGCAACTGGTGTTCTATTGATCATCTGCCCTACAAAGGATCGGAGAGCAACGGGCTGAAACAAAGGCCAGGTACAGCACTGAGGAAAGAAAACTGAGCTTGATTAAAATTACAAAGCTGACTGGCTTCGAAAACATTTCCAATCAGATAAAAGTTACCCCAGGAATCATCTCAGTAAATGTCAATCAGAGCATGTAACTAAAGTGCTGAACCCAGCAGCTTTCTAGAAAAGCCAAGAGACTGGACAGCACCCGAAAATCACGGTGAAGTAAGCCAGGATTTGCTGTTTCATCCATCCTAACAGGCAGTCATGAATGTCCAAAGTAAACTGGAAATGTGGCAAACGCTTTCATTGCAGCACCTACTGAGGATGATGATATGGAGACAATTTTGGACACTGACAGATGTGAACATGGGTTTAATTCAGTGAGATAGTGCTTGCTTCTTAACATGACAGAGGTTTCACAGTTAATGGCCATTTCTTTCCCAACTACAGTGACATAGCTGGAGAGAGAATCTGTATCCAGGCAGAATCAGAATAATCAGCTATGTTACTCTGTCAGCTTGCAAATTTTATGTATATTAAATTGGGGGCAATTTGAATGTGTTACTCATTTTAGGCATCTCTCTGATTTCAGGGAAGAGGAGCAAAGAAATTCAGTACAGAACTGCCAGCAAAGAAAACATCTGGAATGCCATCCATCAGCACCAGGAGCAGCTTGGTTTCCCTGTGAGAACTACCAGCACTGCTCCACAGTGGCAGGCAGTTCAAAAGCTGCCCTGAGGCAAAACACGTTTAAACATCGATAGAAAGATCCAATGATTCAGAATTTGGATTTGCAGACTGGAATGAACAGTCCTTATGCTGATATAGAGTAAGTCATTGAAGGGAAAAGTTTTAAGTCTGAAGAAAAAGGTCTCTACTTTTATTTTGACATGTAAGTTAGAAAGGTAACATCAGAAAACACCCACTTAATTATTAAACCAAACCAAATCACCAACAGCAGAGGGAAGGTTTGACACCTCTGTGTGCAGTGGGATTGTACCTGCTGGCCTTCATGTGGCCTCGATGGCCATTTCGTGACACTCTTGTCCCCGGACCGAGAGAATGGTACAACCTGTTCCTGTTGGATTCCATTATAAATTGTATATATTACATATACTTTCATTCACACAAACAGCACGACTGCTAAAACAGCACAGAACTTTTTTTGTGTGCATATCACAAAGCCACTTCTTCCATGTAAGAAAAAGCGAGTAATTTTATTTAGAAAAATGCATGCAGAAGTAAATAATATGGTTTTTCATTTCATCGGATGTTCTCTTTGTCAGAACTCATAACACTGAAGTGTTTTACTGGCACTGAAGAATAACACATTTTGAGAGCAAAGTTTGCATTTAGCTTAGATTAAATAAATGTAAAGGAACCATACTGATAAAACTTATCTTGAAATCTGACTTCAGATGTTACTACAAAAATGGTTTCAACTTCTATGAGTATGAACACACACAAGCTGTTGGGCCGAAAGGAACTGCAAGCTCTGCCAAAATACACCTGACACTGTTTAAAATCCTGTTGTGCTAAGTAACATTGAAACCAGCTCAGCAATATCTCAGTTTTCCAGTTCATCTAAGCTCTACACTTTACCTGTAAGCTCCACGTTTTAAAATCATTTACCTGATCCATACTGCTATCCCTATTCCAGAATTGTGCCCCAGACCTGCCTTTTGAACACTGCTTTGCTTCACTGAACCTTGTTTTTCTGGATCAGATCCCTCAATCCACTCAATTCCATTTAAGTCAACATAAGCATTGTTGAGGCACTTTGTCCTCACCTCCTGTTTTTTATCCATTTTTCCAGTTGCTTGTATTCTGCTGCAAGACTGAAAATCAGCAATTCTGTAGGAGCAGGCAGTTAAAGTACAAGCCTTATTATCAAAAAGATATTAATGAATCACTATCTTTTAATCTGTTCCAGAATTTGCCATCATTTTTTTCTCAATGTAACAGATATCTTTGAACTTGGAATTATTTTTTAGAACACACTCAATATATAGGCAAATAAAACAATAAAGAAAAAAAATGTAATATGAGCTGTTTATTTTTGTATACATATATTTGGCATGCAAATTTAGTATGTTTTCTTCTTACCTTTAAGCTTGCTTTTTTTTTTGCATAACAAGGAGGCTACCACTCCTGGAATCCTGCTATTTCAGGGAAATCTATTCAGAGACACTCAGGATGACAACCAGTGAGACTGAAGTGTCACTTAATACACTGCCCTTAACAGGATATAACTATGAGAACTTGGAATTTTAGTCCTTCCAGTAATTTTAATTGGCCTGAAGGGACACCTCAATGCTGAAAACTCTTTCTCAAGTTTCAAACTAAGATTCTGTTGCACTTAAAAACAATCAGTGGCTCTAGTTTTCATCCCTTCTGCATTCCCCAGCTACAAGCAGAAAGGCCACGAAAAACAAGAATATATTTTACACTTCCTTCTGTTACTTGGGGAATCTCTGTGTGGAGGAACTGTTTTCTTCCTCTTAAGGCATACGATGCAGATTTAAGCCTTCCTACCCAAAGATGCTGCTCTTAAATCACTGAGAAATACTGAATTCCTACTTGCACTGCAGAGGAAATAGTCATTGACACTGGATGTATCCCAATTTTGCCAGAGCTGATAATTCCAGGCAACTAAAGCCTCTCCCTCACTGTGAAGAATGGAAACCACTGTACTTCGCTGTACAGACCAGAACCAGGGAGAGACCCTCTCTAGTTATCTTAAATTTTGACACTTGCGTGTCAGTGTAGTACCTAATAAATTTCAAAACATGCCTCATCATCTTATAAACCAAGGAACAGACTCAAGGCTGCTGCAGATCTCCAGGAATTTCACACACGGTGTTTGGAATGTCTGTAAGGAACAGTGAAGAACATTCCCTCTCCTTGGAAGCAGGCAAGAGAACTCACCCTGAAACAACATGAAACCTCCAACAGGGTTCTCAAAGAGCTCTCTCAGGAGAGAGGGAAGTACAGAAGGCAAGTAGAATTTGGAGGAGGAATCTTCTGTTTGACATGGAGCAAATATTTTAACTGGGGGAGCCTGGGGCTGCCAGCTCTCATTGGCACAGGGATGAAAACCCCTGCTTTGTCTCAGAAGTCCACACAACAATTCTGAAGAGTGTTACCATGAGTTTAAACCTGAGGCTTACTAAAATTTTTAAGTTTCTTATCCTGCTCTGGGTAAAAACACTTGGCTCATCATTTCGTCTAACTTAACGACTTTTTATCTTTGAGAAACAACTTGATCCCAATACAAGATTCCACAAGGCAGCAGGAAAGGAAAAGAAAGAAAACCTTTTGAATGTTGTATGTGCTCTGTGATGCAGCCTGCGAGTTAAGAGATGGCCTTTCTGACCCCATTTGCGTTCTCTGCTCACGTGGAATGTTACCTAATGAAATTGTTAAGGGCCTTTCCTCACACATGTATTCATATTTAAGGCATGAAGCATCCAGGAGTTCACCTTTGGCACAGAGAGATTTTCAAAGATTTCTTCCAAAATTAACACAGAACTTTAACTGCTTCAGTGAGTTCAAGCAGAATATATGTTTGTGGTAACAGTTCCCAACTATAAAGACAAAGTTTTTTGACAAAAATTCCTACGAAAAATGTAAAAGCATGGTACAAAAAGTCATCCATGGTAACCCAGAAGCTGATGGATTACCTGAAATTGTGTTATAGAAGCAAGCAATGCACTGTATTGTGCATCTTACTCAGCTGTGGGAAGGTAAATATTCCACCTTTTTCTGTGTTAAACTACAGCTGTTTGTCTTTTTCCACATTCTGAAATACAACACTAGAAAGGGCTGAAGTGGTCAATGTCACCTGAGCAATTGCAGGTGCTGGATAATTAACAATTTGTTACTTCTGGACCACAAAGTCAGACATTACCAAGGGGCATTGTTGTGTTTTCCCACGTAACAGTGAAGGGAAAAGAGGATGAGAGAGACAAAAGAGGTGACAATGTCAATGACAAGGGAGCAAAGGGACTATGAATAGATGAAGTGTCTCAGGGAAAGTGAAAATGAAAATCAGACAGGTCACAAGCAGCACATATGATATCCATATATATGAAACCTTTGGGGTCTAATGGTTCTCTGGCTGAGCTCCTTAAAGGATGTAGGCACTGAGCAAGCACCCAATTAGATAAAAGCCCTATTAACCATTAGTGAGCAGGTGTTTCTCAGCTGCTTTAACAGATCCTGTAAACTTACTACAGTTTTTTAGGGTTCTTACACACAGAAGATCTCTACTTCAGTAAAAAACCCCATTATTTTCAGGACTGAGTGAGAGACTCTAAGTAGCAATGTGAATAGAGAAACAGAGATTTTTCTTACCTTTCAAATGCTGGCCAGGAAGTCTCTTCACTAAGTTCAGAACCATCACTGCTACCTAGAGAAATATAAGAATAAATGATACTTTAGTTTTTCATCTACAAACCATCTCTGTCAATTGTATCAGAAAGTATCAGAATATTTGAGATTCTGAATATCAGAATATTTAATATGAAATGCACAAAAAATACTTTAGTAAAATACTACAAGGAAAACACTTTGTGATTTGCTTCAAGAATTTCACATAAACTGAGATGGAGACTGAAGGGACAGGGTCTGGTTACCCATTATGAAGTTCAAGAAAAGAAGCACTAATAAATGGGAACCGTATTTTCAAAATATAAAGGACACCCTAAACACAGATTTGTCTGCATTTAGAAAAACAGGTCACTTATTTGAATAATTTCTTATCAAGTCATACACAGCCATGACACAGAGGTGCAAATTTGTTGCTGAATCTCCAATACATGATTTGAGAAGCCTTAAACAACTTCTTAAAGCTATTTCCCACTCACTCGATCAGATCACAACAGTATTATTTCCTTCTGTGCTTTGTAAACTAATCCACAATTATCTTATTTTAAACACTGAAAACAGAGGAAAATCCCAAAACCCAAAAGTCTGACGCATCCACTCATGGCAGTCCCATAAATAAGACAGTAACTTTACAATTCCAGTAAATCACATCAGTCCGAAAATGAGTATTTAAATATAGATACAAGGTGACTGTAATCTCTAATGTTAAAAGTCAGTAAATAATTATCAGTAGAGATGCTGTTGACAGAACTCAGTAGCTTCTACACACAATTCCAAGCTGTTGCCTGGCTGCTCTTCACCTTTCAGACCAGCCCAGCTGCCCACATGAGCTATTACCCTTGTTCACCACTTCAAACCAACATTTTTGGCTCCAGATAATCCCAATGCCTAAATTTCAGTGCAATTCAACGTCAGTCAATGCCTGAAGCCACCTTTTGGCACACTATAGCTTGCCACCTTGTTTGCTCTGCTGCCTGAACACCCATACATAAAGGGAATAATTTATTCACAATTATTTTGAAACAAAGCAGAAAACAAACAAACAAAAAATTTGAATCAATGCTCCTTACTTAAGAGTTCCCTCAGAGAAACAGCGGCTGAAAATGGGAACCAGTTCCCTGTAATTTTACACAGAAAGTCAGCAGGGAAAAGTGGTGCCCTGAAAAATAATGTGTACAAAGTAAGTCTGGATATTCACTGAGTAAACACGGAGTAAAGATGGAGGCAATAAACATTTACACACAGCAGGGACAATTCCAGCCAAGAGCCATGAAAATCTCAGCATGGGCTGAAGTTCCCTCTGTGCAAAATTTAACAGAAAATACATGCCTTTATCTGCCAGCCAATTCAGCTGAGATGCCTCTTTTGCAAACATTAGCTCAACATCCACATATTAACACGATCTCTATGGGATACTAGATAATTTGGTCTCAGCTTATTCTGAATTTTTCCTAAAGGGAAGTCCTAACCTGGTTCACACCAACACTACAGTAAGAGCCATTTGCATGGTGGAAGGAGCTAAGAGACACAGAAGTGATGTTCCAGTGGAGGCATAAAGGGCTGCAAGCAGGGAGGTAAAACACTCAACAGGTAACTCGCATGACTTTCTAGAAGCGCCTTTAAGTTTTTAGTACATCCATTTGCAGATCGTTGACCCTCAAGCATCCAGCTGCTGGGAGGGTTACAGCAGCAGGTAGCTCTGTCCACAGAGGAGCAGAAGTTACTCCTGCTCCTGTGACTCACACTTCCTCTGGAGCTGTGGGGACAAGGGACCAAACAGAACCAGTTACTACACCTGAGTAAGTGCTCGCACTTCAAGTGACTCTCTCAGACTGAAACTGCAGTCAGGTGCCACAAGGCAGGTGAGCAAAGAAGTGACCATAAAAATAATCAGAAGCTCTGCTCAGCACAGTTTACACCTGACCTGCAGTATGGAAAAGGGAATTTGTAGGTTGATCTCCGCATTATTCCGGGCACTTCTGCACAGAAAGACTACCAGGTAAATCATGAACTATCCCAGGAAAAAAAGGAGTAACCAGTGGGGTAACCTATCCAGGTGGAGCCTGCTGTTACAGTAGGAGTCTTTGCAAAGCCCTTACCACTTCCTGGAAGAAACAACAGTCACTCAATACTTTCAGCAAATTCTGCAATCCACATCACAGCAAAAAGCTCAGCGATTTGTTTCATCCTAACGAAACCACAGTGGCATCCTCTGTAAGGCAATACATGAAGTCTCTTCAAATTAATAAGTGACATGGTTTGGGGATGAGGAGACACAATCAGATGTAACAATTCAGTGACAACTTCAAGCATTTTGGGTAAGACCTCCCAGCTGACTGTCTTTGAAGAAGGCTGTTTGTGGTAGAATCTCTAAGAGTAAGACCTTAAGGTGCTAAAATCCTTTTAGCAGCTGGAATGATAATTAAGATGGTAGATTTCAACCCCAGCATGAAAATAGTTTTCCTTGCATGTAATTGAAGTTTTCCTTGTGGCTACTTGGAGCAATCTGTCCTGCAAAACGGTGCAGCAATTCCTATCAAGTCATTCAGCCAGCACTGAAAGCATTAGGGACACTTAGAATATTATTTATTTTCTTACTACTGCTTAGATTTAGCTTTATATTAACAAGAAGCACAGATTTCATATGATTAGAGCTCCACTTAATTGAGGCCCACGTGATAAATCCACACAGTTAAAACCCCCTAATAAGATAGTATTATGAAGTTATTCTTTATATTTAAAGTAGGCTGATACATTAAAATTCTACCTGAAATGACATTTTGATGGCAACTGTATCAGCTTTGCTAATAAAGTTATAATTCAATTGCTGTGCTAAGTACACTACAGAAAGATTTAAAAGTTAGTGTTGCTTTGTAAAAATGCAAAGCAATCTAGAGCAAGAGCTGAAATGTCACCTGTCACAAAGTGACAATCCTTGGTAGAGTATCAGTACAGTGAGAAAACCTACAGGAATTTGGGGGCTTTGTAAACCAAAAGTTTCACTTAAAAAGTTAAATCTATACAGAAATTGCCAATTATACTTAAAAGGAACATCAATTTGTAAAAAAATTGGACAAAACATCATAGCAATTGATTTAACATTTATGCTGATGGCTAGAGGGGTTGTAAAAATTTAAACAAAAACCTGGAAAAGGTTAAATTTTAGCATTTGACTATTCCTCTAACATCCATATAAAAACCATCTCCAATAGGATTTTTTAGATTCTAAAAACCTGCAGGAGATACTTTGCATGACACGAGTCCTGATACTAAAAACACCCCTTTCCTGAAAAGCAAAAGAAAATACCTTACATCCCTCCTTCCAAAACAAAACAGAGGTAAAAGGGACTGTTTTTAACTTAATAAAAGTTAGATGTCTAGCCAAGTTCTGTTTAAACATTAAGTGCACTATTTGAGTGTCACCTCAACTGGAAATATTTCATTCATTCAGTACTCTAAAAATATATCACCTTCTTAAATTCTTCTCAAGTATGTACTCAATATTTGAGTTTTTCCAACAACCTCAAGCAAGTTCTTCAGGTTAAACTTAATAACAAATCCTAGGTAGTATAAGCCCTTTCTGTTAGCTAATGTTCTAAACAAATTTTGGCTTTATGTAAGAAGCCACTTAACACAAGACAGTATCTTCCTAACATTCTTCATGGCTAATAAATTTGTTGTGCAGGACTGAAAAAAAATACAATCTTTATGAAGTTTTTTTTCCTATCTTAGGAATAACAGCATTTGGGAAGATGACTTTTTCACTAACTGTGCTGGTGATTATCTGAGAAGGCTCAGGATCGTCTCCAAAACCCTGGCACTGCAGCTCCGTTCAGATGTGAATTTTTTGCTCACATCTGCAGATGTGCACACGCAGATGGATGTCTGTGAGATGTCTGTGCTCCAGCCACACAAACAGCATGAGGTTCCCAGTTATGGGACAGGGAATGCCTGAGCTATCCCATACCCATTCCCCGGTCACGGCAGCCACTCACTGCCCCAAGTCTGGGGATATTGAACACTTAACACAGGCTTCCTTTATCCAGAAGTTAGTCCCCAAAGTTAAACAGGTGTTAATATAAACAAACCAACCCCAAAGAGTTTAAAAAGTCTTCAGACTAGAAATTCTTTCCCCTTCCCCAGTCTGTCATCGACACTCTCTTGGCTCCGGTTACACGGTGTTTCCAGAGCTGGTGACGGACCCGACAGCTTGAAATTCTACTGTGAAAACACACAAAACTGGTCAAGAGGCCTGAACATCAACGGCTGCAGCACAGCCCAGCCCAGACAACGCCACAGAGATGGGCTCCATGCCCTGAGAGCTCTGTTCTGCTTTGAGTTCACAACCATACTGCAAATCCTCTTATATAGTTCATGACCATTTAACTATTGTAAAGTTTAAGCAGCTCAGCTCTGGCTCCCCAGTTAACCAAATACAGATGGTAGGAACTCTGGCAGAAGACTCAAGCAATATCATGCCAGAGTATTGATAGAAATTTTTAATACCATCATTGAGTTTCATTGTGAAAAATCAGCAAAAGCAAATAACCAAATGGATAAAGATGGGGCAGAAACAGGGGGGTGGTACACCTACATTGACTGCAACACACCCAGAGCGTGAGCCTTGGACCTAACAGTACCAATAAGGACTGGGGAAGAACTGGAGTGCTAGAATATATCTTCTCCTCTCAAATCCAGGCACCTACATGTGCATTTGTAACCTCTAATATTATACAGTTTTATTTACTTATCCTATCACTAAAGAAGGAGTAGTTCACAGTAGCAAAATGGGGTATCCACATCTAAGGCATCCACATACCCATATAAAGGAAATATATAAATAAACTCGACATATTTCTTCTGCCTGAAACCCTAGCTGAAATCTGATCTAATGACTCAGAGTCCTACACACCTGAACAGCACAGTACAGGTTACAGAATCAAACAAACACTGGCTGTGTAAAGGTCTTCCCTACTGTAAAGGCTGCCAAGACCCCTGAAAGTAAATGCACATACTGTATACCTACACCCATACTTCATTTATTTAAAGAGAAATATAATCCCTTGTAGAATTCAAGAACTTCTAGGTGGTGACTTAATAGAGGGATTCATTAAAATGCTGATATTCTCATAGGTATTCCATGCCAGTTTAGGTTTGGAAATGTACTGTTCTTACAAAGGCACTTTCTTACACTAATTCACACTGATTTAAAATACCTTTAACTCTGCAGCATTAATTCCTCTAATTGCATTAGAACAAAGGCTGAAGTTATTCTCCAGAGGTTGCAACACACAAACAAATGCAAGTGTTCAAGAGTTCTAGTTTTTCCAGAGTTTTCATCCATATAATTGTAGATTAGGAAAAATAAGTGGAAAAAACATAGCTTGAGTAAGAATTTGCATCCAACAACGCTACAAATACAATCCATGATTGTTTCCTTTGAATTTTGAAACACCTCAAGCTACAATCTCAATTTCAGCAGTGTTTCTGTGTTCATACCTTGACATCTGTTTTTAAGTGGTGTACATGAGACAGCACTCTCAAAGAATAACTTCCTTAGCAAAATGACTTTGCATCCTGTAGGTTAGGTGTTCTAAGAGGAGAAAAGCCACACAGAAGCAATATATGAAAAGAGGGGCCTATTTTACACCGTCTCTTTACTTCTTAAGCATTATCTGAACAATTTGCCATTGTAAACTAACTCAGCTTAAGAAATTCAGTAACATAGCAGAGACAAATTGTAAGAAGTGGTGGAAATCCAAAGCTTCTGAGAACATTAATGAAACAAGCTGAACATTCCTGCAAAGATACTTAAGTGCCCACTTAAGCAATAAATACTTTAAAAGTGTAAGAAAATTGGGAATTAATAGAGAACCATGTATTCTTGAGAAAAATATCTTATGAATTAAAGGAAGTTTCATGCTATTTCTGAGTGGAACCAGGATCTAGTAAAATAATCTTAATTTATCCTACTTTTAGGTGAGGAGGTGACAGGAGGCAAACACAGGCTAGAGAACAGGTGGTACGAGCGTGCAGGTGGTTCCTTGAACCCAGCCAAGAGCAATGCTCACACCTCAGGAGGGCAGAGTGTACACAGTGACCTCACCAAAACAGTGACCTCATCCAAACACAGCCCTCCAAGAACAAAACCACCTTGTAGCTTTAGGCCTGGCTGATAGCAGTGAGCGGGGGTTCTCAATAAACTTCCACTGCAAAGTAAAAGCATCTGTCCCAGTTTACTAAAAGCAGATATTCTGGATTGCCTGCACAAAACAGACACTTTCAGCATTATTCATCTGTCTGTATTTTCATGCGTTGTCTCTCAAAAGTCTCTGCAATCAACAGGAATAAAGTGGGGTTTTAAGGACTCAAACCATATAACCTCTTTTTAGCCACCCACCTAAGAAGATGAATCATATCCTTGAGGATTTCAATTCTCTATGTGATTACAAAGAGCTCCAATTGTAACCAGCTCAAATGCAGCCATCTTCATTATGAATATCTAAAACTTACAAGAGACTATTTCCTCTTGTTACATTCCTAAATTCAAGAGAACATTTCCCATCTGACACTGTATACGGGACTGGACAAGTGTTTCTTCCTCCTTACTAGGATGGCCCTGGCACTACGGGAAAAAGATTTCCCACTTTTTAAAATCTTTTGTCCAGATGACAAAAACCTATTTATAATACAGGAGAATGGCAACAGAACCAGATGTACAGCTCCCTGATTCCAGCATAACACATGACCATCAGCTATGGAACACTGTCCCATAGCACTAGGAACAAGAACTGTTTTGACCCAAGCACAAGAAATTAATATAAAAGAGTCTGTATCTTCGATATTTTTGAGTTTCTTTGGCTGTTTTCAGAATGAGTTGAGCGTACACAATCAGCCTCCAATCCCTAAAATTAGGGAAATAATCTGATAGAAGTCTCTGACCATCACAGATCAGCCTATTTTGAGCAAACCCCATACCTGTCTCATTTGCTGCATTGCTGCTGCTTTGGGAGTCATTCATAGCAACGAAAAACACCCAGTTAGTAAATTCTTCATATGTGAAAGGCTCATGACATTGATGTAAAAATTGTGGCATGTCCTGCACCATTCCCAGAGTGGACTGTCAGCCTCTCCCAGCACGGCATGACCAAAATGTCCATCATCACTCCAATGTGTGTTTTACGTTCGAGACTTCATGGATTCCTATGGACAGTGTTGTTACATTTGGTGGTGTTTTGATATTTAACAGAAGCAGATCCTATCACATTCTCCAATATGAAAGGACTGGAAAGGTCTAAACACCTCTGAGCCCTCAAAACACAGGAGTGATTTAAAGCAGCATTACAGTTGTCTTTAAAGGCACATTCAAGGTGCTGACATAGCAGAAACTCTGTCCATGTTTTGAAGAAGGATCATTTACCCGAAAAGTTAAGCCCTATATAGGCTTATATGTAAAAAAGGTAGTCCTGTTTCTAGAGCAACAGGTTTAAACCCACGTTTATGGGCAAGGTGAGGAATAACACTCCTTTCAGTACACACATTCAGGAGACATTTTCCTGACCGTCTTTTGAAGCTGTGTTGTAGAATACCATAAACCTCCTCTCTGCTGCAGTGACTGTATTAATTCCAAGTCCTGAGTAAACACACTACTTCAAACACGATGGAGGAACTCAGCAGCTTCAATCAACTTCCTTAAATCCTGCTGAGGCAGCAGCACAGAATGCCAGACAACTTACATTTCCAAGAATTCTGCAGTAATAGATACTGCAAACCTCCAGAACTTACCCTCTTCTTCCATACGTATTTCTAGCACCTCTATCAACCTTTTGTGTCATTGACATTTTCATCATCAAAAAGCAGCAAAAATAACAACACTGCTGGACTGCCAAAACAGTGATAAAACTAAGTATGGGAAGGCTGGAGGTGAAAGAGAATGAGAGAGGGGAATTTCTACCACAAATGCTGATCTTGCACAAAATGCCCAAGGTTGCTGTCTTACAAGTCATTTATACAAGTCTTCTAAAGTGGCAGTTTTGTCCCAGCTTGTCAGGTCATGCTTAAGCTAGAGAACAGAACTGAAAAATTCAGAGAGGAGACAAAGTAGGAAAACCCTATATTCTCGAAAATATATAAATGGTCACTGGTTCTCAATTGTACCTCGGGAAAAACTGTTTGTCAGCTCTGGCAAACCTTCCCTGCCAGGCTCTAATGGAGGTACAGAAATAATTTACCCTGGAAAAAAAGGATTGACTGAAGAGAATTTCTTAGGTATTTGGATAGAAAACATTTGTAAAACACCACCCTGAGAAAAGGGCAATGCTACATCTCAGCAATGGTGGCAAAAGCTTGGTTCTCCTGCACTATGCAAGCCCTGGGAATGGAAGCTGCCTGGATGCTGAGGAGAAGCAGCATTCCTGATGGATGACTTTGAAATGGCAAACTTTGCCACAGCTGAGAACGTGCAGAGAACAGAGACAGGCAAAGCACATTAAATAATGGGAGCTGTCTGATGTGAACAGGTTCACTTAGACCAACTGCTCTGGTCTAATTCCATACAGCCTCCTCCTCAAGAAAATACATGTACAGCTCCTGAAAGCAGCATCACCTGACAATCTGTGACCTTGTTTCCCTCCACGAAGGCTAAAAAGCAAAACTGCTTTTAAAGTTCAGTTATCCAAAGAAACGTGAAGCACTAGAACGATCTTTCATTACCATAAATGCATAAAAATTGAACACCATTGAATTCTATCAAACAAATGATTCTGAGAAAAAGGATTGCAGTGAGAGGTTCTATTTGCCAGCCCTGGCTGCAAACAGGTGGATTTGAGAGGCACTGGTGTCCTGTCCTCCCTCTACTTAAAGGATGTGCGTGTAACAGGAAAAAGGAGTAACTCTTGTCACAGAAGAAACCCAGGAAGCAGAAGTTCTCAAAAAAAGAGTACCACCCTAAATATATGAAGATAAATAATTTATCAAAATGAAGTAGATTCTGACATTTTGAGGTATCTGAAAGTTAGATTTCTATCTTCTGTCAAAGTCAGAAGCATTTAGAAATTATGCTCTTGAAACTGTCAGCAATTTAAACTGTCAAGTCAATATGGCATTTTGAACAGAAATCCCACCATAAAACTTTTTAAACTAGAATTGATTCGGGGGGAAAAAAAAGATAATAGAAAATCATGCCCCGCACTTCCTTCCACCTCCATTTAGGAAGAGGAGTATCAGAAGCTGTATCACCAACAGGGATAGAAAAAAAAAATATCTTCTTTTTCATAATTTCTCAGTTCATGCTGCACAAATTAAGTCACCCTCCTTCCCCTACACTTCTCAGATTTGTTCTAAAACAGAAGCAGTATTTTAGAACAGCACTGCTGCAGGTACAATCACCACCTAATGGTACCAAAATCTTCATTAAAAGCCCAGGCACTGCAGGGGTGTGTTTGCAGCTCCCACCTATTGAAATTCCACTGGAAAGGGTGGAGCTCTCAGCCTGCCCTCGGGATGGCACGTGGGGCTCCATGACGCTGTCATCCAGCAGGTGCCGTGGTCCCGCGTTGGGGAATGTCGCGCTTTTGAACTCAGCCGTGTTCATCTTGTGTATGAAACTGGAAACGAACAAGGACACAACTGTTGCAACCTCGCCTTTGAAACGTCTCAAAAGTTGCTTTAACATCCTCAAGGATTGCATGCACTGTGCTCCTAAAGCCAAACTAAACCATGGCCAAGCCATAAGCAATTGTGCACAAATAAATTATCGGTAGGAGCTGCCAGTTTTAAAACTGCACAGAACTCGTGTAACAAAGAGGAAGTCAGGAGTATATTAACAATTACTTTCAATGTCTCACACTATTTTTGTCTTCTGCAACACACAATTGAACTGTAGGGGGGGATTCTAGCTCATTAAAGCCCATTAAAAAACCTCTTACATAATAGAGGTTATTAATTACTGGGTAGCTACAATCTTGCATGTTGAAGACATGACAAGGGAAATGATGAGATAATGATCAAGATATTATTAGAAGTACACTAATATGGAAAAAGCTTAGAGCCATTACTAAACAGAGTTAGTCTACAAAGAAAGTTGACAAAAGAGGTCTCCCTGTAAAAATACCAATAAAACAGTTATAATTTTGAATTTGAAATAATTACAGTGGCACTGAGTTACTAAAAACTGATAGCTTTGTCATTCAGAAAGAGCCATTCTGGTTAACTCATTGACTAGTTTTATCATCATAACTTCAGCTTTCCTATTTTGATTAATTCTCTTGGGTCGGGATACCAGCATTATGGTTCTGAGCTTGCTCCCTGGCCACAAATTGCTCTGTAAGTGAAGTACTGTGTACAAGCCATGCTACTTTTTACGAGCAAAGCTTTTGTATTGAAAGATGATACATCACTTAAAAAAAAAAGCTTAGGGTTTTTAGGTTAAGCAAAATGCTGACTTGTATCCCAGACTGTGACATTTCCTATGTCCATGGGGTATCAGGTTCCGAGGTGAAGGGGGTGTTGGTGGTAGCAAGGCTCCTTCAGCTGCAACATTTTTCCGTCCACTTTGTGGAGATGCTCCGACTTCCGAGCCTGGGAAGAAAAAAGACATTACTCCCAAGTCATTTCAGAATTACTGCCAGGGTCACTTCTTAGAAAATCATGGAAAAGTTGCACAAAACTTCCTAAACTCCCTTTTATAAGAGATAGCTGCAATAAAACTCATTGATCTATTGATAATTAAACCCCCTGCACTTCAGGGTTTTTGCACAGGATTAAACCAAACACACTTAGTTCAAATAGACCATCCAGTTAAAGTATTTTGCAAGTCCTAAAGGTGGCTGCATTCACTACACCGGCACTGGACACGTCCCACTGATTCTACATTTTCAAACTCCTGCCTTCAACCACTTTTGGCATTGACCAAGAAGAATGTTCATTTTTGGAAGCATATTATGCCATGAAAAGTTTAGATGAAGGCCCTTCTGTCTAGACACAACAAAGAATGAATATGTAACAGCTCTTCACCCCAAATGACATTAACAACTTAGTGCCACAATACATACAAGAACCTAAAAAAATGACTCAATTCCTTCTTTACAGATCACCTTTAGACTTTTTATTACAAACATGCGGTGTTTAAACTTCACACTTCTTTATAGCCTCAGGCAAATATTTTCCACGTTTGCAATTCTAAAATAATGCACATGACAACCTCAAGTCTTCTCACATTTATGAAGCATTTACCTACTAAATCTTCTCTGGAAGCAGCAGAGTGGGGGGTGCTGGTCCCTGGTTCTATCTTTAAGGAAAGTCTGCATTAAAGAAACATTAAAAATTACTTTATCAGGAAATAAAAATGTAAGTTTGTGAAGAAGCATTTTTTAAATTTATGATTGCAATTTGCCTGATTCTGTGATTGCAAGAAATACTTTGAAGGTAATACAAACAGTGCAGAGTTATCTTTAGCACACACTATTTCCAAACTTGATTTTTCCTGCCTATTGCTTTGGTTCATACAGACCACCAGGTCTCCCAGTGCCCTGGGAGGGCTGGCACACACATGAAACTGCTACTCCAGCTAAAACCTGGGAAAAATAAAAATAATAATAAAAAAATACACAACTTCTCCCCCCACCTTGGCTAAAATATTTATTCTTGGAACACATCACATTTTAAATTTTCATATAAAGTGCACTAGCGTGCCAAGTTCCAAGCCTTTTGTCTTTACTGGTCCAAAAGCCAAAATCGTCTTCTGTGTTTTGGAAAATACATTATCAACTTGATTTCAGCCATAATTCAAGCTTTTTCCGTAACTTTTTAATGCCATTTCCAGCAGGCCCACAAAGAAGGCTGACTATAGGAGCAGATAACTCCAGCAAGATACACTTTATCTTGTCCACAGAGTCTGCAGAACTAAAATCTTTGGAACTACTAACGCTGAAAAAGCATCTATTTCATTTTGGGGCGAAAAAGTTTAAAGTTTGACAGCTCCTCCCTCTCCCATTCCCAGACAGTATAGCAACGATTCATTACAATTTTGTAACTTAATTTTTTCAAATAAAATCTTTTAGGAAGAAAAAACATGTATTCAAGTCACAGTCGCTGTTCTCTAACTTCAACCTTTCTGCTGACAGACATCTTAGGGGATGAAAAGTAGAAGAGCCACTTTAAGTAAGAACAATTCTTAAAATACACTCCTTGACTATAAAAACATTGAGTTGGGAGATGTACAAAACCCATCGGTGCAAAACCAGAGGTTGTGAACAGCTGCCATGCTCCTGATTTATGTGCCATTGTCTCCAGTCATTGCCCTGCTCCCAAAACATGGATTGCACAGGATGAAGAGACTGCAGCTCCTTCATCAATAAATTTCCCACTGCTAGTGAGTCCTTCTCAGTGAAGGTGGGAAGGTGGGGAGTGGAATTCATGAATACAATTCTACTAAGGAGACACTGCAGGTAAGAAGTTTGGGTTTGGGTTGGCCTTTTGTTCCCTTCCTTCAAATGTTTGATCACAGAGCTTTACTCCCAGTGACAGACAAGTGACACTTCCCAAATCAGGCTGTAGAGCATCCCAGGAAAAAGGTAAACCTGGATGCTTCCACATGGACATACAGAGAACAACTTACAAACCTCAAATGAGAAGCCAAGGGTCTGAGTCCTCGTTAACTGTTCTCTGACATAAACTGAAGGGTCCCCATTTGCTGCCTTTTAGTAAATCCAAGTTAGGGCTATTAACTGGCAAAGCACAGCTGTTCCTAAAGTGTGCATCCCCTTCCTGCCATTCCAAGGGAGCTGCACAAGCAACCGATTCAAGCCCTCTGAGGTGACAAACTTCCCGGGCGGGCAGGATGGGAATGGGTGGGGAACCTCCTCCAGCACATCAGCCAATGAACAAAAACTTCCTTCATAGGCAACAGCTTTGCTTTGGGTGTTTCCTATCCTCAGTTCCTGTCTCTTGCCAGAGATTTCCCTCCCCGAGTTTTGCTGGATGCCAAATCATTTAATACAGTAATAATCTTTTAATTAAGGACGTAGAAACCTTGGGTTGGTGGCTGGGAGGAACAGGCAGAGACAGAGAGGAACAGGAACTTGCCTCTCAAAAATCAAGTGCTCACATTTTACTCACACTTTATAACCTAATCAAAGAGAAAAGTATAAAATCAGGTCTATCTGAAAGTGAAAGCTTTAAGTCACCCTCAGTAAGAACTTGGGACTGGATGCACAGATGGTTTTGTTCTGATGAAGAATGGCTTAAGCCATCTTCAATCACAGGATTCCTCTTACTGACAGAAGAGTGTTACAGGTGAGCCACACGTAGAGAGTCTTTCTCAGCAGACCAGACTGACCTGAAGCAAGGGCTTGGTGCAGTCTGGCAGAGAAAAATTAGCAGATCTGCCATCCAGCATGTGGGAAAGTGCCTTGAGCACAGCATCCTGCTGGAACCACAGCTGCTTGCAGCTGGTGTGTCCGAGGTGCATAATCACAGAATCACAGAATGGTGTGGGTGAGAAGGAACCCTAAATCTCATCTAGTTCCACCCCCCTGCCATGGGCAGAGACACTCCCATAATATAATACAATTCCTCGATGCAAGTGCAACCTCACAAGTGACAGGCTTTGTGTTATAGAAGTTATTTTGTAGTAAGTTATGGTCAGTTTACAGCATTTTGTACTTACTTGTAATTGTCATCTTCTACAAACTTTTGTAGTTCTTCTATGTACTGAACTGAGTTTAGGTACTTTTGGACGTGAGGCAACATAGGAATATCTGGAAAACAGACAGCATTCATTGACACTGTGCCACTCATTGGTAAGTAAAGCCATTTTCCAGAAACTATTTGAACAGATTCAGATCTCTTGCCTTTTTATGTGAGATGCAGGTACAAACTACAAGTCCTAATGATATTTAAATTTTAGAACTTCATAGCAATTCTCATGCATTGAGCTGCCACTTTCCACACTCATAAACCCTCGAGTTGCTCATCAGAGCACATGTAAGGGAAAAGTAAGACAACATCCTTGGACAACTGAAGGCCCAGAACTGGAACATGGAGGGCTGTCTGAGGACTCCTTCACAGCCCACATTCTCTTCATGCTGAGCTTTCAGAGGAGCCACAATCCTGTGCTAAATCCCATTCCACCATCACAAACACAGCATTAGGACTTCACTAGAATGGGAAGAGGACTGAGAGGGAAACCATCTTTGAAGAAAAAATACATTATCTGATCTATGGACAGAACTATAAATGTCCAAAAGAAGAGCTGAATGTATTTTATTATCTCCAGGAAAAGTACTACTCCGAAAGCAATCCTATTTTTAGAATTCAGTCATAAAATCATGAAACACAGTGATACATACTTACAAATACCAGTAAAACTACTTGAGTATGATGTACTAGTGCACATTTATCATCAGAAAATATATACTGTAGTTTGCTCGACATAAGACAAAGGCAATTTTATTCTGTCTCCTCACCTTGATGCTCCGTCTTAACCAACAATACCAGAATAAACCTAGACTTTTGGACTGAGAGGATGAGGGAGGGTGTTAATGGCATTCACATGGGTCTGGCCTTACTTAAATTGCATCACAGCAGACAAATATTAACACTTTGAAAGTTCTTCTCTTCAACAGTGTGATATTTACACACTAACTTACCATATTCACATGACTGCTGCAAATCGGAGATAATTCGAAGAATATTGTTCATTAAATTTGTTCTTTGCTCACTTTCCAGAATGCTCGCTGTTGAGGGGTAGGCAGAGTCAATATATGTCAAGTCTGACAGATAAATACCTGAAATGAGATTAGAATGAAAAGTTTCTTTGTTTAATGTCTTTCGCTGAGCAGAAAAAAAACCCTCATCAAGAATATTGTGAAGAATTTTTGCTTGCACTAACATTAAAGCAGGTTGACAAAAGCATTGCCTCAGAACAGGATTCTGGATTTACCTGGGAAAAATTTTAGAAATCTGAAAGTAATTACAAGGACATGCACAACTACTCATAAACCTCATCTTCTCCACAGCACCAATTTACTACTCCCTTGACAAATATGAAGCATACTAAACACACAGTGCTAAAATACACCACTAAAATTAATTGTTTAGGAAGTCTACCACTTAATTCCTCCAACTCAGCGATTAAAAAACAATAGAAGGATAAATCATACCCATAACTCTTCAAGCTGAATAAAAACTCAAACTCAACTTGCAGCAACATGGGAAAGATTAACTAGGGAAAACGGGCACCCAGACTGAAATGAATGAATCCTGCAGTCTGTAATAATCACAGCTCCAAAGATCCAACAGCCTTCTAGATAAGTCACCTCATATTTCCTACCTGCCTTCCTCCCCTGCACTGCTTGCAACCTTACTGCTCCTTCAATCCCCTGATCATGCAGAGAGGAAAATCCTCCTCCTTACACACTAATGCTGTAGATAAAACGTTTATTTTATTTCTAAACACAACTCCATTTCTTGAACTTCACCTGTTTGTCTCAACTAAGTGAAGCATATCCTGACCAGCCCTGCTGTTCAAAGGAATTGGTCTGCATCCCTTGCATCTTTCACAGATATCCCAATTAGAACACTACACAAACTTAAATAATATTATTTAAGAAACTTGTTTCAGTAACAGGGAAATTTTCAAATTGTATTTTACTTCACCTCTCAGCCTTGTATAACCAAAATCATAACAAGGACTTTGGCTTTACAGGTGGAAGACTATTAATACAACCTCACAAGAACAGCAGTTGTGTTTGTATAGCACCTAACCAGAACAGTCCTCAAATGTGAGCTGGGAAACTCTGGGCATCCCTCCAAAGCCAACACACACACACACACACACGTGTGTGCGCACACACAGCAACAAATTAAAATACCTGTGGTTGAAAGGTGACATATAAAAAAGTGAATAAAAAGGTATTACACATGACCTGGTATACTACTAAATCTCTCAATTTTCTGTTCTGCTAGAAACAGTTTGCTAAAAGCCAGAAAGGATAATCAGAAACATCAGGCAGTGGCATTTAATTGCCATGCTACCTAGAGTGCATGAGCTGTCCTGAACTTGAATTTACTAACCCATGTCCAAACAAGCCTTAAAAATCCCAAACCTGCTCACTCTTCCACACAAGGAAGTAAATCATACTTATTAACTATATTTAAGGAAATTCCCTGTAACAGGCACCTGCACTATTATGCAGGATTTTATAAACCACTGTATTTGCAGAATTACCTCTGAATGACTTGTACTGATCTTTTCTTTTAGCTAAATCAACAAGTCTTCTGTAAAGAGCAGTCCTCTAAACCTACAGGATGCATTTCTGTGAAATCTAAAATAATTTTGCAAGCATACAAGGGTAATTCTCTTTCAAATGTAATTGGCACTGCCTTTGTGAAGAAACCAGAAAGATCAATGGCAATAAACTGAATGCACTCAAGCGCTGGCTGAGTATGGACAGAACCAAACCCAGATCCTGTATTTCTTGTAGAGTGTAATCTCTGTAGCTTTTGCTACTTCTAACACCAGTCAGATGTTATCAAATATTCTGATACCTACCCAAAACCATCACACACAGAGCTTTAACATTTTCCACATGTATTGGAGAATTCATGCCTTTAACAACTGGAACTGTTTCTTATTAAGTGAACGTCAAGAATTGAATGCGACATTCTGTTGAACATTCTTCTAGACTACAAATGCTTCATTTTTCCTGTTGTATCCAGCCAGGCTGCCCCTTTTATTCCCAGCAACACAAATCGAGTTTTATCAGCCTGAAAGAATCTTTCTTCTAAATGAAGCCCAGTACTGTAATAACTTGAAAGGCATCTTTAGGCAGCGTAGTAAAAATGTTTGATTTGTAATTGCCTGCTGAACTCTTGCACAGTCCGTTGCCATATGGTACCTCCCTTCTACTGGCAAACAATCTTTCCTTGTTCCTAACTTCTCAGCCTCCCTACCCCCTCCTTTTCTGGAGGGTATGGATAGGAAATCCGAAGGAGGAGTTTCTTCTGCTCTCCGAGTGCTCGCGGTGACATCATAGGTGGGCTGAACGGCTGAGCCGAGTGTGTGTTTGTTTAAAAAAACACTGTCCAAAAGTGATGTATATGGAATCTGGGTCAGCTGTAGCTGGTTAGAGCACTTCTGCATGTGAGAATTAAACACTGCAGTTTCAAAAAACATTTCTCTCTCCCTCCTGGAATAACGCATACTGGAGCATTACTGTTTTTCTTTTTTTTTTTGAACTGATTAGTTAGCTTGGTTATCGTATGGAGAAACCCCATTCCTCAATACAGCCTGGATCTAACAGAGAAAGACAAAAGCAGTTTTCAGCTCCAGCTGCAGATTAACACTCCACACCATCGGGTAATATAGGAAGCAAAAGCAACTTGGCCTCTGGATTTTCCATCTGCCACAGAAGCAAACCAGCTGGAAGACTTTATTTCTTGGTAAGTTTTAAAGTTATTCTTACTTACAAGTTTAATTTTGAGCTATTTCTGAATGCTACATACATCTCCCTCAACACACAATTGCGAAAAAACAAATCCCTCTCAGCCTGAAAAACATTTGACAACTAACATTAAGACTCATTTTTGTGGCATTTGGTAGACTTTGGGAAGAATTAAAAAAGGCACTGCATAAGAGCACAGACTAACTTGTTCCAGTTGCAGGGATGAACAAGTTTCGGTTGTTTAACTGTATTGTTATCTACAGTTACAGAAAATTAGCACTACCAGATTCTTTGCTAAGCATGTAATTTGGGTACTGTGAACATACTCATGTGAAATTCTGATCCTACCAGAAGGCAAAAGCCAAAAATCCTATTGATTTCAGGGAAGCTGGATTTCACCCAACACCAGAGCATAGACCTAGCATTACTAGAACTAGAAAATGGATACCTCAATAAAACCACTGTGAAAAGTCCCAAGCAAATCAATGCACATCTGTAAGTAGCAATCATTGTATATCGTTTCAAGTACATTTTTATTTACGGTACTTCTGAGGAGCAGAAGTTGCCTGAGTCCTAGAGCCAACCAAGAAACCAGAGTCATACACTGAGTCAGAACACAATCGAGTTTGTAGCACAATCAATTGTACAGCTGAAAATCCAAAGACATTGCTGCAACAGGCACTAATACCTTCCTTCAGCAATTTCTGGGAAGTTAACTGTACCTCAGTTGAACTGCAGTTTGTTTCTAAATAAAGATCCATTTCATAAACGTGAAATGCAGTGTACAAAGCAACACTACATTAAGTGGAAAATTAAGGGGTTTGTTACAGTTCATTAGGGGAAGGAAGGGAGAAGAATGCTGCTGCTAATCAATGATTAAAACAAGACAGTTGTTTACAAACAGAAGACAAAAGTACAGATGAAAACCAAAAAATATTTGCTTATACATAGGAAAAGCGTAGAGAACTCTCTTCATGCTGACTTGGAAATTAAAATACAGTAAATAATCCAGAACAATGCAAATGAATTTAAGTGATGTATTTGCATAAACAAGCTCAGAGATGCCTGACACAGTAAGAGAGAATGAAGGGGCTGATGTTAAAAGGAGAGACAAAGTGTTACAGAAGACAAACTTGATTAAGATTTAGTAGCTATCAGAGGAAAAAAGTCTGATGGAGCCTTGATAAAGAAAGACGGATCCTTTCCAAGTTCTTGAACCCTCTTCCTTACTATCCTTTTGTGCTGATTTACATAAGAAGGAGAATCATCTAAACAACAACAACACAACCCCCATCTGAAGCACATAATGTGCTTTGGACACCAGGCTCCATTCATTCATCATCAGCCAAGGGTTTGATTTACGCTGCTTAGAACAATTCCTAAATCTTCCACAAATGAAAACAGCTGAGTCAATAATTTTAAAGCAATAAACTGGCTGTATACAAGGTTTTAACTCTCTCTCCTTTACTGCCTTCCAACTTTGGAGTTCAAATTTTGAAATGTTTATTTTAAAACAAATAATGCAATACTAATATTACGCTGCTGCCAAAAGAATGGTCTGAAGTACAGTAAAAAAAATACACTATTTGAAGTTTTAAAGGAACTTACTAAAAATAATGGAAATTCTGAACCTTTAAACTTTTGCAGTAACTACATGGCTCTGTCAGATCTTAATTATTGTTTTATTGGGCTTGTTTTTTTGTAGTGTGCCCTATTGGTTTGGTCCTTGAAATTTATACACCAATGAATGAAGTACAATCTCCTAGAGCAAGCATAACTAGGTGCTTCATATCTTCAGTATCTGTTCTAAGCAGAACTCTGGAGCCCCGAAATCACACATTTCCAAACACAAAATGCACCACTGCATTGTACCTGCCTGCTCAAACAGTGCAAACACACACAGCAGCTGCCAACAAATGCAAAGGAACCCCCATGCTAAAAAAACTTCACAAAAAAATCTGGAAATGCCATGAAATCTTCTATGCTTTCAGAATATCTACTAAGACAAAATTAACAACATTCTTCTGTGGAGAATTCCTAAGAATTTATTATTTTTAAAAGGGACACGTTTTCAATGACAACCTCGAAACCCCCTGAAGATTTCTGGATTGCCTTTCTGAAAAGGAATCAGATTCATGGCAATCTCTGAGAAGCAGAATTCTGTGACTCAATACATCACGTATCTGACGAACAAAACCCAAGAACATATTATTCCTGGATCCCAGTCAATACAATTGAAAGTAATCCTGTTATTTCAGCAGAGGCAGAGGGACTTGCCGGAAAAGCACTTGTTTATACAGGGAGAAGTAACTTACTTAAATACAGAGAAAGACTGAAATCCATGGGAACATTTCTCCTATAGGAAGAGTGTTTTCCCCACATTAGTATTACTTCTAATGTCACGGACCCAGTTTTAAGCTAAAAAAATCCACAAAAATCCTCACTTAGCCTGTGCAGACGTAAGGGAACATAGCTGGGTTTATTGATTTCAGCTGCTTAGGCAAAGCTCAGCAGAAAATGAAGTACGTGTAACATCAATAGCAGAGCTCCCTGATTAGCTGGTATCATGCTCAGAGCATCTTTAGCCTCAGTATTGTAATTGACTTTCTCAAAGAACCCAGTCTGTTTCTCTTCCTGTTACATGTAAGAGGGCACCGCTGGCATTTACCACTTGATCATACTCTTTTAATAAATATTTGGAATAAAGATAAGTACTGATACTGCATTTTCCATACAAAGGGAATCCAATATTTCCATTTACCTGCAACAGCTTCGTTACATTCACCCATATCACCCTACACTGCCCAGGGAGAACAAGCTTTTGTCAGCTCTGGAAGAACAGATTCCAATTTGTGTTGTGGGTTTCCAAATCTTACATCCTGCTGAACATGAGTCACAGCAGTACAACAAAGAACAAATAGTTTGTTGCGCAGAAAGCTAAAAAATGCCAAATATATACCAGCTTCCCCACATCCTGATCCACGCAGCTTTGTATTTGTGATTACAGTATATTGGGGGGGGTAACACAGTCTGTGTTACAGCAGTTAAAAATAGCAGTTGCTGGCTTGTTTTGCTCTTTTAAATTGGAATTTTGTACCTTTAAACACTTTTTAAAGTAATAAATCAAAAACTAATTTTGAAAGCAAGTTGGGGTTTTTTTTGCACAGGGATCACTCTGGAAAAAGAAAGAAACCAGAAGAAGTGGCATTAAATATAAAACAGTATCGAAGCCCTGTCCACAGCTCTGAGTGTTTCTGACAAGCTGATGAAGAAGCTTGCATTGCTGTGAATAATTGCACATTTTCTTCTGCAGAAGCTATAAAACATCAGCAGGCCAGAACATACGTAATGAAACCTCTACAGAAATCTGAGACCCAAAACTGGGTGGCACAGAAACACGACAGAACCAGCTGAAGTGACAGTTTATCCTAATCTAAAAAACATGACATTTAATGAGGAGTTAAGTAACGTATTTCAAAGCAATGGTTATCTGTAATCACAAACTCCCTTGCTGCATTTCCAAGGTCTGCACCAGGTATTCCAGCAGCCCCATTCAGTACAGGCCACTCCAGACCTGCAGGGAGGGTTGGAGACCGTGGTTCTGTCTGAGCTGGTCCCTGAGGCTCAGCTGTCTCCTAACAGTTCTGCCACTACCTAAACATCTAAACCTGAGAATCTGGGACAAAACATGTCTGATCTAAAAACCCTAAAACTATTTCCCAACTCTAATTTTAATTTGTCATTTAGGTCTTACATATTAGGCTATCATTCTGGGATACTTTGGATAAACAGCTCCTATTTTTTTAAGCTGCTTGCCCAGAACATCAGGAAATTTCTGAAACAGTATTTTCATTTCCTTCTAAGCTGATTAAAACTCCAGGTAAATATCTTGCTCAGAACCTATTCTTGTATAACAAGTTAGGCATTAAGCTGCTCAAACTTGACAAGTAACATTTTAAGACTTTTAAGACATTTTAAGACATTTAATTTTTTCAACATCAACATTTCCATGGAAGCATATACATTCCCTACCAGGTAGATTCTCAGAAGGAACTCACCCCTGCTTATCTGAATGTCTCAATTTACTACAAGATACTTCTGAATTTCAAAGTCTAGGGCATAGTCTCATGCAGCTGCTGGATTTGCCTATGCTGTATTAGACCCTTTAATTCATTTAATGGTCTGACAGTACATGTATAGACACAGAGCTTGAAACTTTAACACATAAGGGTAAAAGTTCAAAATGAACACATTTAATATTAAAAGAAATGCAGAAAGCAGACTACAGCAGAACACATGGTTAGAATGTGGACTGTGTTGAAATGTGCTCTGTTTTGAAAGATTCATTTAAGTTCTATGTATTTCAGGGGGAAAATGTGCTGCTGTGGGGAAAAATCCCCAGCCATTCATTATTTCAGTAACTCTGTAGGGTCTTTAAAAGTCACCAAGAACTAAAATGTTATTCACTTTCTTGGACTAAGAAGTACCTGTTATACACTGTGAAAACAGCAAAATACTGGACTTGTACTATGACTTCATCCTCAACCATATGCCACGAAGTCTCTTCCCCTCAATCTGCAAACAGCAAACCCAAAAGTACTGAAAAATAATTTAGGTGATGCAAAGAGGTTTTAGTTTTGAACTTCAGACAATTAATTCAGCTCATCCTTGTCAAGTTAGAAACCACACACAGACCAGTTTCCCATGATTCATTTGAACATTTAACCTAATGAACTACCAAATCTGAGCACTGTCCAAGTGATTAATATTTTAAATGTCTGAAATTACCAAAGAAAAACACACAACCAGCTCTGGAGAAAAGTGATACTTTTTCCTAACTTTTTTTTTTCTTTAAACAGAAGTTACAGTTTCAGCAGAGAAATATTAACAAAACTATTAAGTTTTGTTTTTCATAAAAATATTTACTAGTAAACACAAAAATACCTATTACTACAAACTAAGAGAAATAAGTTTTTTAAAACAAGCTTCTTCAAATGTATGTGCTCCCTCCATTTATGCAGGGTAAGAAAGGATTTTTAGTATGTGTTAAATGTGTTTTCTTCCCCTCCCGGAAGCACGGCTTGCAATACAACCATCAGACAAACAAAAAGTTATCAAACATTTAAGCAGGATTCCTAGCTCTAACTCCTGATTGCATGTACATCATGGTTTGAAGCTTGTAACCACTGCTCTTAGTGAAGCCAAAGAATAAAGACTGGACAGGTTTCCTGAGGTTGAGCAGACACCGTTCGTTGCAATAATATTAAAGCCAGTAACAGAACTGGGAAAAGTGACCTGACCCAAAAGTCACCTTATCATTTGTAATGTGAGTGTAAAGGAAGCAGCACAACTCTGCTTCTCCTTCGGGATCCCTGGGTCAGGATTGCCAAATACACTTAAACTTGGACTTAGCAGGAACAGCAGGATAATTAACTTCCCCTGCTCTTACTGTATTTCTCTTTTTAATTATCCATCAGCCACTGTACAAAGGCCAGCAGGAGTCTGGAAAGGAAAGTCAGATTAACTGCTGATATAAGAAGAGTGATCTCCTTCACAAAGCAAACAAACCATTAAAAAATTAAGGGTTTTTTCCTTATTTAAGTGTGGCCTTTGTTTATCATCTCAAATACTTAAAGCTAAAAAACAGGTCTCAAAAAACATTCCCGGATCTTTATCACTGCACTTTAATTCTTTAGAGTGAAAAGAAATTCCTAATTTTCTTTAAAAGATTAATGAAACACTTCAGTATGGTATTTATAATGACAACACACCTGGTACTTCAGCATTATTTGGATAAAAATGTTCTCAAAGACACAAAAATAGTGTGACAACAATTCTAAACGTTCATCTCAAGGCAACTAAATAGGGACACACATGCAGAGCAAACAGTGTTCTAAGCTTTCCTTACGAATTCAAAGTCACTTGAATGAGTAATTTTCAATATTTGCAACAATATCTAATCTCCTGCCTAGCACTCATGTCCAAAAATAGTCTTAAAGATACGTTTTCCAAGTCTACTAAAACTGTGTATATATAAACTTGAAAAATGGGTGTATATATGAATAACTATGTATATACTATTTAACAAATTATACATCTATATGTAGGGCTAAAGGAGGACCAGAAAAGGTTATATAATCCAAATTCCAACATTTATATAAATAATTTCATCTCCCTACTTCCCTTCCAGGAGGGTATTCTGCAAGCACTCTATGATCTACAACCCTGAGCAGATAATTGCCAGCAGCATAGATCTAAGCAGTCAAACTGATAATGGAAGTGTAACACAGAATCTAAGCACAACATTGTTCTGAAAACTTACCCATTGCAACAACTTCTCTACCAAATTCTGTATCTAAATTTTAGTGTTTGCTGCTCAAAACAGCCAGCCAATCTAATGGAATCTAACTGCAGCTAAGAGATTCCAAAGGCTTGGCTACATACATGCAAGCACAGCAAACCCATCAGTTTAGGCAGTTTAACAGTCCACGAGCCTTAGCTGTGCCTCTGATTTAATGACTTTGTCTTTTATCTGTTTGCCAGGCTCCTGACAGTCGTCACACTCGCTCTAAAATGAAGATATTGAAGTGGACTTTGGGTGTCCTGCTGTTCCTGCTGTTGTCTATCGGGCGCTGTACGGAACAATCCACGCCGAGCAAGACGCCCCAGCAGAGGCAGCCTCGCTCAGCAGACGGGGGAGAGGAAGGGAAGAAATGTGGTTACACCTTCCTGGTGCCAGAACAAAAAATCACAGGGCCGATTTGTGTGAACACGAACGACCCGGGAGCTGGGAACAGGAAAGACGAAGTCACCAGGATGGACATCGAGAACCTGAAGGATGTGCTGTCCAAGCAGAAGCGGGAGATCGATATTTTGCAGTTGGTGGTGGATGTGGACGGAAACATCGTGAACGAAGTCAAGTTACTGAGGAAAGAAAGTCGGAACATGAACTCTCGTGTGACCCAACTGTACATGCAGCTCCTGCACGAGATAATTCGGAAGCGCGACAACTCCCTCGAGCTTTCCCAGCTGGAAAACAAAGTCCTTAATGTTACAACGGAAATGCTGAAGATGGCAACGAAATACAAGGAGCTTGAAGTAAAATACGCAGCGCTGACTGACCTGGTAAACAACCAGTCTGTGACTATCTCGCTGCTGGAGGAGCAGTGCCTGAGGATCTTCTCGCGCCAGGACAGCCACGGGTCCCCGCCCCTCGTGCAGGTGGTGCCGCAGCACATTCCCAACAGCCAGCCCTACACTCCCGTCCTGCTGGGAGGCAACGAGATCCAGCGGGACCCGGGCTACCCCCGGGACAGAGATGTACGGCCGCCACCTGACCCAGCCACTTCTCCTACAAAGAGTCCTTTCAGAGTACCCCCTCTGGCTTTGATTAACGAGGGTAAGTTACCTGTCACTGTTCATCTCACCTGAGATGTCTCCATTGCTGAGGGAAACTGTCCCGACCATAGAAACGGAAGAATTGGAAGTACTGGTACGGCTCGCTCTTGCTCCTGATTTTCTCTCCCCCTTCTACCTCCCAGGGAAAGCTTTAGTTTGCCAAATGGCCTAAATCTCTATAAGATGAATTTGTTGAAATGGCTGACACTCAGAAATTCAATCTGAACAACATTCGCCTTCAAGTCACGAAGTATTGGGGGTTCTCTCTGCAGCTGGGTTTGAGTTACAAAAATATGAAAATTCAGTATTAGCATAAACTTTCTAATATTTACCCACTTCTTTGATGATGCCTGCTAGCTACATGTTACAGTAGCTGGCAAGGGTGAAAAAGAGGAAATAATTAATCATAAACAAACTCAGTAGTTCCAAGTTTTTGTCCTTTATACTTACACGTATACATTTGTCAGAAGAAAATTCTACTAGAAGAATTTTCATCCTTCTATTCTGACCTGCTTTAAAATGAATATCTAAATCCACCAACATGGTCATGCAATGAGTCTGTAAGTGTTTAGTTGAAGTATTCAATAGTGATAAGTTTGAAAGAATAATTGAATCAAAGCTGAATCCAATAAGAGGCACTCAGCTTTGAAAATTTAAAATCAGTAACTACATCCCCAGTAACCTGATGCCAGTAGGGGATGGCAAGTTAAACTAAAACCATAAATATTACGAAAACACATTCAGGAGACTGTATCCCATCTTCACGTATTACACTCTTTAGGTCATTAGATAAATTCATGTATCCCTAGGAATCAAAACTAGTGACAAGACAATTAACTACCTTTGAGCTGCCCTGAACTCTATCATGTTTCTCACTTCATCAAAATTTTGACAAAATTGCTATTTAAAAAAAATTCAAGGATTCAGAAAAACAAGTTTTTCTCAGATATCCCTTTGAGTGCTTGCTCTTGGCTTCTGTTAGCACAGCAAAAGGGTCTGGTGGGGGGTTTTGGGTTTAGGTGTCTGTTTTGTTTTTGTTTCTTTCAAATTGCCTTTAGTCACAGTTGAAAGTTCAACTTGGTTTCTAAGATGCAGCCAAGCATTTATTTGTCACTGTTCTGCAGCACTACACCCAACCAGCTGCTGATATAAAAAACAACTATTTTTATTCAAGGTCTGCAGAAAATTCAGGCATAAGCCCAAGCAAAATGCCAGATGTCATGCGAATTTCAGTGGCACATCATGACAGAAAGGAAGCAGTTCATATCAAAGCACTGTGTTGATGTCTGGTCAGACAGCACAAGCATAATTCTAAAAAAAGCCATGACTTCCTGCTTCCCAGCAAGCCCTCACTTCCAGGTTCTGTTCTAAACGCATCTTTTTCTCAATTTACGCCTGCTGCACATACAAAATGAGGCAACAGCACTAAGTATTATCCTCTAAATTATCTACCCTGGCATCCACTGACCTCTCTACCCCTAAAAGTTCAGAGTTTGAATCCATTTTGGGAAGGGGAAACAAAGAAATCTTAGGAAGCTTCTTGTAACATTATCCACCTTCCTTTAATACTAGATTCTTGAGTTGGAAGTTCAAGTGCTTCTTGCAGTGCTTGGGAAAAGGAGGGTTGAGAATTGCTGAAGCTGGTAGAGCATCAGTCATCACAACCAAAACTTGGACATTCCAACACAACACCCAGTTACTATCCCTGATTTTTAAAATTAAGGTAAACAGATTTCATGGTGCCCAGAATCGAAACTATGTCATAGAAGAAACAACTTTACAGTTAAAAGATAAAGATTATTTATAATGTATAAAGATGTCAAAAAAGACCAATGAAAACCAGACAGTCCCAATTAGAAACAGGCCTGCTAAAGATTTATGTCAGAATAAATACCTGGACCTCCCAACAAACACTTGCATGCAGCAGATGGGTCAGTAAGGTCAACCTGTGTCTGAATATCGTGGGTGGAGAGTAAAATGCAAAATATATGGGGAACAAAAGGATGAAGTTCTGTTTTCTGAGTATGGTGGTTAATTTGTACAAAAATTGCTCTAGAAATTGAGGTAGGTTAATGTACCTGTGGATTGTAGTTGTCACAATTACCTTAATATTTGGAGTAACCAGTGACCCCCAAAATTACTGCCACTATTCTTGCAAAAAGTACTTTCAAGTTAATCAAGTACTTGAAAATTAGACACATCCTGTCCCATGTTTCTAATACCTCTTGGTTAACAATATAGCTTCATTTTTTTAATATATGTCCAATTTTATTTTGGACTTTTCATCTGCTAATGCCCCCAAATATCCTCTCCATGAACCTTACACAAGCACAACTTCTGTATCATCTGCTCAAGATAACATTTGACATCTCAAAATGGGATTCAGCCATCAGGTTATCAAGCTTTCAACTTAAAATATTTAATCCCTTTCCTTCTCTACTTCATTTAATTTAGCACAGAATATGATCCGCACTAAATCATACATCTAAGCCACAATTTGAGAAGTGAAATATTTAACAGATCATCTTCTCAGAGAATTTCTGACTTATAACTGTCTCAGTGACTTAGTGTACACAGACTGTTACAAAAGACTAGATGTGCACGAGATACTTATTCCTTACATAAACTATAAAACCTGTACGATTTTAAACAGAAAATCATGCTTTTTCCATCAGTCAGACCTCCACCCACACCAGCACCATGCAGAATCTGTCAGTTTCACAAACCTCAGTATTTCCACCGAACAAGATCAGTTCTTATAATGGGAACTTGAAATAATTATACATAACAAAGAATTTACTTCAGTAAAAAGATTCAAGGCTATACACCAAAAATTATGGGATATGTTGGATTTCCTTACATTCAGAGCAGAAGTCTCTTACCTCAGTACAGGTAATATTAATTTATATTAATACATGCAGACAAAGCTGAGCATGAAAGCAGATGAGTTGCATCCCGTGAACTTAAAGCCAGCTGAACTCCAGAAGTGATCCAAGTATTATATAAACAGACTGGTACAATTCTGTCTGCCTTAAAAACTACTGAAAATGACCCCAAACATCTGCTTGGGTCTCTCCTGGAAAAACGAGCGCTCAGTTCCTCCTCCAGCAATAACCACGTGGGATAATACCCAGATAACAGCAGATGTAATTAAGCTATTCTTAATGTTCAGTTAACACTGCAAAATATAAGGCTTGTTTGTTTATACTTTTCCTAAAGCAGTGATTGTTTTACAGAAATACTTCTGGAACAACATCCCTGTTCAGTTATAGAGCACCCAAACTTACTTCAGACAGTTCAAGGAATGGGAATGAGACCCAGCTTAGCCCAGGAAATTATCTATCCCCTGGACAAACTCTGCAATATTCACAATCTACATGGAAATTTTAATTGTGAACAAGAGGGAAAGAAAGCACTTCTATGCATACCAAAGCTACAGGATTTATTTCCTAAGGTGCCACTGCTTGCACTGGAAGAATGACAAAGCCATCACAATCCTGACAGCGCAGCAATACTTACAGCAATGGCTCAGGGTCTGTGACATTCCTGTCACAGACAGAAGCTCTAAGTACTCCTCATTAAATACACAAGCTTTGAGCACTCTAACTAATATGAAATGCTTTATGGATTTCTTGCTAATTACATACTTGTCCAACTGGTAACTATTACCTGAAAATCTAAAAAAGGTGCAATTTTCAGCTTGCTTTTGTCACATAAGCTTAATATGCAGTGAAGGCCCCTTTCCCTCAGCCTCTACTTTTGATTGAAGAATAACCTCAACAAATGTCTTCTATGCTGCTTTGCACATCAGCTGTTTCTGTGACTGATGGGTTCTCTCCGAATTTCCAAGAAGATTTGGGAAAATAAACCCTCTGGAAGGAGAGGAAAGCTGTAGCTAATTTATTTCCAGATGTGCCGAGTTTTCAAATACATTTAGGGCATCCACCACTAACTAGTCATTAGAACACACTTTGCTTTTCATTAGTAAATTACCAGTTTCTCTAAACCAACTGAAGTAATAGCACACAAACAAATGTTTTTTCTGAAAAGCAGAAAATAAAAACATTACCAAAAACTGAAAGGCAAACTAGGCAAGGTTTTCAGAGACATGTAAGCTGCATCCTTCTCAGAGAATGACCAGATGGTCTTCTCTAAGTATTATTTGTAAAACCACTATTCACATGGACTAAAATAGAGCTTTCAAGCAGCACTCACAACAGCAACAGCAATTTTGTGCAACCACAGCCCTGAGAATGAATGTTTGAGTCCTTTTAGCTGCTCAAAAATCCTTCTCCATTGCTTGCTTATTTCCTTCTTCAGTATCCATCTACACACATCATACCAGGGTGACACGTGAAATTTAAAAAGATTCCTGTCCACAGTTAACAGCCTAATCCTCAAACTGGCTAAGTACATAACAGCAGAAAATTATGCAGCGTAAGAATTCTCTCTGACTAAATTCCATGTCTGTAGACTCTGGCGGTAAATATTTCTTACAGCAGTTCTCAAACCACTTATATATTCAGAAATAGGGAGGGTTGGTTGGGTATCCTGGGTTCGTTTTGGTTTTTACTTGCACCACAAAAAATGAAGTAAATTGATGCACCAGAAAATGAAGTAAACTGATGTCTGCCTTTTGTAAAAAACAAGAAAATAATTAATGAAAAAAAATTATCATGTTCTTCAGTATCAAGAGCCAGAGTATAAATCTTTGCCACATCAGACAAAAAAATCAGGTGTTGGTAACCAAAGTCTGTTATTTGTTCAGCAAAATGAAGTTTTTGTTCAAAAATATATGGAGAGAGGATATTGACATGTTTGTTTACATATACAGTTAATCTCAGACAGTGACTTTTTGCACTGTTTTCCATGGTAGGTTTATACCTTAACAGAATTACTGACTTTCCATTACAAAATATTCCTGGACAATGGGCAATGCACAGCCAAGCTTGAAGGCTTACAGTATTTCTTTTCCAAAAGGTCCATTCAAAGACTGCCAACAAGCCAGGGAAGCTGGGCATGCCAACAGCGGGATTTACATGATCAAACCCGAAAACAGCAACGAGCCAATGCAACTCTGGTGTGAGAACAGCCTGGACCCTGGAGGATGGGCAGTTATCCAGAAGAGGACAGATGGATCTGTCAACTTTTTCAGGAACTGGGACAGTTACAAGGTAAATTCTAGAATGCAGAGAATCAGTGGGCAAAGAAAGATAATTGAAAAGAGTGATCATCCTTCAGAGGCAAACGTATTTCAGTGGGAATGTCCAATTTCCCTCCCTTCTTTGTATAACCAACCTGGCTGAAACAGCCTAGGTTTATCATGCACAACACAACTGGGAGATGTTATTCTAGACAATGGCTGGGAAGTCATTTATCACAAAGTTCTAATGGAACACATGATTTTTATTAACACACTGAGAACTACAGTGAGTACTTGTAAAGCTTCATTGTCTCCTTTATGAATAAGCAAATCCAGCCAGTGGAATTATTCATTTAAACACACTGATAGATTTGCTGGATCGGGGGCTCAACTTAAAAATAGTCCTAATAATGAATTAAAGGAAATAATTTCCACCTGTTAATTTAGGTTAGAAACCTAAAGATGCCAGGCTGGTGAAGGGGAACGCATTGCTGTGTGTTCCTGTGATACGCACTAGCAGGCAGAATGTCTAGGATGACGAGAGGATGCTGCTTTGGAGTAATTACACGCTAAACAGGAAATCTGAAGATCATTTGGTTGGGGTAATAATAATAATAATAATAATAATAATAATAATAAATACATTTAGGACACAAATTAACATGAGGATTTTGGCTTCTTGCATTCTTGGAATTTAGTGATTCAAATATGAATCCCTAAATCAATATTAACTAAAACAATTATTCAATAATCAAACAAACAAACAAATCAATAAATAATTATGCGAACTCTTTAATTCTCAGAGCAGTATGTGGTTGGTTTTGGAGTTGTTAAATGTTATAAAATGTTTTAAGGCAGTTATGGAGTGCCTTATAAAGCAACCATAAAGATTTTGAACACAATGCAACACCAAACATTAACAACACCGGTTTACTTGGGGAAAGGAGACAGCAGATAGGAAATAGCACTTCACAGCAACTGTGCTGATAGTCTGTGATTTGAAAGAAAAAATGTCTTTATATTTAATTTCTACTAAATCCTGTAAAGAACACAGAGGAATAGTGTGGTTAAATTCACAGTAAAAAACAACACTAGCTGCAACACAAGCAACAAGAAGTTATTTGCCTTGAACATTGAGACTGTTGAACCATAAATACCTTTTTCAACCTGGAAATACAAGCTAAAATTCCATTATTCACCCATTACTACAAATCCTCTTAGCTTTGTCAAGAAATATACTGTTCAGTTTCCCTATTCTCCCTCCCATTCTCTTAAAAAGAGGAGGACAGCAAGAACACAGATGCTTTGCCACTGTTACCGGTGCTGGCAGCATCTCATGCAGCTTAGCAGTCCCAGTGCAGCAAAATAAAGCACTTAAATGCATGGGCTGAAGTCATTCAGAAGTTTAAAGGCTTTCAATACCCAAGTTCCACTGGTTTAGCACATTCCTGCTGATGAGTGTTTTAACAAACCCAGAAAACTAAGCTAACAGCACCTTCCGATCTTCTTCTGCACAGAAAGGATTTGGGAACATTGACGGAGAGTACTGGCTGGGACTAGAAAATATCTACATGCTCACCAATCAGGATAATTACAGACTATTGATTGAGCTGGAGGACTGGAGCAACAAGAAGGTCTACGCAGAGTACAGCAGCTTCCGCCTGGAGCCCGAGAGCGAATTCTACCGGCTGCGCCTGGGCACCTACCAGGGCAACGCCGGAGACTCCATGATATGGCACAACGGGAAGCAGTTCACAACACTGGACAGGGACAGGGACATGTATTCAGGTAAGGAGAGCAGTGTGGCTGTGAAAAGTGAGTCATGCATGTTCCATCGGTAGCACCGCCTCGAAAAATACAGCACGATACGAAAAGTACATAAATGCTGATAAAAAACACATTGACAGGGCCCCCTTCGAGCTTCTGCACCTGTCAGAAATTCAATCTATTACCCTCACTGACAACACACTGCAGTCATTTTCTGTTAAGCTCATCACTTGCATGTGACTCTGCAGTCAGAATCTCTGTCCAGGTGATCTCTGAGTAGCGCTGCTGCCACAGAATCACCAGGAACCAAAACCTCTGAAGAGCATAAAAGGAACTGCAAGTGTGCACCGGTCTGGTTGTGTACTGACACTTAAGAAAGGGGCACATCACTTGGTTTTTGTACTCCTTAAAGCTCCCTTTTCTCCATTTCCTCCAATTTTTCACTTGCAGTAAAAGAAACGTTGTAGAGTGCAATACTTCAACTGCTTTTCCTCAGCTGTCAATAACCATAAAGCTGGACAAATCCTGCAAACCCTTAGACAAGCCTGTAACAGCAAAAACACAAGTTACAAGCAACTCTTTGTGGAACCGTGGCCCCGTGTGCTGCTCGGGGCTGTATCAACTCACATTGCTTCCACTCAAGTATTTCTAAACAGCACATAATCCGAGTTCCTTGGGTGTTAGCTCATGGACAAGCAGTGCTGGCAGGCTGAGAAGAGTTCTCTCCTTCATTTTCAGCTGTCACATTAAAGACCGTGTCAATAAACCCCCCTCCAGCAATGGCTGCTGTTACAACAGAATTTATCATTTAGCAAGAACAGCAAGATGTGACCACAACAGGCTATGAAGTGTTTCCAAGTTGCCTCTGAGAATAAGCCACAATATGAAAAAACACTTAGTAATCTCCATTTCTCCTGCCTAAAGCTGAAGTTCACCCGTGTCCTTCTGTTCCACAGGAAACTGTGCTCACTTCCACAAGGGCGGCTGGTGGTACAACGCGTGTGCCCACTCCAACCTCAACGGGGTCTGGTACCGAGGAGGCCACTACAGGAGCAAGTACCAGGATGGAATATTTTGGGCTGAGTACCGGGGAGGTTCCTACTCCTTGAAAGCAGTTCAGATGATGATCAGACCTATAGACTGAGGAGGAAAATCCCACAGCGCTCCCGTTTCAAATTCTCAGTGTTCGAGCTCCAGAAAAATAAAAAATTACTTTTTAATCATTATTTTGCACAACCTGCCCCTGCAGAAGGCAGGTCTACAGTTTTCCTGTCTTCTTTCCCCTGTCATGTTCCCCTCTCCTTTTTCAGGACCCTTCTCTACTGTGACAGACGGTGTTTTTTTTAAACACACATTCACAAAAGCAGATGTTTGTGCTTGCAAAGCATTATTTATCTTTTGTTCAAGATCATCATGCTTTTTGTAAACAGTCAAAGCTGGTAAAAAACTCCAGATCTTTGAAAAGATATAAGCTTTTCCAGTTCAAAAAGCTTCTGCTTTTTCAGGTTAGCTCAACCCCTAAATGTAAATATGTGAAATGACATTGTCTTGCTTTAATGTGAAAATTGATTAGTTATTTAACAATTTATTTAAAAATGTTGGTATTACTTTCAATGAAAAATCTGACTTCACATTACTGTTTGATATTTACTCCAAGAACCTACATAAAAAATTGGAGACATTTTAGCTTTGCCAGCAGAGAAAGATTTTTGCAACAAATAATTATTTCAAAATGAAGAGGCAAATTTAACACAAAATACAAAATTTCTTAGGGAATTCTCTACACTGCTAAGATCTGCAAGTCCTACCTTCTGTAAAAATTTAGGCAAAATCTTCCTTGCGTAAGAAAATTAATTGTATGAAATTATTGACAAACTTGAGACAAACAAATTACTTGGTACTTTTTATACTTTCAACCTCCATATTCAAGCTTTCTAATTAAACTTTGAACTTGAATGGCAAAACTGAAAGTCCTGATATTAAAACCATGACTTGACACTTGCCTGCTCCAATTAGGAGTGATGAGGGCTGACCAAGCATTACACAAAGTAATAGAGAGAAGTCTCTGAATATTAGAAGTTTTTCTCCAACACAGCTTTCTGCTCCCACAGTAAAACAAAGGTTAGAAATCAGCCCTAAGTGTGCTGCCCCTGACATCCCAAACCTGGGCTGCTCTTACGACACACACATTTCCCTTCCCTTACACCTATACAACTTTGGATACTATCTGTACTAAATGTTATCTTCTAGATATCAGATTTCCACTGTAATTAATATGTAATTTAAGAAATTAATTAGAAAATACTTTCCCAATGTTTAACAAAAGCTATACCACACACTGATTCAAAACAAGATACTTCCAAAATCGGATACAACAAAACATTCGCTTAAGGTACCAGAATCTCTGAACTAAAGCTTTCTTCCTCTTATACAAAATTATTTAATACCTGCACTTACAGCCACACAGGTTGCCTAATTTAATTTTACATTACATAAAACTGAATACGCTGTTCTGGACTGTAACCAATGTGTTTGTCATATGTGCCTTCAGGATTTTAAAGAACTTTGTCCCTATTTAAAATAAGAAAGCATAATAGCTAAAAGAATAATCTAGTATTATTGTTATGTTAAATTAGTCAATATCAATTACTATGCAAAGCCTCATACGTAATTCAGAAGAGAAAAAACAGCATTCTGCTTTCAGAACACACTCTCTGGAGTAGTTAAAGCTTCCTTGATAATGTATGGCTGCAAGGCTTGTAGTTAAATCTTTGGTCAGAGATCAAAGCCAACCAGTTCCACCAATATTTAATTGGGGTTGGCAGCGGTGGGGAATCAGTCCCAGCATATTCCATTCCCAAATTCCAAGAATTTTAACTGACACAAATGTTTATGATTACAATTCTGAAATTGTTCTTCATGTAAGGAATATTTGTTTGTTACAAATATCATACAGACCTCATTGATTGAGTGTCCTGCTAAATGTTTTTTAATTGCAGATGCTTAAAATTCAGTCTCTCTATAGTCTGTCCTTTTTTCTCTATGGTAGCTGGATAGAAGAGCAGTTCAGGTAAACTTACAGGAGGAAAATGCCCTCCAAAACATTCCTTTAATGATCACTTCTGACAGTTTTTAGTTCATTCAACCAGCAGATTTCCTCGCCTTGGCAGAGAGCATATTTTACCCCAAGAATCTCTTGCCTGCTACAAAAACAGTGTTTGTTTATTCAGTGCACTCAGTGAAAGGTGTACTTTGCAGAAAACCCAAAGTAAAATTAGCTTGCACTCAGCCTTTTAATTAAATCTTATATATTAGACATCTAAAAAGTGAGCCTTCCCCAGTTTAAAGCTGCAGGATGACATTAACTAAACATTATTACAAAATACACCCAGAAACCTCGGACTGTACGAACGCTGTGCTCTGAAAGGAAAGACTTAATTAAGTTGCCAATTTAAGATTACGAGGAAGGAAAGCATAGCATGTCTTTTTCAGGTTGGTTCATACTCTGCACAATAATTCACTTTCAGATGCTTGTAACTCTATCAGTTTGTAGCTTTTGGGCTGAATTTTCTAAGCAGAGTGAATGACTTAAAGGTTCAATGTTTTCCCTCACACCTTTTCTTTTGAAAGATTTTCGAAAGAGGCTGTAGCATCCCTCAGGCTTCTTGCCCTGGGCATTCAGAAGGAGTCTGTTTGGGAAGGATAAAGCCTTCTTCACTCCTCTACCATCAGTCCAAATTTAACCAGGCAGACCTCAAAAAAGGTCAACTTGTATGAAACCTGAAACATGGTTTTCACATCTATTTCCAAAGTCTGTTGCAAGCACTGTCACTGAGGCAGCTGAATATTCCTCCGATGAATACTTAATAACCTGATTTCATATTTTCTCTTTCTGGATATAACTCCTCAAAGACAGCTATAAGAAAAATATCTCACAAGGTAGTACTGCTTAGTTAAATAAAAATCTTACTTCTCAAGACATGGCTCAGTTGTTTCACTGTGCAATCTCAGACTGATCAGAACTCTGGAATAAGACTCCCTTGGAGAACAGGGTTTTGCTCTAAGGTGAGATATAACATCACATCCACGGCTCCCATTTGTTCTGGCTGCTTTAGTTGCCTGGGTGATGCAACACTGATGACATATCCCACACTGTGTATCCAGGACCTGGGGCTGAACATCTTTATTGGTGTTGCACAGCTTTTCACACTCACATTTAAGTAGGTGAGTCCACACTGACAATGTGCTGCTCTCACCTGCATTTCTAGAATTCTGGAATCACATCACAATCATTGCTGCAAGGAGCTGAGATACATTTTTATTTCCCCCCTCAAGTTAAATATGGAAGGACATCATTATCTTGTCCACAGAGGGTGAGCTGTGGAAACAAGACAACAATCTATACTTCTGTGGCTCCGCTCCTACTGCAAAAACTACACCAAGAAAGCATTCAAGCTTTCTCTTATAATGCCAGGATGGCCATGAAAAAAATCTACACCCTCATCTGGTATTTGGCTGCATAAGGGCAAAACATTCGTCCTTGAAATTGCAGCTGAAATTCCTTTATATGCTCACTTTCCCTATGACCTTCCAAAGAGGGGTCTCCACGACCAGTGCCAGTGTTTCTCTAGAGGGGATTTGCAGTGGCAAATTTAATTGTGTGGCAAGTCTGAGGCTCTGCACTCTTCCAAAGAGCATTTTGGGCGAGCATGGCAGCTGCTGGCTCTCCCCACCTAGAGTGATCCTTTTACCATGAGGGGGAATGGTCCTCCTGAGGAATCCCCTTCCTGGCTCATGCCATGCTCACCATTTCCATCTGCAGGCTTCAAGGTAGGCTTTCCTACATGTTTTAAACCAGGAGCAGTATTTCTCCCTTACAGAGTCTTATAGCAGAAGTATTCCTTTTAGGAATTGTAACCTGTAACTGATAAGCTTAAAACAGTAAGTTAAACAAGCAATTTAAGTTGCTTCTGTTCCATATGACTCTTACATTAGTAAAAATGCCTTGGGAAGGAAATTGAAGAAATAACAGATCTACTCAGGTCTTAGCAGAGATTAAAGCTTTCATCAAATGAGAAAACTTGGACTATAAATCCTCCAAAGTGGATCCAGATTTATCATGACTGTATGTTCAGGGCAATTTTGTTCTTTTTGCCACCTTTTTAAACCACACAAATTTAATTTTAGAGGGAGTGCAGCGGTGGGAATTTGCTATTCCTTTGGAGAATTAAAAAAGGCTTGAGGACATTCTTCATGTCACTAATAAGAACTGATATCCATGAAACCAGGTCACAACACATGCTTTAACTACAGCAGGTCACAGTAAAGAGCATTTCTTTCCAAATAGAAAAGAATTATATACTTCACTTCAAACTATCAAATCAAGCCCAAAAGTTATTATAATGCAAAAGTTAGACAAGCAGCTGCTACTTATTGGGGAAAATATCTGTAACTGAACAAAACTTAAAAACTGCTTCCCAATATTTGGCTTGGGATTTTTATATCAGCAAGAAAACCACTTGATGCTGGCTTCATGTTTCAAAAATCATAGCAATTGGGCAAAAAGCATCAGCTTAAGAAGCATTTCAGAACTATATATCAAGTCTCTACATTGCCCATGTACACAAGATGGGAAAGTTACATGGTTCATCACATTACATTATGCTCGGCTTCCTTTTTGTGCCTTTCAATTCAGGCCCTGAATGACAAATACTACAGGGCATTAAAATCTGGTCCCCCACAGTGAAGTATTTTTTCTATTTCTGTAGCAAGCATGTAAAATTCAACCAATTAATCCTGAAAAAGTTAACAGCCCAACTGAGTAAAGGAAGTATCAAACTTCAGGAACAAAGAGATTACAGTTTAATAGGCTTTAACTACCACAAGAGCTCATCTTGAATTCAGGTGTAAGAGCAACTTATTATCTGCAAAAATATGAAAAATTGGATACAAGGTTCCCTAATTTTATGTGATTACCAACATCTCATGAAACAAAAGCTACATTAAAAACAGCACACTTACCATTTTAATGTCTGTTTAGTTTAAGCAACACTAAATTAGCCTGACAACAAAACCAACACATATTAAATGCATTTATCTAGTTTTTAGATACACAGGAAAATAATTTACTAATAATTATTTCGTAAGGCTGAGTCAGTTATAACAACTGAGTTTCTCTTGTCACATTGGTGTATATTAAATGCAGCAATATCTCCAGGTTTTACCAAATTCTAAGATCTATATTTATTTCTCTCAGAGGCTGGTGATTTATAGCTTCTCATAAATTAAAAGCCATCATTACTAGAACAGTCAAGTATTTAGTGTTTAGGAGGGCTAGCAGGCATAACAATGGAAGTATTTCTCCAGAAGTCATCGTATCTATACAACACATGGCAAAATAGTTTCCTAGAAAACTGATACTGTATGTAAAACCTGCAGTGTTTGTGAGGTTTAAGAGGTATTTTCTTTCTGAGGTTCTGTCCTGCCACTTACAGAGTGTCCAGAATCACCTTGGGTTGTAGATTCTTTACTGAAGTACTGAAAGTTTCCTGAATGCTTAAAAGATGGTGTTTAGCTTGTGTAAATACTGGAGAAACAGGCTACAGCTTACCTAAGTAGGGAATACAAGGAGTCATCTTCAAGCTGCTGATATAGTCTCTAAGCCTTTTGTAATTATCTTCTTTACTCATAACATATTCCAGCTTGTCAAAGGTGGCTTTATCCTTCCGGCTCAGTAACTAGGCAGAGAAAAAAGAAGGCAAAACCAGATGAGTTTAAGTTTGACCACTATGGTTTCTCTTTTACCCTTACAAGCACAGATTTCTACTTCCCCATTGTTGTTGCTGTTATTGGTGTGCGGGTTTTGTGGTTTTTTTTTCTTAACTCAACTGCTTCAAAATCACATAATTCACTCCTTAAGGAGAAGCACTTAGAAAGTTTACAAAGAAAAGCAGCTATTCTAGCTGTTAAATTTAAAAATACTTCTAAAAATTAAACAGGTAAAAATGCTGGTGTCCTGGAGGATCCTTCTGAAACAATGTAAGTTATCAAAAAACTGATCTAGCTAACACACATCACAACTTCATGTGCTGTCCACATCAGCAGTATTCATGCCAGCAACCTTTTCACTCTGATTATCCATAAGTGTGTTGGCTTGGGATGGGATGGAGTCAATTCTCTTCACAGTGGCTAGTATGGGCTACATCTTAGGTTTGAGTAAGGATTTTATCCATGGTTTTTTACAGAAGGCTCATGGACTTGTATTCTCCTGCCAACCAGCAATTTTACTGGCTCTTAATATTAGAGAAGTGCCCACTTCAAACAGAAAACTTCGAAGTCATGGTTCTCCTTCATTATCCATTCCTCCTGCCTCCAATCCCTTCCTTTGATAGAATTAACAGCAACCAGGCTCTCTTTGAGTTGAAATGAAGACTTTGAGGTAGTCCTGCAGTAGCAGTTCAGCAAGATGTTTTGAAAACATTTTAACTTANTTTGAGTTGAAATGAAGACTTTGAGGCAGTTTTGCAGTAGCAAAATGTTTTGAAAATATCTTAACTTGCTTTCCCAATCTTACAGAGTCAGAATTTAACAAAAGGTGTAAGATGTTCCCACCAAACATTTTGGCAGGAGATTCAGCGTTCAAAGTCTCAGTCTCAATTTTTCTCCTACAATGCCATTACAAGGGTCAGAGTGCTAAATTTCTATGCATATTCCCTTCTGACTTCAGCTAAAGATCATCCTAGGTGAGTCTGACAGAAGTGAAGTCTCTCTTCTGTAAATTCACTGTTGAAATAATTTATCTTTACTTCCATTTCTTATATCCAGCTCTCCATGAGGACAGAAAAACAACACACTGGCTTTCAGGAGAAAGCCACTTGCTGAGAGTAAATTGTTTCCCAAGACATACTAATCACTGACATTCCAGCAATTAATTTGCATCTTTAATTTAGGTTTGGTTCCAATACTCAAACGAACACCATCTCCATTCATTAGAACTGCAGACTCTTCCAGGAGAAGGAAGCAGCAGACTGGTGTGACTCCTTTCCAAACACTCAAACATGACATTTATCTTTCGAAGCTCATCTTCTCAAAGCTGGTTCCAGTTTTATCAGCCTGGACTAGCTTGCTTTTAATAATATCCTAAAATATTCTGCTGTCATTTAATGTCTGGAAGGTTTTTGTAGTTTTGGAGACTGAGAGGTAAGACAAGACTAACAGATACAATAATGGTCTGACTTCAAACTTGAATGAAATGAATTGTATTTTCCTCGAACCATGTTGATTTACACACTCTTATTCAAGTGTGATGTATCCTTCCAGGCTCTTTGGATCATCTCGTAACAAGTTGATCCTGCATGACTTCCCCTGGTGCTCCTAGGCCAATTCATGCCATGCCTCCATTTCCTGCATTAAGGGAGAAAAGTACAGAGTAGCCAAGCACATCAAAAGTGTTTCTGTGAGGGCCAAGTAAGGACACATTTCTTAGTCCTTCAGTTTTGGAGCTGCTTCTTTTTAAAATAATGTTTCTTCTGCTCTCTCTTAGACGAAAAGAACAGTCAAGAGCTGTACATATGCAGAGACAATAAAAGCTAAGGCTGACAGTTTACAGCAGCAGGGAAGGATTTGGAGCCTTCTGAATTGCTCTTGGCTTTCTAGCTATAGTGTGCCAGCACTGAGAACAACCTTTCTGAAATGCCAGCAAGAAGAGATGAGGTCTCAGGATGCTGGCTCTACCCACCTCAGTTAATTAATGATTATTTGCTTACATTGCCCAAATCCTCACTGGTCATCTAGAATTCCTTTACATTAAATGGAGAGAAGTTGAACATTCTATTCTGTGAACTTTCCTGGAAAGGCTCACAATTCTTTTCAAGTTTTGAATGGGGCAAATCGCACATTAAAAGCAGCACTTATTATTCTCCAGAGTTCAGAGTGTGTGCAGTCAATGAGCGAGACAAATTTCAGACAAATTCAGACATACCGTCAGAAGACATGAATTTCATCTTTTTTAGGAACATTAGATTACCAAGCAAGTATTTAAAGGCTCCTTTCAACCCTAGATTCCAACCATATAAGGTGGCTTTTTTTTTTCTAGGGAATGAATATACTTGCAGCTATTTTCCTGACTTTGTAAATCGAGTTGATTGAAGGTTGCTACAAACCATATCAGAAAGGGAGAAGAAATTCTTCCTTGTTGAAGGTTTTGGAGGGTTAATGTATAACTTACACAAATGCCTCTGTGACTCAAATAAAGGCTTGGTGTGCCTTTTCTTGCTTTTAATATACAGAAAGCCAAAGGCTTAGAATTAACTTCAGGAATTTATAAGCTGAACTTCCAGGAGAAAGACAACTAAATCAGTTTGCAATGCACATTGCTGGGAGCTACCCTGCAATTTGAATTTGCAAAGGCTTAGGTAAGATGATGAAAAACACAGACTCGCTTGGGATTGTAAGAGGAATCAAACACCTGCACAAATGTGGGAGAAGTTACCCAGAGTTTCAGAGGTTGGAAGAGGGATGAACTTTAAAGACTGATGTATATGTCAAGAGCACACAAATAAAGCTTGTAAGTACAAACTAGTGCATAACCAAACATCAAAAGAAACTGGGGACTCTCAGTTCTGAACGGCATCATCATGGTAGCAATTAATGTGGTTATTATTAATATATGGTAATAGTTACATTTAATTTGAGTAGTGTACAAAAAGAGATTTAAAAATCGATTCAGCCTCACAGTTATATAAAACTTTAGAGGCATCCGTTCCTTAACATAAAATCTGAAAACCAGAAGTTCTCCTTGAGATCATTTTGAAGTGTTAATTTCACTAAGATCTCCTCAGAGAGATTTTTGGTATTTGGAAGCAATGTCTAACTTAATTGTGCATTTGCAAAATATGACCAGAATTCTAGATGAGTGTCTTGGCAGGAGTGAATTATATTCAATCTTGGTAATATTTATCAACTGAATGACATTTTCAAGCCGTTATCAGACAAATAGACACTTTTTACAACATCCAAGGATGCACTGATGTGTGTTCAGTGAAAGTTTTCAGCTTTTTTTAGTGATCTATTTACATGTATCCCTTGCACAGGAGCATCTCAGTCACCTGATTATTTATGTCACACTGAATGTCACATTCATCTGGAACAGCTGAAAAACTACACAATATATGGCTGAATAAGGACTGTTTTCTAAGCTCTGAGGTATCAACGAGCAAAAGTAATTCCTAATATCCTTCTTATTGAGGATACAATGATAAAACAATATTAATGCCAGCCAAAAAACAGATGACAAATAATGAGTCCAAAGAATACTGTCCTTTTACAAATGTACAAAGGCAGAACTACAAATATACTGTCTAATGGAGTTGTAACTATGAAATGATAATGAAAAGTGCTAGAGTTAGTTATCAATCAGAGAAACAACAAATCTCTTTATGGAAATTGAATCAAGAGTTTCTGAACATCTGCTCTCCATAGCAAAAAAGAAAATTCCAACAGTATAAACTCCTAAATGATTAAAGTATGACCTGCTTTGGCATTCAGAATTTTCCAGCAACTAAATAAAAAATAGCTTCTGGTCAAATGAGAAGCCTCTGCATTTAGCAGAATCTGCAGGGAACTATTTTTCAGAGGAAAATATTTCTACAGCAGAATGGAAAAAAAAAATTCAAGAGGAAACCATAGACTTCAGAGGAACTAGAAGCATTATGTACGCAGCAGAACAAAATTAAAGCTATGTGCAGTAATTGCTGCATCCTTGAAAACAAGCTTCAGAATGTTCTATTTACCTGAGAACAAATTAACCCCACTCCCTTTCCTGCTGCTCACTTACCGCCCACGTCTTGGTCAGCCTGAAGATTGGAGCACTCTGGAGGCCTGACACCACTGCCATGAGAGCATGGAGGTTATTCAGCTCATACAGTTTCTGAGGGCAAAAAAAGGAAAAACAGTAACAATAAACAACATTCCAAGTGCTGTCAATAGTGAATACAGAATAAATAACTATATAAAGATGCAGAAATCTTGCACGGTCTAAAATGAAGTGTTACAGTGAACTGCTGTGTGCACAGAACACTTTTACTGCACCTCCTAATTTTTCATGGCTGCATCTCTATGGTTTTGGATTAGACTAACTAGCTGTTTCATAGCCCATAGAGAACCCTTAAAAAGATCTATATAGACACACGCCTTGGGGAATATATTAGAAGTGCCAGAAATTTTCTGACATTCAAACCCAACAAATTCTTTTCATAGCATTCAATAGTATTTTAAAACAACATGCCAGAAAGGACAACCCAATGGTGAATGATGTAATCATGTCAGTACCTACAGTTTATACAACTACCAAGGCTACATCAAAGTACCCCAAAAATATTTAGCAGGATGAAATCAAGGAGGTAAATTTCAAAAGCCACATACCTGGAGTACTCCTCTCACTGAAAGGCCATTTTTGGGGTATGACAACTAACTAGTGGAAAGCAACAACCCAATCAAAGCTGAACAGCAAAAACTCTAGAGAAAAAGAATTTTCTTTAAAACGCCTTACAAAATATTGTGTTTAAGTGCATTTTCTCACACATTTGGAATTTCCCTCCCTTTTCTTTCTCCTTTCCCTCTATCTCCAAAATTATCCACCACCTTGGCCAAGTAACTACTGGAACTACTGTCATGAAAGCCTAAAAGCAGTCTGGAAGAAAATGCACTTCCTGAAGCTCTTCTGCAACATTAATTGTTCTGATAGCTGTGAGCTCTCAGAGATCCAAACTACATTCATTTTTGGTGCAGTGCACCCAAGTTGAGGTTTTACCCCTAACAGAGAGACTTTGCTGAAGAGAAATGATACTCAATCACAGTATTGCAAATCCTGTTTAATCCATTTGAAGTATTCACCAAGGTAGGTTAGGATTCCAGCAAGAAAAAATACGGAAACCTTCCTATTCAAAAAATGGTGGAAATCCTTCCTCTTACTTGAAACTCAGCTTACTTCTTGCTTAGGAAGCCTTTCATGAGGCAAAAGGACAAAAAAACTAGACCAAAGGAATACTGACTGAATGCTGAACATCAAAGGAGACCCTCTATTTGGAAGGATGAAAGCCAAAACCCAAGGATGGTTTTCTGGCTAACAGTTTTGGAACAGGGCAAATGATTCTCTCTCCACTTTACACACTGCCAGGAAACTTACAGCCTTTTATGGAACAAACTCCTCACAGGTATTAGTCAGAAATGTCACTTTTAATGGCACCCCAGTAGCATTTCCAGTCCTGCTGAAGTCCACTTACACAATAACCCTTTTTCCTCACATGCACATCCCAAACAAGGTAATAAAGTTTACTGTCCCAAAGGACAGTGCAGCTGATTAGAAATGAAAAGAAGGGCTTTCCCAGCTGCTGCCAGCTGTGAAACAGAAGTCATCACCAACCAGGACAGTCTGGGAACTTCAGGGGAATGCAACTGTTAGGTCTAATTACTTCATGCACTAAGCAGTATAGATGAGACACCAATTAAGGACTGCAAGCTATACAATAGGTTGTCAGCACAAGGAATTCACTGTGGAGTGGATTTTTACAGCTTCTCTGAATAAAAGGTAGTTAATGTGAGCTCTGGCACCAAGCTGCTTTGATAACAGCTCTGATGTAAACAGAAACTCCTTCCAACACCCCCAACTGCAGTAACTTCGTGGCAGCAGCCATATCTAAGCAAAGCCAAGGTAAAAAGCACAGAGGTAAATTAACCGATACAAAGAACACCCCATACAGAGCTTCTTGCTTTTTGTAACTGTGATTTTTACAACTGACAGGTAAGCAAAGCTCAATTATCCGACTGTTAGAGCACATAATTGCCTCCAAACCAGCAGCATTCCAGCAGACACTGCGGCCTGCAGTGTGCTGGTGAGGTCAGGCATGTTCAGGGTGCTGTGCCCAAAGCTGAGCCTGCAACACCCAGCACTGGCCAGTCCCATCCCAGTATGAACCTCACCTGAGCCCACCTGGCTTCCCACATCTCTTCTACCCTATGGCCACACAGGGCTGAACCTCCCCTTCCTATGGAGGGACATGGATCATGAAGCCAATTTTTGTATGTTTGTATTTCGAACAAAAACACAAGAATTGATTTTTAAAAATACATGAGATGAAGATGAATTAACTCACCAGATATCAAAGGATGTTTAAGTGAGATCATTAACAGTTTATGACCACAGCATGATTGTTGAGCAAAGCCTGTGGAATCCTACAAAATTAGCTCTTGCTTTGCCCAAAGTTGAGAGTCAAATCCCTTAGGAGTAAAATATTGCTTCATTAAAAAAGGGCTTGTTAAGACAGGGAGTGCATTTGAATACAAAATTATTTAATTAACAAATATTTTACATCTTTTTTTTGCAGGTAACCTGGGGTGGTCACAGCAGTCAGCTGCAGTAAAAGGCAGCCACCATCTGACAGCAAAAACCTGAAAAACATCCCCTTCTTCTTACTACTGTGAAGAAGTTTCCCTCTATTTGAAGGGCTATATGTCACTCCGGATTTGCTGACCCTTTTCTTACGAGTGTCAGTCCAAAAGGCTTTAGGAAAGACTGAGAGCTCCAAAATGTCTTCTACATTGAAGTCTATTTTTCAAACTATATTTATTAAATTGATGCTATTTGAGTAAGAGATAAAAGATCCTTCCCTTCCAGTGGTAAAAGCAAACAAACCATTTCTGTTCTGACTGATGCTGTTTAAATGGACCGTACACTTTGTGACACGCAGAAGACAAACAGTTACTGATGTCAACAGAAACAGCTAAGCCAGGTATCAGACAAATATTTCTCCACGTGTAGTTTTGAACTGACAAAACTGAGTATAAAACCTTTGACCATGGTGAATCCCACACCCCCTTCACAACACAAATTCTTACCTTTGCAGTTTTAATGTAGTGGCTCAGAACCTCAGCTCGTATTTTTAAAGTCTGTGCATGCAGAATCTCTCTAACAACCCAGAAGCTTACCTAAAAAGTAGAAAAAATACCTTTTTAAAAATAAGAGCTTCAACACTATACTTTTGAAAGTTTTATTTATTTTTATGAAAGTACAATCTATGGAAACAGACTTGAGCTCAGGGTAAACTTGAGGGTGAGATTACACACAAAGCAAATGGCAAAACCCTCAAACTTCGAACAGTGCTCTCCCAGGAAAATAAAACCTTACAAAAGGGCTATAAAATGAAGGAATATAAACACTAATATTAAATCATATCCATTGGTTTGCTTCTCCACAACATCAAAGCCACGTTACTCAACTCTTACATGAAATAAACAGCTTCAACTACAGCTCACTGACATTTCGAACACCTTGAAGAACAATTAACCCTGAACAAAATTAAAACATAAGGTAGGAAGCTCTCCCATAACCTAGCTTATAGTTAATTATCATCCAGATACAGCATGACTGGTATTTACAAAACTACTGAAGATGGTGTATGAAGAAGTGTACATTCTCATACATGAAAACCTTCCAACATGTCATGTTGCTTTGATTTTTAAGTGATGCTAAACTACTTATTGTAAACTAATATTATGTATGTATTCAGGTTCCTGGCCAAAATCTCAATTAAAAAAATGAAATATCCTGTTCCACTTCGTACAGCATGACAGCCCCTTACACAGAAGAGCACAAGAACACCACCAAAATGATTACATTTGCAGTGAAGCTACAGAAATCCGATGAAAACTGGGATGTTAAATCACAACAGCTCTTTGGAACTGAGAAATGGAAGAATGACAAGAAAAGCCACAAAAAATCCCCACAAACATCTTGCATAAGAGCCCCTTTCCTTTGGTCTGTTTGTCTAAGATTGTGTTAGCCAGGAAAGAATTAACCATGGAGCTCAGGTTTCTGTTTTCTTTCATTTTTCTTCATTTTTCTTTCCTCTTTTTCTTTTTTGGAAAGCAAAATACCTGCTGACAAACTGTGTCATCCTCACAAACAAAAAAATGTTTCCATGTGATTAAAAAAATCTCAGCAAGTTGCCATGCTCAAAAATAGCAGATGTTTTGAAACCACTGTTTAAAGTTAAAAGGAGAAAATAGAGAAAATTGTCTCATTTTTGATGGTACATCATCAAATTGTAATAATCTGAAAATGATAGTGACAGTACCTGTATTTAAATGACAGAGATTGCCATTCCCTTTGTTTAGTTATAGAATAATTTTCCTTTAAGGACGGGCCTCCAAGTGCTGAGACAATCTCAGGAGTATTGAGAGAAAAAGAGAATTGAAACTCTTGCACCTTCTTTATTGTTTAGAAAATGAAAATACGTAGATTGTTGCCAGGTCTTCTCCAGTATTTTCTCTAATTGAATATTCTGAAGATGTCCCCACTGAGTCCTGCCAGGAACAGGGAATTGCACTCGATGATCCTTAAGGGCCCCTTCCAACTTGAGATATTCTATGATTCTATCAAATACAGAAGTACTGAATACATAAAGTATTTGACAGTACTTCAAAATTTTGTCATAAAAAGCTTGACCTCAGTTTGGTGCTCTGCTGTAGTTACTTGAGAAAAAGAACTTTTTTCCCCTGACTGATCAATGAGCTTTTAAGGAGATGCTTTCCCACTGAAGATCAAAGGAATTTAAATTTTTAACACAGATTTCTGTATCATAAAGAATCAGGTAAGAACAACACAGACAGCACTATGCCTTAAGATCCCAAATCTCTTTGATTTAAGCTCACAGAGTGTTGATGTAACAGGAGAAATGCCTGTGATGGGCCAGACTGTGACACACTTGCTCGGAACACAGAGCAGGCTCAAGGATTTTCATCAGGATAAAAATCCCCTGATTTCCTCTGTCCATCCTGACTTCTGTGGAAGTTCACTGGCACCACAGAGACACAAACATGGTGACACACAAATGCTCTTGTTTGCCCAAGGAAGCCTGGTTTCTGTCCCAGTCCCAGCCAGACTTAAGCTCAACACTTCCAAGCTCTTGCAGGGTAAAAAAAAAAAAACCCAAACAAACCAGAACAAAGCTTCCTTCGAAGCTCAGAGCCCTCCAGTCCCTCCAGTGACAGAGTAGGCAGGAGATACAGAATTAAACACACTTCATCACATCCACTTCAACCACTTCCTCTTTGATGTGTTTTTACCAACATAAACACTGGGTTTTGGCTGGTCTTGTCTATTAACTGCTATCTTTAGACAGCACCATAACCTAATGTATTCCACACATTAAAAAGCAGTGATTTAAATAAATACTTTTGTTTCATTCTTTACATAAATAATACATATTTGTTCCATATATTCCTCTCTTGCTGCACTTAAATGGTATTATACCAACATCAATCAGCTGGATGACTCCCAGCCCTTGGGTATCAATGCCTTTGACACCAGTTCAAGGCAGCATTTAAAGCCTCGGCATAGAATTATACATTTATATTCTTCCCTATTAAGGTCAACTGAGAATAACAGGCTTAACTTTGAACATATCTGCTCTTGAATCACATCTTAAGATTTTTTAATTATCCCATGTTTGCCTTATCTGAAATACTAATTCTGTTATACTGGTGCTTTTAAGTTCATAGTCATTGCTTCCAAAACTGTGCTTTCTGTGCTAATCAAAAGCAAAAATTCAAAAATATCCCTTTAATAGCTCCTGGATTTTTCTCTCAGGTATCTTCCATGCATGCTAACCACTTCATTCCTTAATTTCCAATAATCCCAGTTAAATTCACTGCAATTCAGCAACATTACAATATTCAAGAAGTTCTACATGTGATGTTTCCATTTGGGTTAAAAAAGAACTAAAAAAATTGAACAAAAACCACCCATAAACACAGTCAGTAAAACACAAAATTTTCCTTTTGCAAGTGTGATCTCCTCCTTTAAAATTGTTCCAATGTACTGAAACTAGTTGACAAGTTTCTCTAATATTTTAAGCTCTGTGGCAGCACAGTTCCACTCCCATTTAAATAAAAACCTCAAGAAAGAGGTTTTCAGTTGAGAGACTGTGATAACCAAGAGACCAATAGTGACCTTTACATAAACAGTTACCTTAAAAAAATTGTGTTCGTTTGAAGCATACGATAAAAGTTTATTTTCAAAAGGTAAGACAATGATCTAGTCAGTGAATTTGGCAACTGTGCACTCTGACAGGTTTACCAGTAACAGCAAGTATACAACCCACTTTCAGAAGAGAGCTGAAAAATGAGAGATCAGAGTTTAAAAAAAAGTGAGGAAGTAACATATTAAAAAAAAAATTTAATATTAGATATACAGATCTATATGGAGTACCACGTAACAATGAATTCTCCAAGAACAGGAGAGCCCTGGCATGGAAGGATTCAACTGATTTCTCTTCCCTGAACTCCATCTGTTTTTACAGTCACCACATACAATTAATTATCCTCTAACCAATGCTGGAACTGCCCTACTTCATCCTCAGTGGAATGTAATCAACTGCACAGAATCATCACTGCTTCCAAAATGCTATCTGCACATCATTTTGCTATGAAGCAGCTGTTAGCAATTTAATATTCTCTTTACTTAAAAAGTGAGAGCTGTTCATGGTTTTCCTTTGGCAAGCTGGGGGCAAAAAGGGAAGAGACAGATGCATAATGTTTAATTTAAACCCAGCAAAATTTCAAAGTTTGACAAAATTTTGATGACATGTATTGCTGCCTGAGAAGGCCAGAAGTCCCTATAACTTTCCTGATTACTTCTTTTAGGACTAAGCATTAGAACCCCCCAGGTAAGTGGAGCAGAAACAATATCTGTCCTTTTCCCTCTCCACTCCTATACACAAGTAAGACTGATGGCTTTCCTTGATGCCAGAACAAAGGCTGATGTAAACTTCATGGAAGTCCTTATTCCCACAATAAGGTTTCCCCTCCTTCCTTCTGGCTACTGAGCATATTTTACCAATTTTTTTTCTATGTCTGAAGCTGACTTCAGGCAGCTCCTGCAGTTCTTCAGTACAGCACATAACAACAACAACTGAGAAATTAAGTCCTTGATGAGTTACACTGCCTAATGCAGCTTTTACTACAAAAACATTCCACAGTATTCAGCAAAACTAAACATTTCTTTGAAGAGTCAGCTTCCATGAATAAGCAAGGTAGCAAATGTTGGAATCGGTGGCATATCAGCGAGATTAGTGTCAAAACCATGAGTGTTTTTATACTAGCCTACACATTCTAACAGGAGCAACTTCAAAAGCTAGATCAGGAAAATTTCAACTAAAGGCACAACAGCAAAAGAAAACCAAAACAACCCAAAAAACCAATCAACCTCCCCCCACTAAAAAAAAAACCACCCAGAAAAAAACCCCCAAATTCTTGACTAAACCCCCCAGATCTCAATAGATAGCACAGTCACAAAAAGTTTGCAGTGTAACATTTTCTCTTCAGTCCAGTGCAGAATCAGGCAAGTGTCCAAAATCCAAAACCAGACGAGCATTTCAGACAGTAGGTTAAGAAATATTCTAAGTGTTGTCAGTGAAAAGTAATAGGATTTGATCATATCTTCAATGAAAGCAATCATGAAAAGTGAGAAAGTATACAAAAATTGACAGGAAAAAAAAACCTGAAAAGTTGAGAGATTTGGTCTGAGTTTCAGATGATTAACAAAGATCTCTGTAAGTCTGAGACTGGGTACAGAGGTTAAGTCTGGAAGACAGCTTGTAAGTTTGAGACATTATTAAAAATTTACAAGAGGAGAGATGAGAGAAATAGAATTACTTCATCTGAAAGAGAAAATATGGCATTACTTAAAAAGAGCATCACAGTTTTGAGAGATGACTGGGTAACTACTGCTGGACTCTCCAGCTTTAATTGTGGAGAAAAGGAGAATTCTGTTCTTCTTTTAATAGTTGATTTTACACAGAGAAATTGTTAAGTAAGAAAACCATAAATCTCAAACATACTGCCTAAAAATTATGCTAAATAGAGAGTTAAAGAACAAATTTTGTAGAGAAAAATTGTTTGGAATTTTTAAAAGTTTGCCTGGAATCGCCTTAAAAAGGTACCTATGCTGACAAGAGGCTTCTATTTCTGGGGACAAAAACATCTATGTGAAGCATAAGACATTCAACTAGCAGAGAAGGAAATTACATCTAATTACTAGTCCAGAAATCCTGTATGGCAAGCCTTTAACCTGTAATTATGATTCTGTCTTTATATAAAAGACAGCCAGCAGTTATGGGGAAAATATGCACTTTTCATCGATTGCTGCTATTTAAAACAGAATATTTCTTCAACACTGGTTTGGTCTTTCTGCATATCCTGTAGATAAAAGTATCTGCTAAAAGGAGTTCCTTAAATTGTCAAGTAATCAGCTGTGATCCAAAATAAAAGTGATGTGCCAGAACACTTAATCCCACAGACTTTCTAAAATGTGTACATGTAATAATGCTGGAAAAAAATAACTCACATGATTGAATCTTCTGGTGAAAGCAACAGCATTCGGTGCAGAACTGTATTTCTCTTTTTTATTCCAGCCGCAGCTTGCCAGCTCCTGGGAGAACAAGGATGAAAATTCACTACTTTAATTTAGTGCATAACACATGTTCAGAGCCAAAGGCATACAGAGACACAAATCTTGTAAGTTTTACAATAACAGAGCAATAACACATTGAAGTAATACAATTACACTTGTTCTGATTCCTTCTGCAAATTGAGATTCCACAAGTGTAATTTCTGAATTGTGTTGAGTTATTGGATTATTACAATTCATCTTTTGCTGAATTAGAGCTTCCCTAATTTTTTTACCACAAAAAATCTTGTTTCAAACGTGAATCTGAGCTAGAGAGCCAAAGGTCCTTTTGCTTTTAATCGCTTTCTGAAGATATTTAAAGAGATGATACACTTTTTAAACTCAATCTAAGACATGTCCCGTATTTTCAACTTGGCATGTTGCATTAAAGAAATACCAAAAAAGTGTCATTTGCAGTAACAATAAAAAAAACACTATCTCCAGTTTTCCCTTCCAAAGGAGCCTGTCTTGGGAAACTGCATCATCTTGTTATTTACTATCACTTAATTTCAACAAAGCAGTTTTCATTAAAATCATAAATAACAAAATGTACCAAAATGAGCTCTTCCATTTGTATATAACAGCATATGAACAGATGCAAAGATGTACAGCATTCAGCACACAACTTGTTCCACAGTGCTACCAAGAAAAATAATCAACATAGACACAGCTTAATTACTGAAGTAGTATAATAGCAAACTACAGCCCTTCCTTTTTACTTATTCATGTCTTCCTTCCAGATTGTCCACTCTGAAATGCTCTCAGTTTTATCACCACATTGAAAACTCCTCACTGAAGCTAGATTCACACTACACATCCAGCTACCATATAACTTTGGTAAGATGACTCAACATGTAACCAATAATTGCACCATTTAAGACACAGTCTAAAAGAATTTGGTATCTGGATAGTCTGATTTTTTTGACTTTTTTTAATCAGAAACTTCTTAACATCTTTCCAACCAATGTCCCCAGACTAGTAAAGAATCTCATGCCACTTAAGAGGGACCCTGAATTCTTCTACTTGAAGTTTGTGGTGTGCTGGTATCTGTTAGAGAAGACTCAGAGATTCCTCACCAGGCACTGGGAAGAATGCAGAATTTCTGGCTTTGTATTTAGGGCCATTCCTTCAAATTTCACGAGGAAGTTGTGCCACCCAAACCTACCCTGGAAAATCTGGCATGTTCAGCACAGGAATGCAAATGCTCCTGTCCTTACAGCTGCACTCCAATGACTATGCACGAGACAGCCCTGATTTATTCCTGTTCCAAAGGAGAGCAGGCTACTGGAGAAGGGAGCCATCCAAGAGACTCTTGATTACATTCTCTATCCCTCAGCATCTCTAGTTTCCACTGGAATCGCAGCTCTGCACTCGGAGGAACACAAGGGAATTAATCCACTGGCATCTGATAACCCTTCCTTAACAGCAGGAAAAAATTAGTTGTCACCTCAGGTTTAGGGAAAACATGGTAATTTCTTACAAATTCAGGCCATGTCCCTTAATTCCAATTCTCATCACTGAGTGAAAAACTCATGATGATTCTGGGCAGAAGCTCCCCATTGCCCTGGCCCTGTACATCTAAGGGCCCACAGGGTACAGACATCAGTGGCAACAGATTTGAGAATACTGCAGAACAAAAGGTCCTGCTCCTGCCTGGGAAGACACACATCCAAACCCTTTTCCAGAGGTGCTGAGGCACAGTCACAGAGGCACTCAGGACCTGTGCCATCAGTTCTGATTCTTCAGCAGCTCAGAGTGACATCCACACCACCGTTCAGGGACAGACACAGGAGAGACACAGAGCTCTGAGACTTCCAAAAGCATTTTCCCCCTCCCTTTAGAAGTGCAGGAAATGCTTCCCCATCTCACTTGCAAGACCCCGTGCAGCCAACTTTCTTTTCTGTTGTCTAGAAACTAAAAGAAAAGTGGTTTCTCTTTGCCTGTCAGGTTTCCCAGCATGACCAGCTGACCACTCTGCCTCAGGGGACCCCTACTCAGAACCCTCTTGCTCCTCTCCAGAACTTGCCTGCGTGAACTCACTGCCCTTGGCACTGCCCAGCCCACTGCCCTAAGATGCCACCAGCAGAAGAGCAGCCACCCAGGTTTCTGCCCTCCCTGGATTTGGCTGGAGCAGTCCCATACAGTCCCAACCAGGACAGATCTGACTGCACTCAGGATGGCAATAAAACACACTCATACACCACGCTGGAACTGAGAAACCACCCTCATGCTTCTATAAAAATACTCACTTCTCTGCTAAACAGGCTGTGCTGCCTATCCCATTACTCTATTTCTTGATCTTCCTCTATGATTCCACTTCTTCCACCACAAGTTTCGAACCTGAAGTATTCCCCAGGATTCTTTCCTTAGTCTGCCAGTCAGCTCAGGAACAGGAGCTACATCACTACAACCACCAATTTCTTATTTAATGTGGTACATTTAAACTGATGTGAAAAACTGAAATACTTAGGACCAAGAATACAAAAACTGAACTTTCTCTGTAACTCATTTTTGCTTTCATTCCCTTTTGAATACATAGCATTTTATTTTCCTTAACAAAGTACTGTGGGAACATTTAAATTCTAACCTGTACTACACAGCAGAGAGCGAGATTGTGTTTCTCACAAAAACCTGTATCAAGGTCAAAGGGAAAGTTTCAAAAAGAGGAGAGAAGAAACAAAGATTAACAGTGGAACTGTTCTACAACTTCAGAGTAAGCAGAGATTAAGAATACTCAGTAAATGAATTTTTTCTCACTGCCTAGCCTGGTGAAGCAGAGGGGATGAAGAGGTTAAAGACAATAACCCAGCAGAGGTTTTCAATATGAATACATATGGGCAAATAATTTTGGATGATGTACTAAAACATGTAAAGTATGTAATCAGATTTTCCAAAAAAAGCAAGCTGATGTGTTCTGCAAGGGGTCATGTGGCTGTCATTTAATGTTAACACAACTACGAGCAGCACAGTTGAGCAAGTCTAAGACTCCCTTCTGCTTTATGGTCACCGCTCTCTAGAAAGTCACAGCCACTACAAGAAAGAGAGAACAAAAATGCAAGGAAATAGAAGGAAATCTTATGACTGACTGGGGGAACTCCATAATAATTTTAAAAATACTTTAACACAATGAGGAAGGTGCAATGCAAATAATTGAGAAGATATTTAAAGAATACTTTTCACACAGCCTAAAGATGAAAATTCACCTCCAGCAATTTTAATAATTAAGCATCTCTGAGTATATGATTCAGAAACCTTATTTGGGAAAATGAATGAACACACATTAAAGGCTAAAAATTTTCATTCAGATACCATTCTGCAGTTTGGGAGGCAAAGGGAGATTCACAACCCGTGTAACGAAGATTTGCTGGTGAATTACAAATTGCAATAAACAGCCTGTTTTTAAATCATGGCACACTGGGAAAAATGTTGCTCATCATCTCCCACCATGCATACAGATGAGAGCTGTGAAATTTAGTATCAGTATTTAGAATGAAAAACCCCAATTCTATCAGTGCCTTTCAGCCACTCACTGAAGACTCAGTTTAGGAGTCCTTTTATACAGGTGAAATCAGCTCAACGGTGCTTTTTTTTCTAATGACAAACTCCACAAAGCTTGAGTGTACATGCCAAGGGACAGATAAAGATTTACAAGTTGAATCAAGACATGGATATGGCACAGTCTGGTAGAAACTGAAGGAAACTCAGAAATCTACAACACTGCATTAACCTGCTGTCAACACGCCTCGATGTAAACTAAGCCTTCTGCGGCTGATATTCCCTTCTGCAAACCAGAAGAAAAGCAATTTAATTGTGTTTAGCCTTTTCTGACTTGAGAGCTGATCTTTACAGCCCTTTTCCTCAGGGGATTAACAGAGTTTAGAGACACATCAGACACCAGCCCACTGTGTACTGCGAAGGAGCACTGATGGACAGGCAATACCTGCACGCTGTCAGAGCCTTCAGCTGCTTGTGTGTAAACACTCCACGAGAGTCAAACGGCCACCCTTCCTTGTGGATATTTTCCAGTGAAGGCATCACACCAATTTTTCTTACTAAATTTTTCTTATGCTCAAAGAGATGTCTTACAAATAATTACTTTCCAGATATATTCGCCTACACTCTCATATTTTTTCTGAATAGCCTTGGAGTGCTTTTAACTGGCAGAATATGTTTATCCTGATCTTCTAATAGGATCTCTCTTTTTTAAAGCTCTTCTCCAAAGCTTTAAAGCATTTTACCCTTTTATCCAACTCTTTGAAATGTTTTCCTCCTATGTATGTCTCTGTACTACTTTTGCTAATGTTAAGTACTGCTGTGATGTAGGTTCAAATCAGATCAAATGGAAAGCTCTCTGAAGGATTAAAACAACAAAAAAACCACAAAATCCAAACCAACGAACTAAAAAATGAACCAAAAATCCCACACAGACCCACAAGTGCCGGGAAATACCTTGCTGAAATCATATGAAAGCTGAATCATGACATCAAGTACAGATTCAAACAGCAGCCTTCAAAAAAATTCCCAGGTAACACAAATGATGAAGTCAATAATCACAGCCAAGAGATTGAGTAGGTTTCTCCACTTGAAGCAAAATATTCTTCAGTGTGTCACAAGAGTGACAGAACAAACTTGCTGTCAGTGATTTAGCTTGTGATGGATTGAAGTGACTGATGACCTGAGAAAGACTTTCACAGTACAGATAAAATGGACAATAAACTGAAAAATAAACCCTCAAGAGTGCAAAACAATGCCCACAGGAAAACGCTAATGGTACAGAAACGAGGAGAAACAAATCCATCATTTATTACAGTCACTGTGAAGATGCTGAAATGAGCTCAAGTCAGCTAAAATCTGAAAGGAATATGGCATTACATAAAAACAAATGAGAGAACACAAATCATCAATGTATTATCCCAATGTATCCACAGATCACACACATCTTGAATTCCATTACAAACATTTTCATTTTGCCAAAGGAGAAGTGAAGCAGTTATGGAAACACGGGACAGGATGAAGTATTAAAACAGGTATCAGTAGCTGAAACCTAAAACATTATGATCAAAATAATCAAATCAGGATGTTTGTCACTCAGAAACACTAAACCCCAGATGCTTCATCTCCAGCACAAGCTGAATGAAATACCAATATTAGTCCCTAAACAAACTATTAGTTCCAGATATTTTTCTGTTAAAAAACCATCTGCTTCAGAGCTGTATGAATTGGGACAAAAATTAAGATTTATAGATATATACTTTGCAATTCCAGAATTTATACTCTGGCACCACTTTTTTCACTTAAACCGGAGAACAAAGCCAACGAAATACTTACCTCTGGCTGAATTGCTTTAAATACAGGCACATCCATTAGTGTTATTTGACCCTGGAATAAAAATTTCAAAAAAACATAAGTTAAGATCAAAATTAACCTTGCATTCCATTTAGGTGCAGTGCTGCTTAAGAACTGCAGCTCTGTTTCCTTTTCGTATTTGGCTTTCATTTTGTACCTAATTTCAGAGGTTTCAGCTTCTACCACAGGGCCATCCTGCAAAATCAAAGAAAAAAGTGCTCCCAGCTTTACATACAGAAATAATAAACAAATGATGAGAAATTCTTCTCAGGAGCATAATCCCACAGTTAGTTACATAGGAAAGTAAAAGCTTGAACTCAGAAACACAATATGAGAGCCTCCCCAAGAAGACAAAGAACTGACTGTGGTTGCTCAAGGGTAGCTTCTCCTCAAGCTCTGAATGTTAGTTAGTCAGACAGCACTGGTATTTCTGGGCTACCTTTGAAAGAAATTCTATCAAAACATCCCTACAACTTTTCAATCAATACTTGAACCATATTTGAGTAACTAAGCAAAGCAATGGTTCAGTTGCTCAGCAACAGTCAAAATTAAACACAGCCATCTCTCTTCCAGCAAGGCAGAGTCAATAAGTGCATTTTATTTCTGGGATGTCTGTTTAGCTTTGAAAAGAGTAAAGCCAAAGACCAGGTTTTGCATTTTGAAATATATTCACAGAGCCTTATTTTAAGTTTATTAATCCTGCACAATTAAGGATTGCTGACAGGCTATGTGTCCAAAAAAAAAAGGCCATTTCTTTAAAAGGTAGCCCAGAAATACCAGTGCTATCCGAGTTAGGTATCACGAATTTTCTTTTAATAATGAATTCAGGGACCTTGTTCTGTTCCCTCAGCTGTCAGCTGCACAGCTTTATTCCCATTTCCTTGAAAACAGCAGTGCCCCATACATACAGTCCAAGGTACACACTGACAGCTTTGTGACTCCCACAAATTGCAAGTGCCATGAGATGCCACTGAGGATGGTGGAACAGCTCCTCAGAGAAAACCAACCTTGCAGGAAAATTTTAACTGAGATGCTCTAGCTGAAAGTCAGCAAGTACAGAGATGTACCTGCTCTAAGGAGGCAAGATGTGTTTTGCAAAGACAACCCACTCTATACTTGGTAGCACATCTTGACCTCTAAATGCATTTTTAGATAGGAATTCTGACAATCAATGTTAAACATAGAAGAATTATATATATCATTTGTCTGTGACCAACACCCCGACACAATCATCTGGTATTTTGCAGTTTTACACCAGAGAAGTAACAAGCCCTTCATGTGTTTCACTTTTACACACACTCTTTTTCCTGGGCTCTGCTTTAGTGGGCTGCTCTTTCCACCAAGTGGGGCTGGAATGCTGAAGTGCTGGAGGGCAGGAATCTGGAGGGATCAGGACAGGCTGGATCGATGGCCAGTGGCATGAGGTTCAACAAGGCCAAGTGCTGGGTCCTGCCCTTGGGTCACAACAACCCCAGGCAGAGCTACAGCCTGCAGGGGAGTGGCTGGAAAGACAAATTAGGTGAGGGGTTAACTCTTCCTTCTGATTTCCACAGTGAGGAAGCCAGTCCTGGAACAGCAGCCACAGAACTCCATCTCTGTTATCCCATTTGTGTGCTTAAGTCTATCAAGCTTTCTCAGAAATGCGTTATTTCTGGTGAATATGTGGCTGATTGGGGGCATCATTATGCTTCTCAGTAATGCAAATTCATAGGAAAATTTGCTGGGTTTGGGAAGGTGAAATGAAAGGAATGGGCACTTCAATAAATTTCAAATAGAAGGTACATTAAAAGATCCTTACAAAAGACACAGGCACTTCAATGGTTATTAAAGTTTCACTGCAAATCCTCCTCACTAAAACAAGATTACAATAACAGCACAATAAGAATGAGCCAGGAAACTGATTCTTTGTTCACACTGAAGAGAAGACTTAAAAATAAATGTTGTCTTTCTTGCCAGCCCTCCACGATCTGTCCTCTTCATCAGCCTGAACTGCCTTAGCTAAATTTGACTTGCTTCAGTAGTGACTCCTAAACAAATTACTACTTTAAGACAGGCTAAATACAAAACATTTATGAAACAAAAAGTATTATTAGAACTTCACACCAGAATTCACACATCAAAATAAATGCATACATTTTAAATGGGGATATAAAAAAGGACATTTTAACACTGAAAAAACACACAAGTGTCAAGGTTTGTTACTAAAAATATTAGAAATTGCTATGAAGTACATTACAATATTTTAAAAAGTCTGACAATTAAAAGACCTCCGAAGTTTTAACAGAGAATCCTCTTTCTTCTAGTATCATGTTGTTATTGGCCTGATGGCTTTTTTTCCTTGCTTGGTTGACACATTCTTGCTTTATTAACTTCTTAAGTAACACTGTATCACGCTAGCACTTGTTCAAGAGACATCTCTTATTGCAGGTCTTTTCTTACAGAGCTTGAAATTTCCATTACAAGCTCCCAGGGCTTAGCAAATTGCTCATAATTCAAAGGAATCAAGCCACTGAGAGCTGAGTATCTAAGCTCATTGCTAAAAAGCCATTTGAGTTTGTAGATACAACAGCATAACTCACATTAGAGTCTATAACTACATTTAACAGAACAGATTTTTTTTAAAACATTAACTTGCTCATATTTATAAGTCTATATTTATAAGTCTAATGACTGAATTTTTATTCTTTTAAAACAGGCTCACTCACTGCTAAGCAAGTAAACAAAGCAGATTGAAAGCCTGGCAGTCTAATTAATAGCACTTGAAATGACAAAGGTTCAAAAATAGTTTATGAGTTTTATGTTATGTGCCATTGCTCAACTCTTAACAGCAACAAAAAACTTCTGCCCTGACCATCTCAAGGGGAATTTAAACCCCAATAAACAAAGCCCCTAGTTTGGTTTCTGCAAGTGAGAGAGATACAATGCACTAACTTTTCTCACTCCAGCTCCTTAACCCAGCCAATACAAATTCTTGGAGAGCTTCCCTCTCCCAAATGTGGTTTAATGCTTTAATATTCAAACCAGAAATTATAAGTGTTCAAATCAACTTGTTACATGAAGCACGCCAACCATAACTTCTCTGGTTTTGGAGCTGCCAGCTGCACAGATTTTAAAAAAATAAAAATAATTACATGTGCAATACAAAACTGTGAACTTGTCCTTACTCATTTAAATAAGCACATTCTGATTATGCAAAGATAGGGAAACTTGGTATTTTCTCTCTTTCCAGAAGTGATATGTCTACCAAGTTCATTTAGATAATAAAGTATTTCATCATTGCACAGGCACAGGGCGAGCCAAATGGAAGTTTTGTTTCTGTTTGCCCTAGATCCTAGATAACAGCTCTAGAATGTGAGTAGAAAAGGTATGTTTTTAATATATCACAACTATATTTCCCAATTCTCAACCACTTGAAGAGCTGTACAAGAGAAAACCATCTTTTAAATCTGTGCATTATCATCTTCCAATTAACACACTGGAATGGCAGCTGGAAGACAATTCCCCACCCCTACACAGCCATAGGAGTTTTGCATGTATAGGAGACCTTGCCTGGGGCATCTCCAACAGCCAAGTGTAAATATATTTTAGCCCTCGTGGGTGTTGAGAAGTTGGACTTGTTAACAATTAAGTACTTCAAAAATACTAGAATTACTACCACACAGCTTCATATAAAGAGGTTTTACCCCTCTCTCGGGGAGGTCTGCCAGGTCAGAAATTTTACATTCAAACGACTCAGAACTACATTTCTGTGTGCTGCTTCTTTGAGGAATATGAAGAAGCTTAATGAAATAAAATTTTAAAATACTTCCCGATTCTTTCTCTTTTCTATGAGGACACGTGGATTACCCTCCTTCCATAAAAACCTGTAACTTAACAACTTCTAGTTCAGTTAAGAGCACTGCATTAAGCTCCTCTCCACGTTCCTGTATTAAAGTTCTCACTGGACCTGAGCTATATTCTACTTTTCTAGTCCCTAGTTCTTCTCAAGCATGAACTCTTTCTATCAGGCCACTTGCTGTATGCACTACAAGTTTTCCAGCCATGTACCTACCCTAAGGACAGGGCACTTCCCACACAGCTCCCTCCCAGACAGAAGACCAGTGTAAAAAAGAAACTCAGTTTCTGTTTGAGATGAAAAAGTCTAATGTCTGCATTCCGGTCATGGAAGAATACTGCCATCACCTGATTTTCCTTGAAGCCATGTTGGTTCAAGCAGCACTTCATAAATTGTTCCCTAATCTGAATTTCTAGAAGGAATTACATTTAAGCCTTCCAACTTGGCTTAGCACTGTCTCTCTGGGCTGCCAGGATATTTTCCTCACTGAAAAAATAGCTAAGCCTCTGTTAAGCACAGCATCAGTAGGAGAATAATTCTGCTGTCCAGAACGAACACCAGGGGATTCAAGTTCCTGTGCTGAAGCTCTACTTGTTTTCTCACAAAGTCCACTCCAAAACTTTTATCATTAATAGTTCCTCCACACGCTATAATTAAGTTGCTTCTTCTTGCTCTCATTGGGAACATATTTACTCTAATACTCTTCTGTGAAGTAAATCTAACAGGATGTAGATAATCTGATATTTCACTGTCATAAGAACGTCTCTGAGAACTCCTCCTTGTTTCATCAAAACCGTTTTAAAATAAACTCTACTGGCACATTGTTTCCAAAATAAGCAGTATTTTCTTCCAACAACCAGTTGACAAAGCTTCACAGGAATCAAAAAGAAAGAAATACACATACATCTTAGCATGAGTTTACTCCACAGCACTTCCAGGGACTAGGGCAAAGAATAAAGAATCCTTCTTAGATAACTAGGTGGAAAAAAAAGCAATGGATTTATACAGCTGCGCTTCCCCTAATTCTACCTCAAATATTTACACCACTGTGGCTAAGCTGAAGTATAAAATGGAAAAGTGAGTCAAAAAGGAATAAACAGTCTAATAATTAAACAGTAGCTGTCTAAGGAATACGAATTTACTGTAAAGCAAAAAATAAATATTTCCTCAACCTGAGGTTGGCCAGCACCTTAATTTGGATCTCATGTCTCCAAGCATTCTCCTTCTTCCCTTCAGCCTCACCATCCTCCTCTTTCCACTGCCACTGCACCACTAACAGATCCCTCCCCCACAAATCGTGCCCTGCGTGCTCAAAACCACACTTCCCCCTTGGATGAAATGGGGAGCATTCACTACAACCACACCGACCCCGGACACACAACAGCCCCCCCAGCAGGGCCAGACACCACGGGGCAATCCTGGCACCAGCCTGGCTGTGGCTTCCAGCCCAGGCATAAAGAACTGAGCAGTGACCAGCCTAAAAGCAGGTCTTTAAATCAGAGATGGTCTCCTAACTAGTTACATCTACAAAGCTGTCCATTGAATCCCATAAGCCTGTCCTACTTCATACTCATTGAATGGGATTCTTCTTCCCCAAAATCTATGCAGCACGCAGGTATTCAATACATTCCCTGGAAGCTTTCTGTAAGCTGCAAGGTGATAAAGCAAACTATAAATTTGCAACAGCAGCAGCAGGGCCTGAAGATCTCACCCGCTTCTGTAACTGGGCCCTTTCTAAAGCAGCCTTCAACCTTAGGAAGAATTAAAACCACCCAGTCGCTAGCAAGGTTATAACTGACTATTACACCTCTATTACAAGAAGAATTTCCATTATTGCTCAAACTGGCCCCCTTGAAGGGCTGGAAGACTTTTGCTTATGAGACAAAGGACCATTACATGAAACAGCACTGTTCCTGTGTGCTCAGGACAGTGTTAGATGACTGCCAAAGGAGAGAATATGGAAATAAAATCACCAAAAATATCTGCGCTCGGGTTTCTCTTTGGCTTGGTAGCAGCTTCTTGAAAATACAGGATTACAAGCGATACCTTTTGTTGTCCAACTTGTCTCTTACCCACTAAACGACTAAACAGATGAAGTTTTGAAGTAATAATGATGTCTCTGAGACAGTGGGAACCAAAACTACATCTGTGTCTCTCATTGGTACTGAAATCACTAGCACGGATCTTATTTCCAGCATATCTCAATTATCTTTCAGATTTTTGTTCTTCTTCCTCCTCTGGCATAATTGTACATCTCCCATCTGTGCACAGTGACCCATTCTGACCAAAATGCAACAGATCATACAAGGTACAGGATGGGACCTCACCATGTTTATGCTGACTTGATCAGTGAACTCCCACCTTTACACTACCTATGTACAGAAACTCTTTTCCACTGGAGCCAAGGTTTTCTAACCATTATTTGGACAGCTGTCTAACCACCTCTCGTGCAGCAACTTGCTTTTATTGCTGTTTCACTGGCTTTTTCACATTATCTTTCCTCTCAATCAGTAAGGTACTTAGGTAGCCCACAATTATTTCATCAGTTTACCACTTTCAAACGAATGGTATTTTTTTAAACAGTCTTCATTCAGCTGTGACAGAGACGTATCTGCGGCCTGCACTGCATCCATTTTATAAGAGCTTTCACTGAGTGAGAAGCTTTCTCATACTTTGAAAAAGCAACTGGCAGCATATCCATGTCCAACCCAAGAGGTACTACCCACCACCAGGAAACCTCACACACTTTTGCATCCTCAAGAGCTTGGCCCTACTGCATCACTCTGGTGGCCTTACATTGACACTGAAACCCAGATGAAGATTTTACACCTCTCTGTTATAGCAGCACTAAACCCAGGAAGAGTAAGGAAGTGGCCAAGAAAATTAAAAAAAGCTTAAGGGTCAAAGATACTTTTCCTCCAGGGTACCTAAGTTTTTGGCAAATTTACTTATTTCTACAACCTTCAGCAAGAATGATCACAAAAAGCACTCAAAGCAAGAAGGTGCTACTGGAAAAGCAGATAAATATGCCTGGGGAAACAAATATTAACAAAGAAGGGCAGCTGTGTAAACAAACATTGAAAAAGAAGTGAAATGAATTATTTCCTTGCCAAAGGACTGAATACTGATGATTTTGCTCAATTGTTCAGAATTCTACACGCAAGATATTTCATATTGATTTACAGTAAATTAAACCTGGTATGAAGAACTAGACACTTTAAAAGGAAAAAGGTTAAAAGCAAAGATGTTTCTTTTGAGGGACCAAGGAAACAGCAAAATTATACTTAGTAGTAGAAACCAAAGATACAGGCACAGCTTCATAACTGTAATTTGAAATGCTTAATTAAAAGATTCCTGGCGGTGAGTAGAACTCTACCCACTATGAGGCATAACATGAAAACAGGAAAAACACTAGATTTGAATACAGATTTTTATCTAACCAAGATTTCCTAAGTAGAACACAAAGAGTCAAAGGTTGCTGCATGTGAGAGAAGAAGGATTAGATGGCAGAGCAAAAGGATTATGAAATGTGATACAAGACAAGGCACCTCTGTATATTCTGCTGTCCAACTGAGTGGCAGCAGCTCCACAGAGACTGACTGATCTATTCTGCTGCCCAACAGCATCCACCACTGGTAAACAGGAGAGCCATTCAACAAACTCATTCTGGCCTGAATGCATAATTCCACTTGGATTCATGTCCCTAGCCCCAAATTCCCTAAGCACTTAGATTTACTTTATGTACAGGAATCATAAGATAAAACTGGAAGGATAGCCAGCCCCAAAACACATCTTCCCATGGAAAGTAGGTGATTCATTGCCCAGCTGTTTCTGACAACAGTGCAAGGAAGAGGCCCAAACCACATGACTTGAACCTCAGTCAGGAATAAATCCCATAATTAATTATGATCCCTAGCCAAGAAGAATTTAATGTGTAAGTACCACTTCATAATCCAGCTGCTTTAAATTTTCAGTGTTCTCATTAAAATCAATTGAGCCATTAATAATTAACTGAAATAGTTATTAACAATTACAAACCAGAATGAACTAAATGGGAATATTCTGTGACATGCATTACTCCATATCAATAATCTCCCCAGGACAACTCCTTATGAATCTCATCACTTGAATTAGAAATACATTAAGAGCTTAGCAATCTTTCTAGTAACATACTCGAATCACTTAGAGGGACCATCTGTTGTCCTCACCTCTACAGGGAGTAAAATCAAAACAAAACAATCACCCAATGTTTTGGTTAAACATCTCATTATTCTGTGCATCCAAAAGAAGAAAACTAGAAAAGCCTCCTAGAGCAAGAATTAACAGAGTTAAGAATTAAAATGCCTCCAGAAAAAAAAGCAAGTACAGATCAAGTATAGTCTTGCAACTAAAATATGCATGTCAGAATTAAGCTGCCTCACATAAAGAGTCTTTGGTCTATGCTACATATAAGAGTATGAAAAATACCTGGACAGCAGAGCCCAAACAGATCACTTAATTTCAAACAAAATAGAGACAATGAAGAACTAAAGAATAGGATCTGTTTTTAAAACCCATGGATGACAGAAGTTAGACAAAAAAAGTACAGAAATAGAGAAGGAGAGCAAAAGCTGCTAACGAGATTCACACAGTAAGTAATTAGAATTCCTGGACTTGCTTACCGCATATTCCTCTGGTGTAACCTTTAGAACATCAAACACCACTGCATCAAAGCTCTTCTTCAGTTCAGCTGAACCCTTGTCACTCAAGGACTCGGAGCTGCTACTCTTCTGCAGAAACAAACAAAAACACTGAGGATATTTTGGACCTGTCCTCTTCTTTTTGTCTTCTCTTTTCCACACTCCCAAAACCAAAATTTCTGTTCAAACATCATTATTCACAGAATTTTTCTATTGGGTAAATTATCAATTCAAATTCAGTCACAGAATATACTTTCTCCTGACATGGACTGCAAAAAATCAGACCCTCAAAGTGACTTCAGGATTTCTGTGGATTTCCTTCTAGGTGAAGGAGGGCAGGGTTAGATTAGATATTAGGAAAAACTTCCCTACTGTGAGGCTGGTGAGGCCCTGGCACAGGGTGCCCAGAGAAGCTGTGGCTGCCCCTGGATCCTGGAAGTGTCCAAGGCCAGGTTGGATGGGGCTTGGAGCAACCTGGGATAGTGAAAGTTATCCTTGCCCATGGCAGCAGGTGGAACTGGATGAGCTTTACCATCCCATCCAATCCCAATAATTCCATGATTTCAAAGGAGTTCCTCAAAACACAACAGTTATATTTCAATGCATAATTAAATTCCAACTTTATTGACAGGAATGGTAGTAACAGCAACTATATCAACAACAACAATACAGTCACACTGAATTTCAAAGAGAAAAAATATCACTATGGTAAGGAAAAAGACAAGGTCTGCCCCAAGGGAATAGTTATCAATACTGTTCTTCTCTCTCTTAAAAACATGGAAGCTTACAAAAATTACAGAGAGCTACACGTGTTCCTGTTGTAGACATTTAGCATAAGGAATTTTAGTGTTGTTTTTAAATTACAGTAATTCACATCTGCAAAAAATACCAGATCCTAGGAGATTATTCTATGAATATTTATCTACAAAATAAAGATTTTGCTTCCCTGCAAAATACTAATGTGGTTCAAAAAATTAACACTTCATATTGGTTTCATATGCGGTTTTCACATTAAAGCAATACATCTGTGTTATGAGCAACCACTTCCTCTAGCACATAGATGCAGACCTAGATTCTACTCATTCATTCCTGAGGGAATGGCCTGAAGTTGTGTCAGGGGAGGTTTGGATTGGGTATTAGGAAAAGGTTCTTCCCTCAGAGGGTGGTGGGCACTGCCCAGGCTCCCCAGGGAATGGGCACAGCCCCAAGGCTGCCAGAGCTCCAGGAGGGCGTGGACAAAGCTGCCAGGGATGCACAGGCTGGGATTGTTGGGGTGCCCAGTGGGCCAACACAATCAAAGCCCTTTCTGACAGTCTCTGCTATTTTACTGCTAATGTTGAATGTTTTCAAGACTGTGGACATGGGTCCTTGAGACTTCAGCCAGCCGAAATAAATTCGTGCCCATTTTCAAGCACTTTTGTTATAAGGACACATGCTTATTTAATAATGATGTCCACTTTTAACTAGATTCTGGCAGTACAATTTCTCTGAAAAATCTGCCTTTGAAAACACCACCAAAAACTCCAAACCAGACAGGCATTTTCAGTAACCAATATGCTTACAGAAACATTTCAGTTACAAGTCCTCTTTCCTACTTCTCAGTCAAGACAGAAAAAAAAATACCACTTGCTTAGAGTAAATTCATGTCATTTTGCCAAAATATATTTTACTCAATTTTATCAGACATCACATAGACATTCAAGACTATTTTGCTGAGTAAAGTCTGCTTTCCTCCAAGAAAATTTTTCAGGTGCATGCCAAAAAATAGCCAATGGTTCATGAAGCAATTATAAGGAGAGTACAACAACCTATATAAAAACAAACAATGGTCTTGGAGACTGATGCCAGCTTTCTCGACAATATTTGTGAAATTATGCTGGAGATGATTTGGTTCCTTCTGGTAACACAAGACTCCAGTTTTCCTTTCACCTTGTTTGTGGTAGTCCCCATTTCCATATGCAGGTGCATACCACACACAGCTGCTATCAAAACTCATCTGTAAATATGTAAATAAACAAAACATCTTTGGTACAGTCCAGAGATTCAAGGAAGGAAGCAACTGTAGCCAGGACTTTGTGGCTCTCATCACTATTGACTTGGTAGTGTTCTAATTTCAGCCCAAGCCTCTTCCTTAACAACTAGATGACAAATGGAAAACTACATTCACTTCAAAATAAGAGGCATCAGCAGATGAGGTCAATCTCCATTGCTTGGCTGATGCACACACTCAACTCCCAAGCTGTTCATTTCTAGAGGGCAGAAGCTTTGATGGGCAGGAGGGACCCCTACCTATGCCAGAATATCCCAGAGACAAAGGGAACAACTTTATTCCACTGCTACTGTGTCAGACTGCCCCTCGGTACACACACACACACACAGGTACCTGTCAAAGGAAAGAACATTTCCCACCAGCCTTGCCAACACGGCTTAATGTGCTAAGAGCATCTATTCTTGTTAAAACTTGAAAAGAAAAGCTTCCTTGTCTGGATGAGATGGAAGAGAACATGGAAAAAGGCAGACTTGGCTATGGCAAGACTGTAAATGCAAGCTCATGCTCTATTTTGGTATGCCAAGTTCAGGACTTTACATTTTATTCACACTAAACTGGGGAGTATGAAACCAACACACGGAACAAGAATCTGTTGGACGAGACCTGTTGAAAGAAAAACTTACATTTTAGCGCACTTACAGTAAAAATTGAGCACTTAGTTACCCAGTAACTGAGGTTTCCAATCCTTACCTCTGAAGCAGTAGCTGCAATATTAACACTGCTGGACTGTCCGTTCATCAGGTCCATGCTGCCCACACCATTAATCTTCAGCCCTACATTTACAGCAGCAGGATCATCTCCAAGGCAACCGAATAACCATTCCTACAAAGAGCAAAAAGGTATCAGAAACCATTTTCTGCAGGGGTTTTAATCAAGAGTCAGTGCCTACAATCCTTTACAAAAATAAAGGACTTCCAAAACGGCTACACCACTCTGAGGTCCAGACTTTAGATTCTAACACGTATCTTAAAATTACCTACTTAAAACCAACATTAACAACTGAAGGTTCCATTAGGATCCATCAGTTACTGGCAGTATGGACTTACCAGATTCTTCTCCCCTACTATTTTCTTTGTGCCAGGAACCAATATGTAAATATATGCAGTAGCCCTAACAAAGTCAGGTCTGCAACATCAGTTCACATATGATGCTTTTTCCTTTTGTTAACGACTTTAAAAACTATATTCCAGCTGTTAACTCTACTAGATAACTTTAACAAGGTATTATCCAATCACTTCCTATCTTACATGACTCTTCATCACCTCAAAGTGAAAATTATTACATTGAAAGCAATTAAAAGAAGAAGTGGAATTCATACTTTTCTCCACAAATGACCCAAATTATTGCTTAGTAAAAAAACCCACACAAACAGAAAAACACACAAAGAAAAACTCCACACACTGACTTCTAATGCATCCTTGCAAGAATACTATGACTTTTCTGCAGAGAAAAGGCTGCAAAGAAATGGAAGCCTTTGGCATCCACTATAAAAACAGTAAGACTACCCAAACCCAAAGTGTTACAGAGTAAAAACTGGTTTGTGCTTGAATTAATGAGCCGTTAGTGCCCTCTAGTGTGAAAACTATCATAAATCAGCTTCCATGGATCCATGTCTATAGCACGTGTGACTGCTTCCAAAGTTGCTGCTGTTTATGAAATTCACTTTTGGTTTGTAGTTTAACTCAGAGTTATTGCATGATCTGGAAATAAATGGAGAAGGGAAGTGACAGGTAACTGGGTAATCCACATGACAAAACAGTATTACAGCAGCTCATACTTAATGCCTCTAAGGAATGAAATAAAATTATCTGAAAAGCTGTATCTCCAAGTGATCTAAACCAAGTACGTCAGACAGACAAGCCTGGAAGGCAAGAAACTCCAATATTTAAATAAAGAAAATATCCTAAAAACCCCAATATTTAAGCAATCAAATATCCTCAAATTTTAAAGTGTCACCACAGGAATGCAATACAGAAAGGAAGGCAATGAAACAGAGCAATGTGGCAAACGTCAGTCAAACACTACAGCTTCCAGGTATTTTTGAGTCTTACCAGTCCCATCTGAGCTGTACTTCTGCAATTCAGGATAGCCACCCACATTCTACCCTTTGTTGTTTTGGAAAAACCGAAGGACCTGTCTCATTCACAGGACAGAGGATGCTACATTTTACTTTAATCTTACACTCCCAGCCCATGTGCTTTAACTAAGACTGATTCCTCCACTAAAAGTGCACTCAACTGCACTGAAGCTTTAAGTAACAGACCACACAAAGAAAAAAATCTCATCTCTGGCTTCTGAGTGTCACTGCTGTTCTGTCCTTTCCCATCTCAATTACCCTTCAGATTGTCTTGTGGAATATTGCCAAATGCACAGCTCCCCAATGCCTCTCTCCTACAGCTTTTTCATTTACTGAAGGGAAAAGCACAGAAATAAAACTCTGATGCATTACAAGTTTCATTTATGTAGTGACAGTAAAGGACAGAGGTATCACATCTTCAAGAGTAGTTTCAGACTCCCCACATGTTCAAAATGGTACATTTATCCAAAAGTAATCTCCTCTGCAAAAAAACCCCTACCCTTTAAAAATTTGGGTGTTTTTTTAACCACTGTATTTTTATAGAAAGTTGACACTTTGGCTTTGAATGATACAGTTATGGATAGTAGGAGGAAATTGTGTAATCTTAAACTAAAGGTTATATATTTGACCCTTGGCTCACATAGGCTTCAATTGTTCCCCTTCCCCATATTAATGGGAGGCAAAAAGGGAAAGAATTAGGGACATCATCCTCTGCAAGGAAAAACAAAACCTGAGCTCTGGGGGCTTTTTTCCTGGAGGTATTTGGATGGTGCTAATTAAAAGAAATTACACATATCATAAAAGCCTATGGAGTTGGCAGCTCAGCCTCACATCGACAAGAGCAAACGAATCCCTCTATCATCAAGCATTAAAGCCCGGTTTCCGCAGTAATTGGTCTCACATAACCCACAGCCACCCACAGGAACTTCCTCCCCATATTTCCTAACAGACTTTCCACCTCAGAGGATCTGCCTGGAAGGTACAGCAGTGCTGTACGCTGATCCAGGTTTTCCTTTTCTACCAGGTTACTGTGATGAGAGTTGAGAGAACTCTGTCTCTCAGTGAGGTGTGGGGCCACCATGCTGAGAAGTGATTTCTACGAGGCACACAAACATTGGGGTTTTTAATATATTTTTTTCAATAAGTACAAAATTACTTAGAAAAAAAACCCTCCATACAAAAGAAACAGAGTTTACAAAATATAACATCTGCCATCAAGCTGTATCCTAATGATAATTTTGTGCCCACTGCTGCATTACAAGAGTATGTCTGAATACATTTATACTTTTTCACACTTTGTGGAGGTACAGTAAGGAGCTGAATTCATACTGAACTGCTATGAATATATATTTATCAACTTTAAAGTTCCAGAATTGGCAACCTTTACAACGTTCTCATGTCTAGCAGCTTTCAAAAGTACATCACCACTCCCAAAGCAAGGAAAAGTCACAGCAACAGTTTTGGTCCGTGTGCCACTGAAGACAAATATTGAAAAAATCCTCACACTGGAATAACTAAATCATTTGCTTCCTATACCATCCTTCTGCTCAACACCAAAATAATCTGTGAACAGCATTATAAGAAAGTGATCAAGAGCACAGAAGTTCAGAGCAGCACAGCTGCGTCTGTGGCATGGCTGTCACCACACTGCAATAGTGAGTCACAGTGCTCACTGCGTACCTTGTATATCCAGTTACCAAAACTGAATTACACTGAGTAATTTGAACTTCCAGTCTGCTTCTCCAATTTAATAAACGCCTTTGTGCTCAGAAATGAATTACATGTGGAACTGAGAGTGTTTTATATGATGCACAAAACACCTAAGCATTTATGCCAACCTGAAGCCTCGACACACTGTGTGGTATCTTCCTACCTCTTCAAGTCATACATACTGTACAGTAGAAAGCAAACTAAAAATACTGATACAAATATTCATCACACCCAAACAACGAAAATATCTAGACTTTTGTTGTGGTTTAGCCTCAGCCAGCAACTCAGCCCCATGCAGCCACTCGCTCACTCCCCCACAGTGGATGGGGGAGAGAATCAGCAGAATAAAAGTGAAAGATCTCCTGAGCTGAGATGGAGACAGCTCAGTAGGGAAAGCAAAAGCCGTGTGCTCAAGCAAAGCAAGGAATTCATTCACTGCTTCCCATGGGCAGATAGGTGTTCAGCCATCCCCAGGAAAGCAGGGCTCCATTCTGTGTAACAGCGACTTGGAAAGGCAAAAGCCACCCCAAATGCAACCCCTTCCACCTTCTTCCTTCAGATTTATATTATTATATATATGGCTTAGAATAACCCCGTTAGGGTCAGCTGTCCCAGCTATACCCCCTCCCAATTCGTTGTGCACCCCAGCCTCCTTGCTGGTGGGATGAGGAGCAGAAAAGACCTTGACTCTGTGTAAGCCCTGCTCAGCAGTAACAAAAATATTCTGTGGTATCAACACTGTTCTCAGCACAAACCCAAAACACAGCCCCGCACTAGATACTGTGGAGAAAATGAACTTTATCCCAGCCAAAGCTAGCACAGCTAAGCAGGGTCTGCTGCTTTCAGTGAGTTTTTCTGCAAATTCACCTAAGGCTGTGCTGATGATCATCCCCTTCCAGAGACTGACCCGCAGATCCCCCCCAAAGGGAAGGCAGCCCGGCGAGGATGAGCAAGGGCAGTAGCAGGGTGTGCCCCAGCACAGCTGCTGCAGAGCTGACCCGATCTCAGCACAAAGGGGAGCAGAGAGCGCCCTTTGTTTCAGATAAACAGCTCTCAGTGCAGCAGATCAACTGACTGCATCCCAGCTGAGTGAATCAACTGGTGCTGTAAATGCTTCTCCCCGAGTTCATTGTTAAAAGTGACTGTCCCCCGGGGTTAGCCACAGCAGCACGGGGAGAGCAGACAAAAATACAAAACCAAGGAATTCCAGAGTTTCAGCTGGCTTCCACCCACATATTCCTTCCTGGTGACTGGGGACACCAGCATCGTGACAGCGAGCACACTCCAGAGACCAGTAATGGGGATCTCACTGGTATTGTTTCAACTGTATACTGCAATTGCTGGAGTTTGCCAAGTTGAACTTGCATTTGTACCGCGATTTCAGTCTATTTGGTATCACACTGCTAAATCAGAAATCCTCTGTAACATCAGCTATACTCAAATCGTTCATTTAACATTAAGCATTACACCCTCCATGCGTGGAATACCTGAAAGAACCTGGGCAGAGAGTACTGGACTCCCACAAATGTCTAACAGAACACTCGTGCCTGACTCCCTTCCACAGCAGATGTTCTTGACTCAGCTTGGGTCAAACACTGTCCCAAAAATACTGTACAAACAGAATTTTAAAAGACGACCCTAAAATTACATTTGAAACTTCCTGCCCAGAACAGTACAAAAGCTTTGAGGAAACAAACAGTGAAGTTTTAGGAATAGCTCAAGAGTCAAGATGACCAATATCCTCCTTGTTCTTATTCATAATGCCAGTACAAAGTGTCATTTGTTTTGATCACAGGTCCCCATTATGAAAACAGAAGTGCCTTGCATGGATCATCATTAACTATAAATGCAGAGCTACTACCAAAGACTTTAGGGACCAAAAAAATGTGTTCCAGACACAATAAACCTGAGCTCCTGATCTTGTGGAAACTCGAGAGTGGAAGAAAACTTATGGTCTAAAATGTAAAAGCTGAGACAACTGCTAAGAACCAACACAACCCACAACCGAAAAAACCCAAACAAACTAAAAAAAGCAAAGCACACACTCCACACCAAAACAAAGAGACCCAATAAACATAAAAGCCCCACAATGAAGCAGAGATTCACCAAGCAACAGGCAAAGAAAACCAAAGAAAAAACAAATTGCACCTTCCAAACGATATCCTTCAGTTTCACATTCCAGCCACCAAAGGAGAAACCCACCCAAGTTACAGCACTGTAAGAATAAAGATAGTATGTACATATCCTCAAAGAAGAGAAATGAAACTCACCTAAAGCTATGCTTTAATTCAGTTTTCTGTAAGCATGATGATATTAAGATAGCAAAACTGGTAAAAATAGAAACTTCCACAAAAGACATAAAATAAAAGCTCAAGCAACTTAATATTACTCCATTCTCCTGCAGGAAATTTATCACTGAAAATAATAAAATCTCAGACCTAAAATCTCACACACTATGAAATCTCCAGATGCGTGAATCTTGGCAAAGCACTGCGTAATTTACCACTAGTGAAGACTGAGATAAGAGACACAAGAAGACACGCATTGGGTAGAGACATGACAAAAACAGGGGAGCATAATATTAAAAAGACAGATTACCAAGAGTTATTAAATATACAATAACACTACAAATATTAGAACAAAAACCATTTAGACATACAGGAAAGCAGTATAATACAGGACAAATAAAACTATCTGATGGACAAAAGAATAAAAAAAAAAAGTCAATCATTAAAGGACTCTTGTAGCTGATTCCTGTAAAATTTCTGCTGTGAATTTCAGCTGGAAATGATGCCACCAAAGCTGTAAGCATGAAGTAGCCACTTGAGACCCAGATACTTGCATTAGTTATGGACCAATACTACCTGGAAAACATTGCAAAAGAGACACTGATGCTGCACTCTATGCAATTCCGGTCACTTTGCTTCCAAAAAATTTCTTCCACAAAATGCATGCACAGAAGGACTTTCAGGTATTCTGAAGACAGTGAAACTTCTTTCCTAAGTGGAACCCTTGAGACCTCAGCTTGCTTATGGTATGAAACTGAGATCTGAACAAGGACACACTTGCCGTGTTTAACTATCAGGAAGATAAAACAGAAGTATATAATGTAAATAAACCAGAAGAATAAAATGCAAATTTATGCTCAAAGTCTGAATAACAGCAACTGGATTCTTGAACAGTTTTCAGACACCACTACTAAGAGCGAACATCCCACAGTGCTTAAGTTCATGCTGGACTCTTTCCTGACAGAAACTGTGTCACCTGGTGCTGCAGCAGCAGCACAGCTGACCCAGTGACACAGACTCCTGCTGGAAACTCAAAGCACTTCTGTGCTCACACACACATTCTTTCCCTAAGCATCTGTTGCACAACAGTCACAGCAGTATCAGCTGGTTAAGCTCCAAGACAGAATGAAATTAGAATCCACAGAACAGCAAGAAGGGAACAAAAAATTCTTTCATTAGGTTTGACACTGAAGTTTTATATAAAAAAAGAAGCTTCATTTAAATACGTTCATTTAAATTTAATTCTCTTTTTTTACCTTAGAAAAGGCTTTACCTGTCAATTAGGTAAAATTATTATTCTTTAAGACGACATTATTCACAGAGCACTTTCACTATAATTTGTTCTGAATAAATCTTACTGCTGCTTTTATGCACCTCATCCCCCAACTTTGGGAATGGAAGGAGGCTGGGGGAGAGAGAAAATAAATAGAGAGAGATAATATTAAGGTAACAGCAAGGCTCTGTCTCATTCATATCTTGGTTCCCAGCTATCCAGGCCCCTTCTCCATGCTTCTCCAGTACACAACGCTCTCCTTTTTAATCTCAAGAACTGGTACAACTTGTAGCTCCCACTTCCTCGGATGAGATAAAGAAAGAAAAACCAAAACTGAACGCCAGAATATCTTTCTCCAGGGCACAAGTTACTCGTTTACCAAATCCTGCTACAAAATTCAAACCATTAGCTCAGTCTGTCATCAACTTGCAACAGCAACCAAGAGGTCCAGCTCAAAATGGAAATTTTTCCAGGTTAGTTACACACAAAGACGAAGGAGATCCTTACCGCTCTGACTTCCACCACTCAAAAGCAGCTTTCCTCAGAGGACTGACTCAGGGCCAAGACTTAACTGGGAGATATTATAGCACAAGGCAACAAATTTTAGTATGAGAACCGGCACACAGCTGCAAGCAGTGGCAGATCCAGGCCCTCACAAAGGCATGAATCAAGCAGAAGGAAAAGGATCATTGCAGGCAACAAATGGAGTCAGCCAAAAATGTGAACATGTGTACGTGCTATTTAGGTTTAGCCTGAGGTCGTAAGAGGTTGGCTTTCTGCTAACAAAAGGCCTCTCCAGCAGTGTCTGAGCGTTAAAAGACAAAATTTAGGCACGCTAGGAAAGTAACTGCACAAAACCTGCAGAACTTTCCGCTCACAAACTGCTTCCAAATCATCAGGTCCCTGGCACTTCTTCCTTCAGAGATCACCAACAAGCCTCTGTTTGTAGTTCTTGAGAAAAGCGCACAGAGAAAAGCTTTATTCCTTTGGATCTGCCTATTACTTTGCAATTGCTATCAGTAGAGTGAACCTCTGAATTTATGAGACATGGTTTGGTTTCTTTCCCATATGCCAAAAGAGTAAGCAGTAGGGAATTCTTTTAGCACAGAACGTAAACCAAAAGTATAAGGTTCTATCCTCCTCATCTCCTTCCCACAACTAAAGCCAATCCAAAGTTTAATCTTTGAGCAACATTTCTTCTCATCCTGAAGAAGAAATCCAGGTTTGCTCAGCGAGGAACAGGGGGAGAATCCCTCCTTGCCCCAAAGACACACAACAAGAGAAAACATAACGTAGAGACATTTCTGAAGGACAGGAGCTACTGATTTATTTTCAAGAATAAGACGTAAAAAGATGGCAAAGAAAATAAATCTGATTTAAACTAGAAGCAAATATTTTTAATTAATCAGACAGTTCAATAAGATGATAATCTTTCCCCAATTGGATTTTCCAAGACCTCCACTACATGGCTGTAGAGTTGTCAGTTTTGTTTGCAAACAAGAGGAGCAGTAAGTGATTAATGTCCTCTTGATTAACTGATGCTCAGTTTGCAAAGTGTTATTATGGCTAAGAAGTACAGACACAGTATCAGTGGAATTAATAAAGGAAGAACTCATCTGTAGACACCATTCTGAACAGGGAAGTCATACTTCAGAGCATGCAACAGTGGAGCATTGAAGGCTGCTAACATGGACTTCAGGATCCAAAAATTCTTTTCAGAGGTACTTAGATCCAGTTTTGCTTTGTTTGAGGATAATACAAACAACACATGAATAGGGAAGAATTATTAAGACTGTGCATCAGCAAAAATACCACATCTCACCGTGAAAAGTCTCTAGAACTGCCTTCTATAATCCTAGCTTTTTTAAAAAATGATTTTCCATAAGGCAACACAAAAACTTTCAGCAGAAGGCAGACTTGAAGAAAATCATTGTAATGATCTCCAAATGGATCCATGCAGGTGGCATGCCTTCTCTCAGAACAGGAAGTGTTTCACAGGAGAAAGGTTTGGGAAAAACACTTGAATATAATTTTATGTACAACGGCACACTTGTAAGTTCTAAGACAGGGATGACAACTGACAGCCTGAGCTTTGTTACTGCAAACAGGCTACAGGAACCCTCTCACCAGCAAGCACCACCACTCCCATGCCAAAAGCACACGTAAGAAAAAAACTGAGCCTGAGGATCCACACTGAATATTCTGTGTAAACCTTCACATCACACAGGGATGTAAAGAAAACTCAAATTTCCATGCAGCCCATCAAATAAATTCCTGTAGGCATTAAGTCCTTGAGTCTAAATTGCAAACAGCCAAATCAAAACCAAGATGATCAAATCATCCTAGGACAGGTTTTTAACGAGAGAGAAATGAGGAAGTCCCAAATGTTGCTGAGTAACAGCCTCCAAATCCACCGAATTAAGGACTTGGTACATCCATCAGCCTCGACTGCACCCTTGCTTTGTACAGTAAGGCAAAAAAGATTAACATTTAAGGAAAATTCAAAACTCCTTCCCCACTGAATGCCTGACTTTCTCACTCAGAAGAAAATACTGTTGAGAGAACATTTTGCTGTATTTTTTTGTAAAGCCACTAACAGACAATAAGGACCTTTCTCAAAGAGGACACACAATATCTTAGTCTGGTTTGAAATTCAGCTCTCAGAGAGATGAGTACAGTCTTTATCAATAACACCTGGGATAGCAACATGTCAATGATGTTCTCTGTAATTATTCTTTTCTGAACATCATGCATCGATATGCACCGTTGCTATAGAAATGGTGCTGACAGGAAAAAATCTATCAGCCTATGATTTGCTTGTTTGGTATGATGACTATCATGGGAAACTACTACAGACATTTGGGGAAGAGAGCTGGATCTTCTGCCTGTGTCACTATCCCCTGCATTCATTTATGGAAGTGTGTCAAGCCCAGGGTAGACAACTTCAACAAGCAAACAACACACAAACCACCTACTTATCCATCTGAGCACCCCACTCACCTCTTTTCCATATTTCTAACGCCCTCTGGAAGGGCCTCAGTAAACTAGCCAGCTCATGAGAGAACAAATAAAGACTCGAATACCCATAGCTTTATGTTAAATACCTTTCTCCACTCAAGATCAGTCAGCAACTGGTGACCACCAGAGCATCTGCCTAATAATGCATGACATAGAAATGGAGTTACACAGAAACACAGAAACCAAGTTAATTCAAATACAGGACTCCAACAGTCAGATGGCCCAACCACATACCAGTGACCCACTCAAAGTGCCTGAAACTGTTGACTAAGAATATGTTTGTTTCAACTGAAATAATTCAGAGTGAACGTTTCCATGAAGGTGGACAGCGTATTTTTTAAGATGGTATCAGACTCTTCTCTTGTTATCAAAATAGAAACTTATAGTAGACCACAGGGCAATGGTGTTTCTTTAGACACTCAAGGTAGACAAGAATTTATCTGAAGGCCTGAAATTCTGGTAAACCCATTTATTGCTTGTGCACCGCTGACAACAGTGCAGTCACCAGAAAAATCCCAACGTGATTTCAGCTAAATGGGCAGTATAAATAAGAGCCCTGCTGGAGCCATTTCTAAGTCATCTATCTACATTATTGATGAAACGATCTGCCCTAAAGAGGGAATGACATAATAAATATCTGCAGAACTTGTATAACTGATGTAGAATACAATGCTTTCCAGAAGACATCAAAAAGACACTGAGACGTAGCAGCATAAGCATTAATTTGAAGAGCACAGCTGGCAAAGAGTAAGAAACAGCTATACAAAATCATTTGTATACCTCTAAGGGCAGTAAAGGCAAGCCTTAAATTCTTGTTACAAAACCAAGAGAAAGACACTGCAGGGGTAAGATTAATGACATGCCTTCGATACAGACTGTCAAGAAGGATTTTTAAGATTATTCCAGCACTATGAATTCAGCACAGTATGTTCACAAGTGATATCCTACCCAACTACTTGGATATTTGAGCTATTCAGTGGGTGACTGGATAATTACCACTCAAACATATCCTTAAGCTCATGAAACACAGCTGTGTCCGTTTCTGCCAAATCAATGAAAGCAGACATTAAAGATTGATTTAAGTGCAGTTATGTGCAAGCTGAAAACTTGGGTCCAAGAGTAATGACAGGTATCCTGTACACAATATAGTTGTGACAGAGATTTGAAGGAGGATGGTGTTTTGAATGCAAACTACTGGCTTACAGCAGGTAACACTTTCCTTTTAAGGAATTCATGCCATTTAACATTTCATTTAACTAAAAAGAGAATTATGTTCATCTTTTTGTTAATCTTTTAACTGATAAAAAGTAAATCTAGAATGCTATCATGCAAGAAAGTGCACAGCATGACAGGGCAGGCTATCACAAGTAGGGATATAAAACCCATTGTCATGTGACCACAAGGTGATGTTAACTCCATCTTTAAAAAGCTCACAGATTAGAACCTTCCAAAAGAATCCCTTATGAACTGCTACTTCAGTAATACTAATAGCCAAAATCTCTAATCTTAGCAAAATGATTGGAAAACGCTTTGCTTTCTTTTCCAGGTTCACCAAAACCATCACAGTGATAAAGTAGCACAAAGCTCAGGGAAACCACAATTAAAGGAACTAAAGTAAAGATCCTCAGATTCTTACACATCTACCAGGCAAGGATTCCTGTTACCTGGCAACTTCTGTCAGGAAATCCTGCAGGAATTCTGTCCTAAATTTTGCACAAACATCTTTTTTTCCCCCTTCTGCAGAGAAGCCATCTTCTGGCCCAGAATAACCAACAACATCGGCTTTTTCTCAAGCAACAGACATTGGTCATTCTGGACAAACCAATGAAAGTGAATTCTTCACCTCACCTAAATGAAAATACACTACTTCTTTGAGTCCTGCCATGCCCTGTATTGCTGCCTTAAAACAAAAATTCATTCACATAAACATATAGCTTAGCTAAGACAAGCATTTTTGCTCTCATGCAAGATTCACCTTGAATAGGAGGAAAAAACATGAAAAAATGGTCATGACTACACAGAGAACTGAAATAGTCTGAGCAATTGTTTCTAAGCATCTGGAATGAGTAGCCTAAGTTACAGTTTGAACAAGGATTTGATACTGCTTTGTCATTACTGTCATTAATCTGTCCTTGCTCTGGAGGTACAAGGAAATCTGTCAACATTAGAAGGATGAGTGGACGCTGCACACCAAAGAGGGAGCAGCCTTGCTTGAGCAACAAAAAAGCCCCAGTGAAGAGAAGGCTGTGCTGGGAAACAAACTCAGCTGGGAGAGCTTGACATGGAACTCAATTAAATATATTGGGGGTGTGTGTGTGTATATATATGTGTGTGTGTGTGTATATATATAAACTCAACTAATTAAGAGCTTTCAGTATTGTCTCAAAGTCAAGATCATCCATATCATCAAACTAAAAAACCAAACCAAAACACAAATCAGTAATGCATATCCCCATTCTATACTAGCAGGAAGCAAGTCGCCTTTTACCTGCTGAAAGAATGGCTGAAAAAGTCAATACCTTGGCTGCACTTTGAAAACACTTTAATCTTTTAGTTTCACGTTCAGCTTGCCAAGTAGGGGAGGTTCATGCTGGTCCTGCTGTTATTTAAACATAAACAAGAACCAGCCACATCATAAATAGGGTATTAGTACCTTACTGTTGAAATACCCTGAAGTCACCAGCCACAACACGGTCAGTGTGTTCCGGCAAGTGATACTTTTGAAACAGCTTCATCACTTAAAAGCAAAGATATTTTAATAACCTATACAAATTTATCTTTTGCTACCTCCAAGACAACAAAGAAAAGCTACCTAAGCAAAAACAGGCAACACAACTAGCAATTTAAATGCAATATTCATATAGGGATTTACAGGGTCTTTCTAACAGAAGAATCCAGTTTGTTCACAAACAACAGAGCAGGGTTTTGCAGGAGAGCTGTGTGGCTAATAAACACCATCAATCTGACAGAGCTGGCAAACATCAGACAGCAGGGCTGCTCTACCAGAGACTGCTGCATAAACCAGCTCCCTCACTGACAAATGAAGCCAATTCAACATCAGTTCACCCTGGGACCCAAGAACATGCTTAACCCAGCCCCATGCCCAAAAGAGAACACAATTCATAAGTGGCATCTCCAAGCTAGGCAAGGCTCCTTTATCTCTTCCATGATATGTTCTCTGATTTTAAGGATTGTTACACTAAAAAACATCGGCCTCCTCAGCATCAGAGAAGATGCTAATTATGAATTTCAAAAGACAGCAATTTTCTTCCTGTAAGCAAAGCACTTCTACCAACCTTAGGAGAATCATAAATATAGAAAAAGCCACAAAGAAACAGTGATCAGCAAGTCTAACGATACGATCATAGAAACACACCCTACTGCCCTGGGGAAAAAAAGATATCCAATTCCATTAACGGGCTGGAACGTAATAGGGAAAGATGACACCAAAGAAAGAGACAAGCAACAAAAACTTCAGTTGCTGAAGTCCGTCACTTCTCCTCATCTTCCCTCCCTCACATCAAGTAAAATGAAGAAGATATCCACGACATTCAGCACCAGACAGAAATCTGACACCTGAAAGCAACACAGAACTCTGGCAAACCCCAAGGCAGCAAGGGAAGCCTGTCTTTTCCTGGTCCCTGGAGAGATCTCACCTCTGTCCATGTCCTTTAACTCCACTACTGCCTGATTCTGTTTTCCATTTAAGACTATTACCTCATAAAAAGAGACGAAGAAAAAGTGGGTAAAATAATTTCCTAAGTCAGGAAAATAAAAGTTAGCTTAAAAAAAAAATAGGTACAGCTGAAATAAAGCTCTAAACTCTTCTGCAATATACCTTCATTTACAAATGAGGGATTTAACAAAAGTTTTGTGGGTGCAGTAGCTTAGCAAGACACCTCATGTTTGTCTGATAAATAATGCAAGGAGCTATCTTCCCTTTTTAGCAGTATCACTTAACAGCTGCCAACTGGATTTCTATGTCTGTCTAAAAGTGCAACACAAATACAACACACCTCTGAGATGTATCAACATACAGATCTGCACAACAGATTGCACATTTTCCAAACCTACTCTTTGTAAAAGTTTTTATGGCCTCAACAATTCCCTTTCAATTAATGTCTTTACTGTCTTACAAGTGCTACAATTCAGATCAAGAATTATTCTTCAACAAAACCACATCAGCCTCAAATCAATAGTGCATATTGTTCACTCTTCTTAGTCTAAACATGCTTAAGAACTCATACCCATTCTGCATACTTGCTAAGTTTTTCTATAAGCCCTGACATAACGTCACCTTAAACACTTCAAAACTTTCCATTGTACGTACAAAAAAAATATCTTAGCAATGTGCAACAACCAATACGTGGATATTTCTTTCCCCTCTCCCTCCCAGTCATATGGCATTCATGACCAAAACCAGAAGAAATTAAAACAGTTCCAGTCGCTGGTCTCTAACACAGTTTTAGACCTCTCTTCTTAACAAATCCATGTCCCTGAATACCAGCTCATACACAGCTACAGAAATACCTCTTTGAAGATAAATTAAATTGCCTTATTTGAAACATGAACTAGGTCCTAATTGAAGAAGCCTTTGCACCACTAAGACAGCTTCAGAAAAGAACCAAGACTGACTTTTCAGAAGTATTAAAGGCAAGTCACAGCATGAAATACAGTTCAAGTTCTGTCATCACACAGACCCTATCCACATTAAAAAAGCCAGCGAGTTAATTAAGTACAAGGGCAAGTCATTACATGCAGACACTGAGGAAGCTACTCACAAGCAGGTCCTAGAGCACTCCATCTGCTTACCTGCCATTCCTCAAAGGTAAAGAAAGACTGTACCTCAAAAGTAGCTTTTTTTGCTTAATATTGCTTTAATGTGCCTTCAGCTTTATAAAACACTGTACCTCTGGCACCCATCTCCAATGAAAACTTATCAAGTTTGCCTTTTTGTTTCATCTCCTGACTACAATTTGGTTAACATCATTTTCCTCTCCAAATTCGTTTTAAATTATTCCAGGTGAACACTTGACCACTTTAATAGATATTGGCAGTAGAGCTGAACGACCTCCACAAATAAAACCATCTTTTGCCAGCATACCTACAGCTATACAAGGGTATAAAAGATAATCAAAGAATCACAGTTTCATCCTGCAATTAGATTTGGTACTGCTATCTTCCTTTGTCCAATGTAAAACAATATGTACTTGTTTAAAGCACCATTAAAAACGTAGCAAGGCATATCACTAATACTAAAATCTATTATCAAAGAGCTACCTGGCAAAATCTGTTCAAAATAAATCCAAAATAGGCCCAGCCTGGGAGGGAAAAAAACCAAATCCTCCAAAGGAGGATTATAAGAAATTATGTATCAACAACAGAGCAAACAACCAGCAATGGGTGGTGAGCAACGCACTTTTCAAACACGAAGTAACAAAACCATTTCTACCACAGAGGGACATTTGCTATTATATAAATAACACAGAAAACAGTTTCCTAAGAAACCACACACCTGACACTATCAGTGAATGACATATTAAAAGGTAATAATAATAAAGCCTTATAGCTAGGTAATGTTTAACCTCATCTTATCTTGAGGCAGACCTGCCAGGGCCAGGTTTTATCCACCCCAACAAATGCCTCGAGTTTCAGGCTGGTCACTGTCCACCACACTCATGTCTCTCAGAAGCAGAGGGTTCGTGTGTAGCTAAACAGAAAGCTTGCTAATACTTCAGTAATTTTGCACTCTGAGCCCCAGAAAATACCTGCAAATCACTTCAACTCCATGGAAGGACTGAACCCAATGGATTCTACTCTTTGCCATTATTCTTTTCCAAAATGCCTGTTGGCGCGTTTCTGTAGAAGTCTGATCAATAATAATATCAAAATTATTTAGAGGTACTTACCAGACAAGCCTGATGACTAATGCCCAAACAAACTGGTCAGTCTAAAAGTACATGACTAATATTCTAAAAATAAACGAGATGGCTGCCACTACTCAGGTAGACTTACCAATAAAGCACATAGGGAAAGTGGCTGTTGGCAGAGTGGTCTGGACCAGCCAGCAACAGCAGCACTGTTCAGGTGCCCTTTAACCACACAGGGAAAGTTTATTACATGACAGTGGGACAGGAAATACAACAATTATGAGTCATTCACGTAACCATGTGCTTTATCAATACACTTTGTAATATTAAAGTTACTAATTAGTGACAGCACAAAACAGTGATGCAGTAATGAGAGAGTGAGTAGCTCGAATCTTTGGACCTTTTTATCTTTTACTGATCTGGCACTCAGAATTTATGTGCATTTTAAATCCACAATGAACACGCAGGAAACTATGCAATGCTACCAGCATTCTAACACCTCACATCTGCTAATTGCAGATGCTTTGGGAAGCCCCAAAATACTTTACAGACTTCTGGACATGATCAGCTATATTACCAAGTTTCCAGCAACACCATCATCACTCTCAACTCACTTCACCAGCCTACTGTAAAAGATGGTAGAATGGTAGAATTTATGCAAAAGGAATTTTCGGAAGTGCCACAAGGATCCTAAAGTGCCTCAAATTTTTCTGCATAAAATCTGAAACAAAGTTTATTCCAAGGTCCCAGACTTGCACACCCAGATAGGGATTCAAGATAACCAAAAATCAGCACTCCACAAGCTCAGCTATAAACAAGTGTCATCTGATCCACTTTTGATGTCAGCTAGTTTATGGGAACTTGATTTTTATACTTACCAGTCATCTCCACCACTAATGCTTTTCCCTGTTCCTCTCTCTGCCGTGACATCAGCCCAAGATTTTGTATGGCTGAAGTGAACAGCTTGGGGGAACTATCAAACTGAAAAACAAGGCAAGGGGGAGGTGGGGAAAGCTTAATTTCTTGACTGGGTAAGTTCCCTGATGCAGTTCTCTCTACTGCATAATCTCTCTATGTCTGCCAATACAGTGTGAGAAGCGAGCAGTCAATAAATAAGCTGCCTCACTGCACATGGGGTCACAACCTAATTCAATTACAAACCAACTTAGATTAGTTACAACTGTGGAGGACCCCAAAGTCATCAAGCAAGCAACAGAAATTCAGAGCAATTAGAAGATTACACAAACAACCTGGCAATAAAACAAGCGGACTAGAAACAACCATTTACAGAGTTTATAAATTCGAGTTTTACACAGAACTCACAAATCTACCTGTGCTTACACACCTCCTCAGACAAATTCAGACATGAAGCTTATAAAGAAAAACAGGAATTTGAGACCTTCAGCTTTTCAGGAGGCTTCTGCCTGCCTACACATTAATATGAAAAGGATGTATCACAGCAGAAAATGTGCTTTGTATTAGTCCTGTCAATTCACTTATAGGTCCAAGTCCAGTCACTTTGTGATATTATACCACTAATTCTAAATCTAAATGAAAATATAATACTATAGTCTAGACAATTACCCTAAACCCTGGGCACATTAGTAATGTGATAAAAGCAATCCAATTTACGAACTGCATTAAGATCACTTTTTTCAGGATCTCTGCCAGTTTTATCTAGCCACTATTATCTAAGAAATACACCTTCAACTTCTGAAAAAGATCAATATCCTTCTTCCTCAGCACAATCAATCTGAGTCCATTTCAACGAGAGCAGATTCCATAGTCTCCAAGCTGTCCCTTAATGAATGAGGGAGGCACAAATCAAACAGCTTTTAATGCCACACTACTACAGCAATGGTCAGAGCATGGACAGCCAGACACAGGTCACTTCAGACTTAATTGATTGCTGCCAACAGCACAGCTCCATTAAAGAGGAAAAGAGGTGACACACACGTCCCAAAGCGTAAGTGCTACTGAGGCAGCTCCAAAGCCAGCAAAGCCTTCTGCACCACATTCTGCATCCAAATCACTTTAAAATGGAATTACAGCATGAGAGCCAGGCTATCTCAAGCCTCTCCTCTGCAAACCCTGTTACCCATTTCTTCTCTGAGCACTTCAGCCCTCGGACAGCTGATGGACACACAGGACAAGCAGTGTAAGTGAAGAGATTCACAAGCTCCAAGAAATTAATAAACTGGGCCAACCACTTTTTGGCAGAGGAGCTCACAGCAAGTTTGACAATTGAATACCCTTGCTGGCAGCTCTGCTTACGCCCGGGCATGCTGGTTTCAACTCCTTAACTGACCCAGCCTTGTTACAGTTCCTTACTTGCTCTAGAACTACAATACTGTCTAAAACCCATGGGAGGAAGGGCAAAGATGACTTCCAGTCAAATTTTCCAGGTCTAATCAGTTGAGAGGGTCTCAGTCTTCCAGTCAAAGACTTAAAAAACTGATTTTACTGCTTCAATACGATTGCTAAGAACAAGTAATAAACGTGAGTCACCAGAGGGCACTAACACTTCTACCAAATGGCAAACGCAGCCCTTCAATTAGGGAGGCTGATAATTACATCCACATCATCATGTATATTTTATCTGGATTGAACTTCAGCCAGCTTGTTCTAATCCATGTTCAAATCTCAACTACATACTGATGAGGCACTGAGCTACACTAACTGTTGTGGTCACACTTAAAATACACGGGAGAGACTCACAGTCTCCTCAGACAGACCAGGGAAAATAGGGCAGGCACACGTTCACACGCCATCTCAAGCTTCCCTTGCCTAGGGAGTGTATGTGTACGTCTAAAATAAATGAAATTCTGAAATAGGCATGGAGAACGGGCCTCAAGTCCTACATCTCAAAGAAACAGAATAACTAACTATTCTTAAGAGTTTGAATCAAGGTCTATCCTATCATAGGGGACTGGAAGCAGTATCTGCCTACAAAAGAGAAAAGGGAAAGGCTTCCCCTTGACCATCAAGCAGAAGTGGATGTGTTGTTCTCTCAAGTCTGGCATCAAATCAACTGCCATGTTACAGCCTTTAACAAAGGAGGCTGCTCTTTACCATTGAGAAATAGGCAGGTTTTTAAACCACAAATATGACGCTCAGGAGGGGCTGATAAGAGCGTTTCTTGATATTCTGACCAAGCAGTTCTAGAGCTTCTCAGTGCCAGGCAAAGGTGTGCACTGCAGCACAACCAGGGAGTTTCTGGGACAGGAAACCTTGACTTGTTGATGCAGCTGATACAAAAGCCAAAACACACCTAACAGTGCAAACCTATAAAAATAAGGGCAAAGCCTCCAGGCCCTGCAGCGTACACAGCTGCTTCTTTTCCCAGCTTTACCTAAACTGTCATTCTTGTAGTCAGGACTGTAGAACAAAAAAGACAGAGGAAGAGAAAGGGAATCCTATCCTTATGGAAAAGTACACCTTATGCATCGAGCTGTTGTTTGTCTGTGCTGAAGTTACTGACCTGTAAAAAGTTACAGCGACAATAACGCTGGGGTAGGAAGGACTCTGTGAGCAAACTCAGGGGATCTCCATGGGTTCAAGGAAGACACCACTTGTGCCATATGACTTCTACAACCCATCTGGAAGCCCGCTGGGAATTCTGAGAACACCAGCTGAGAGTGCACTAGAGCGGCACACCTCAGAGCAGTGAGTCCAAGTGAGTAAGGATCAACCTCACATGCACGTCAGGAACACGGTATTTTAAAACACCTTGTGGTGACTCACTAGACTTCCCAGTGTTTTATTTGCTGTAGTGTAAGATTTAGCAAACAGGTCCCCTTTTCCAGACAAACTCCCCTATAAACTGAAACACAGACTGGCAACAGCCTCCCTTGGCCACAAGCCGGTTCAATGCCCATCATTTATGCCATTGTAACTTCTGAGTCACAGCAAGCAGCTCCAGTGTTCACAACACACCGTGCTGCACAATACACCCTCCCTGCTCAGGACTTTGGGCCCCCCTATCCCTGTCCCCCACCTTCTCCACTCCACACAGCTCCTCCTGACTGCACAGAGTCGGCGTTGGGAGCCCTTCCACACTTCACACGGCCTTGCTCCAGCTCCGATTTTGGATGGCCCCTTCCTGCTGGGCACAAGTCCAGGTGGGACCAGCTTGCCCACAGCCAGGACTCCAATGCCATTTTCCCTAGAATCCTACAAGGCTTTTATGCATCTTTGCAAAGGAAAAAGAGTGGCAGTCACACATCCATGCGTTCCAGGGGACTGAGCACACAGAGAATCTACTTAAAACGCCCAACTGCAACATTAAGACGCACTCGCTTCAGCAGTCTTTTAAGGTGATTAATTCATAAACAGGCAAAACATGAAGCTCACAAAGCTTCTGCTCATGCAGTAACTATGACACACACTTATATTAAAAGATGATTCCTACTGCAGCAGTTCCAGGTATTTAAATGCAAAGGTTTTTAACAGAAATGTTTCCTCATTATTTTGAAAACACGTTTCTAAGTCTGTTTTCTAACAAGAGCTGTAAACCAACACCTAGAAGAGAAATATATCATGCCTTTGGTTGCTTACACTTTGACAAAATGCAGCCAATTACACTCCCCACCCCTGAAGGATATTTTCAACTCAGCTTTAGTTATTGAATGAAAGGAGGAGCTCAAATGACTCAGCTTCAAGCAAATATAAAGGAAAAGATTAACCCCTAATCTCAATGAAAAAAAAAATAGTGGTACAAACTGATTAAGATGGAGGTGTGGCTTGTCAATTCAAATCTTTTAATATTCAAACACATCGAGCAGAACATTAGCACACCATGAACTGCATTACTTTTCTGTACAAACATAGTCAATTTCAAAAAAAAAAAAATCAAAGTTTACACAAGTAATTGAAGTTAAAGTTAGCCCTGTATCTTCATTCTTGTTCATTAGTGCTGAGCAGCATAAAGATCAGCAAAACATCTAAACACCGGCATTTTTAACCTACAGTCACCAGGCAAGGTGAAAGTGTGGAAAGGAAAAGACCTCTCCAAAATTCTGCAGGAAAACCCCCACATTCCCACAGAAAAAAAACCCCAAAAAACAAACAAAACCAACTGGTGATTAAACAGGATAACCTCATGAAGGGGGTTTTCTTGGGGAGAGAGGGGGGCATTGTCTCCAATAGACTGAGTTAAACATTTCTTATCAAAATGCAGCAAAATAAATTACAAGGTAGAATATTTCACAAGGGGGCTCACAGACACCAAGTGACTGCTGTATATCCTCTACACGAATTCGCAAGTGCTCGTCCCCCATCTCGGCAATGCCACACCCGCATCTCAGCGCGGAACACACCCCCAGCTGCGCTGGGAGGAATATTTAATTCCAGACTAGCCGGAGTGCTCCTTTACATGCAGCCCAAACTCCAAATACAGATGTCACCAGAGGGCACCCTCTCAATTCCAGTGACCCAGGTCTAGACAACTTCTGAGCAGGACTGCAGACAACCCACGAGCAGGGATGTGCAGAGGCTGTGGAAAGCAGGAATAGTTCTACTTCTGCAAAGGATTTCCTTAAAAAAAAAAAAGCCCACCACACAAATTAAATTTTAAAAAAACCCCGAAAACAAACAAACTGAAAAACGGAATTTACCTATACAGCCCAGTAAAATATTTTCCAGAGTAATCAGAGACACTGCTAGGAAAAAAATCACCACTATCAACTTGTGTACAACATTAGGCTTTGGCACTTGACGATGGCAACTCACTCCAGCTGTTTTGGCACCCATGTGGATCATATCAACTCCTAAAAGCAGGGTCCAAGGCAGTACAGCTCATGCAGAGGTGCCTATGGAAGTCCTCTGGCTCTTTTATCACATACTACATCTTACAATAATACATTAAAAAAATGCATGAGTAGTTTTCAAGCTTTGGTCCATGTATTATTTCTAATGCCCTGTTGAGAGCTAATAATGTTTTAAAACGAACGCCTGCTAAGTTGAAGCTCATTAATGAAATTAGGCACAACCAGTAAAACATGCAATAGGTTTATATACCAAAAAAGGTCTCAAACCACCCATTGGCATGAACAGAGCGTTATACCCATTTTGTTTAGAAATAAACACCACCATAGTACAACTAAAATGAAGTCAGCTGCAGAAACAAGCAGTGATAAGAGAAGAAGAAAAAATAATCATTGTACATCCCATATTTTCCAATCTTAAGAAAACCTAAAAAGCTGTAGGCCTATCAAACATTTGATTGCCTGGTTATCTACCGATCCCATTTGAAAAGAAATAGTCTCCACCTCTTCTAGCTGTGATTGCAAAGCTCCTTAATTCAGCAGAGGAACAGAAGGAGAGGTGCAGGAATAAGAGCTGTGCAAAGGCACCTTTTTTCAGTAGAGGGATCTCTCAAATACTGTCAGTATAGGAAACCTGCAAATAGATGCACATCCACGGAATTTCACCAGGCCTGTAACTACTATTAAACCCACAGGGCAAGTTACTCCAAACTATTACCCGTCATCACCACTCATCGTGGTTTGAAATATATCTACGGAATCGCTTTTCCAGCATCTGCTTCCAGGAAAGAAATAACGCTAAACATGCCTCACGTCTAATAAACAGCATCTATTTGCCCATCCTCTAATGCAGATTCCCGTCTACTGGAAGGCAACATGCTCTGAAATCACCCTGGTTTACGTGAAAGCGGCGCGACGTGGTGCTCATCCCCTGCATAGGGCCACTGTCCGTGCTGTCCCTCGTGTCCCCCACCCCCGGGCACTGCCCTGCCCTTTGTGTCCCCATCCCCGTGCGCTGCCCTGCCCCTCGTGCCCCGGTCCCTG
>VZTG01007192.1:0-48703 GCA_013397845.1 Melanocharis versteri | reverse complement strand
TGAGTCCGCCGCCTCCCTGGGCAGCCCGTTCCAATGTCTAATTACAGAATCCTAGCATTGTTAGGGTTGGGAGGGACCTCTGGACGTTACCCAATCCAACCCCCCAGCCCAGGCAGCGACACCTGGAGCAGGTGACACACAGGAACGCGTCCAGGCGGGTTTGGAATGTCTCAAAGAGGGAGACTCCATGCCCTCCCTGGGCAGCTGTTCCAGTGCTCTGCCACCCTCACTGCAAACTTCATTTACGTTTACATCTTCACCTTTTCTGTGAAGGAATTCCTCCTGCTGTCCAGCCTAAACCTCCCCTGGCGCAGCTTAGGACCATTCCCTCTCGTCCTGTCCCTTGTCCCCTGGGAGCAGAGCCCGGCCCCAGCCCGGCTGCACCCTCCTGTCAGGGCGCTGTGGAGAGCCAGAAGGTCCCTCCTGAAACTCCTTTAATCCAGGCTGAGCTCTCCATGAATCGCCGCTCCCGAAAAGCGAAAAGACAACGGGGGCAAGGAAAGGAACTGGCCCCCAAATAAATACTATTACATTGCTAAGAACTCCGTTCAGAAGGGACGCAGTGCAATGACTTTTACGATTTTCTTCTTTGCTCCCGCAGTCGTCAGGGAATAATCAGCTTATGGGGGCAAAGCAAGGCCGTCAAGGTGTTTGCACCATTTCTGGAGTGAAAGCCCTCAGAAAACCACGAGGTTTTGCAAGAGTCGCCAGAGTTGGCAGTGCTACTGTCGTGGGGACAGGAGTCAGCATCGCCACCTTCCCATCCACAGCCCCGGCCAGGCAGGCTCCGGCCCCAGTGAGTTATTGCAATAATTAATAGCTACCACTTATGTGTATTCTGAATGCTTTGAAAGCAATGCCTAATCTCATTAAATTGTGAATTGCCTTATTTTCATCCTGTCATGGAGTTAAGACAGTCACTGCTTCCTTCACATCCATGGGAGGTGGAGTCTGTAATTTGTTCCTATACTGGAACTGCTGCCATTGGATCTATGGTCACCTGCTATGGGTTTTAATGAAATATAGAGTCACCTGCTATGCAGAGTGCCTGATTTTTAATAGACTTGCAGACTGGTAAGAATACAGGTACCATGATCCAGATTAAACAAGTCCAGCAGGTTGGAAAGAGGGTACCAGCTTTTCAATCTGTGACAGGGAAGTAAGGCAGGAAGGATTTGTGAAACTACACGCACAAGTTTGACAATAAGCAAAAAAAAAGCATTACTTTTAGGTACGATGCCATTTCCCCAGTTTTAATAAAGCTTTCTGCCTAGAAAGAGAACACTGTTTCCTCTTGTTTGTTTTTTTTTTTTTATCACAGTGATCTGGCACAGTATCAAATTCATTCTGAACCAGAATAAATGAAAGGAAAATAAAACGCCAAATGCCATCCTGGTGCAAGATTTTCAACAGGTGAGTCAGTGGATGGAAAGAATGTTTCAGCAGATTTGGAAACAGAACAATTTGTAATATAGAAATAAGAAAATATTACAGAATCATAGGATCGTTAAACTTGGAAAAGAGCTCTAAAATCATCGAGGAATAAGAGAAAAGAAAAAGTAGTAAAAATGCCTCAGAAGTGGGAAGCAATGGGATTTTTTTGTAAGCTATTCTCCTTCACTAAAGCAGGAGACAAACTATCTTGTAAAACAAGCTTCTCAGCATTAGGGGTGTAGATATGGGTTAGGTGGCAAATTTTCAAAGACGTTTTACAATCCTCTGACGAAATGCTTCCAGAAAAATTGCCTAATGGGTTGTGAGGAAAAAAGCAATGTCATAGGCCAAAAACTAACAGAGACTGAACAGGAGGACGTGTAGTTGTTCATAATCATGGGGAAAATCCAAAAGAGTAAGGTGGTTTTAATTTTGTTGTAAATACCCCTAAAGTAATCTAGAAAAAAGGTGGTACAGAAGGAGACAACATTTGTAGGAGACACAGCATTACTCCCAGCTGTGTAGGAAGAAAATGTAGTGACATTCAATATTGATAAATTATCATCAGTACAATGCAGTGGATATTGGAAGAAAGAATTCTGAGTAGGCATCACACAGGGGTCTAAACCGAAGGAAAGAGTTTAAGAAATGCTCAGGCATCCTAGGCAGTGCCTCAGAAGAAATTGCTCCTCGGTTTATGAACACAGTCATGCATGCAACACATCAAGAGATAAAATGAGAAAACAAGACAATGTTGTCTGTCTTGCCATCATTTCATATAATAAAGTTTTATAGAATGAGCAGGGAGGAGAATGTACATTAGTCTGTGAAACTGAAATGCCCAGTTCCACTCAAGTTTTACCAGAGCCCCACTTTTAGCTGCTTTTCACCTGATTCCAGAATCTTTTCCAAGAAACCACCTTCCAATACTCAGCTGCCAACTCTATACACATAGCCGATGTTCCTTATTATTTTATAGGTACAGATCTTCCCCATTCCCTAAATATTCAATTTAAAATACATTATTAGTTGAATGTTGCAGCTGTGCTGTTAGATATTCAAATCACAGGAAGCTGTGAAAAGAGGAAATGACTAGATGAAAATATGTGGCAAAATGGTCGGTTATAATGGAGAAAGCTGCTGTCAAAAGTAACAGGAAACCGCTGTCCCTTGTGACCGGCAGCTTGTGAGGGAATGGGTGCAGAGGGCCAAACCTGAACCAACGCAGTCATGGGAACTGCTCCCAGTGAACACAGCTGAAAATCTTACAGCCCACAGGACGCCACACTTGCCACCGCCAGCTTTCACCCGAGAGAGCAAATTTAGGAATGGTATTTGTCTGGCCAGTTTGCAGTATTCTTCTGATTAATTATTTACTATGGATCTCAGAGGTTCTTTTTTGGACATACGTATCCCAGGTTTTATTAGCAATGATTATTTTTATCATTCACTGCCCAACAAGCTGCATCTCTCTGCAAGGCTGTAACCAGCTCCACTGTACCCAACCTTCCCGAATTATAGAGGATATAACATTTCCTTTTGAAAGCAACATCTTGCATCTTCAACATAATCTACCAACTGAGAGGAGGAAATTTATCTGTCTCTTTTTAATTTCACACATGGAAACCATTTTTCCATTAGGCAACACCAAACGTGTGTGCTTCCACACACAAACTGCAATGCGCTTGCAGAAACAGCTGTAATGAAATGTTGACATTGCAATCCAGGGCACTTGTTATTGTAAATTTTAAGTCTATAAAAATGCCAGCAGAGTACCATTTATTATACTTTTTCATTAACCGAAGGTAACATAAGAAATTTAGAATAAAACATTCCTAATGTAAGTTACTTTAATGTAATCGGCTTTACTTGTGTAGATTATAACCCAAATTACTCTAGACAATTTAAGAAAAAAGAGAAATAGTACTTTATTATGACTGGACATACCATGCTCTGGGATTAAGACTATACTTTAATATAAAATCAAAATAATTTTGCTGCCTTTCAGCCAAGCTTCCTGTGTACTGCAGAAAAATACTCAGGAAGTACCTTTTTAATCTTGTAACAAATGATTTGAAAGACTGTATCTTACATTTTGGCACCTAGTTAGTACTTTATTAATTACTAATTGCTTGGCACTAAGTAAAGTTCTTCTATCATTGCCTGAATCTAGAAACAGTTATCATCATAAAAAGTCATCAGTTAAAATCAGTTTGATATAAGATGTCCCAACTGGATGTCTGCTAAAGTATATAGTTCCTTAAGGAATGAGAATATAGTAGAAAATACTTGATTTACATAACCTGTAAGTGCTATTTTCTATTCTTACTCTTTGACTAAGTTATTCTGTGAGTCTGACTGCACATAATTCACACAAGTACATCAGGGTGAGAAACACTAAAGAAACGTAAAATATTGCTAAATTTACTTGTCAACTTATGAAAAGAAAATGGTATAATTTTTTGTTGATACTGTGTAATAATTTCTCACAATTGCAGCACAGTTGTGGTATCTGCCACCTTAATTCTGTAATTTCCTGATTTTAAAGTGCTTACCTATACAGATCTTTTATAAATGCAGTGGCATTAATATTAATTGTGCAATTAATATCCAGCTTCTAGTAAGGTGCACAGTCTGTGGCATTTACACCTACATACTCCTACTTTTTGATCTGTGATCCTCTGCGATGTCCTTGCCTTTGTTGGAGGGGAAAATCGGAGTCAGAATTGGATAAATATAACATTGCTGTAACTATCACCACCTTCCTCTTTCCTTTTGGAGGATGTTTATGCTTAATACATAATGCACATATATTAGCTTCTACCCCTTAATAAGGAGGACAAGCTTCCTGCTTCAATTATAACAAAATGAAATTTTCAGCCCATTCAGTTAAACTTGCAACCAAGCACAAAAAATGTTTTAGTTGATAAAAATGTCTGTACCAGAGAAATCTGGTTCAAATAGACACTAAACACCCCATGTGTTTAGAGTTTAGAGCTGGAGGAGAAAAATATTACTAAGAATGCTATGCTGAAGAATAGATGGATGTTTCACAGCTACTCTCACTCACGGTGTTCAACTGATGTGCTAATATTTGCTCCCAAAGGTGTTGTGATTAACGCTAGAACACCTCCTTAGGCTTTCACCTCTGCTCGTTTCTCATTTCCGGCAATGATGGAGTGATGAGTTGGAATTAGAGCAACACAAGAGCGGTCTGAACCAGCTTAGGGTTTTTCTTAATATTTTAAAAATCACAACTTTAAAAAGAGCGTATCCAAGCAGCAGCTTCTGAATTCACCCAAGCATACATGTAAATAGATATATATTTACATGTAAAGTGAGTCTATAAACACACACCCACTTTAAGAGGACTTCCTCTTTACATCTGCAAAACATTGTTTTCCCAAGGTCAGCGAAGGCTCTTCCACACCTCTCAGCAGCGAGGAAGCTGCACGCAGAAAACACGTTATTTCCTCACTGCCTCTCACACAACCTATGGATTTTTCCACAGCAAGAGAACGCTGTTCTTTACTGTGCTGCCCTCCCACGCTCCAGATGTAGGGAACTCAGAACCGTGCTTTCTGTGTGACAGGACGCTGCTGGCAGCACCGGGGAGGGAGCCAGAGCGAAGCACGGATTGGCAGCACAGAGGCTGAATGCAGATGTCCTTCTTTTTCTGCTTTCTTCCCTGGTACATCACCAGAGACAGCACATCACTAGTGGTAAGCTGCTTAAAAGGAAGCAAGCACCATTTTTTATGTTGTATAAATATCTATCTACACATTTTCCATAAAGGATGGAGGTGCTGGGATGCCTACATGATTTATGCACAGTATGGAAGTAGCACAAACATGATGATTTACAACAGGTTTTAATGACCATCTGAAGGGGAAAGATACCAAATATGGTCAACAGCAACTGTTAATTGAAACAAGTAATATTTCATCTATGTAAACAAAGTAATGATCACGTCTGCCACAAGATTTCAAGAGATTTATCTTCCAGACTCCCTAATATGGTTACATCTGTCCCCTGCTTAAATCCTATGTTCTTGCCATCTGCTCCTATGCACTTTTTTTCACCCTCAAGCAGTGATTAAACAACTATCTGGAAAAGAAAAAAAATTATTTTTCAATTTTTGAGCAAAATGTTTAACAACTGGAAAAAACTGAAAAACCAAACCCACAACCCTTTTGGCTCTCAATTGTTTTATGTGGTTGGAAATGTTACTAGTGAGACACTCAGCTGAAGTTTCCAGGAATCTTTACATCAGACTGTACAACAGGTAACATTGCACCCATAGATTCAAATAGTTTTGTTATGGAATGTAATAAGTTGGTAGCAGATTAAACTACCATTCGGTTAATCAGTCAAATTGTCATCGAGAGGTAATGTTATATGGGGAAATCAGGAAGCATTTTGCTTCAAAAAGAAGGAGACTTCCTAGAATTCTTTATTTGCGCTGTGGGAAGCCTTGATAGTTGTATTCCTTTGAGATGTGCTTTGTACTTACCTCTCCTTGTCCAAGCATGGAGGAGCAGGAAGGACAGAGCCACAGCTTGCTCTCTTTTCTGTGTGGAGAACCAAAGAAGAGCAATTTCACAGATCCTGTGCTCCTGCCTTCTGGGCAAGACTACAGCCTGCTGGGCCTCATGCGGGCCACATTAATTAGGGGAGCACTTTACTCTGCATCCATCACCCTCTGCAGCCATAGAATGGTCGGTCATAATCCATCTCTTCATGTTTATTTGGAGCCTAGAAATCCTTGAAAGGTATTAGAGATGCAGTGAGCATCTTGTTACAGGAGAGGCTTGATGCAATGACAATACTGTCATACTAAAAAACTGCCTCGTCCCTTCTCTAGGAGTTTTGTCAAACTTTATTTTCTTGGACTATTGCTTTCTCCTATATAGAAGAAATTATGGATATCACCTAGTTGTTCCCCTGAGCTTCATAGGAAGTAACTGGACTCGGTACTTCTGCTTTTCAGTCTTTGCTCCTTTGGCTGGTTTACTCTGCTGCTTCTATCCCCTACTATTATAATTGTTACTGCTGGCAAAGATGGGAAACCAGAAACTTTTGTACTGTTTGTAAAACACTGTGAAGTATTTTCAGAATTAATGCATAACAAGGCAAATTTACAATGGCTTTTTTATCCACGGGTAATAATCCTTGTCTGAAAATCTGCGCCTATAATTTCTACTGGTATAAATAGGTGCAGCTCCATTAAAGGCCTTGCCATGCACTACTGGAGAGCTTTGCTGTGAAGGATGTGGAGAATCAGGCAGTTCAGCTTTAGATTTAATAAATACCATGGCTTAAATTACTAAGATAGACAAACTACATTGTTTTACAGCCAGCATTTTCAGGACAACTTACACAATTGTCTTGGGAATACCTTTGGGATAAGCAGAGCAGCAAGGCATCATCTGCTGTAGTCTGTGCATCTCGTCTGTAAGTCTGAGCTGCTGGTAATCCCTTTGGTACCACGCTGCTGCGTGCCCCAGGGCTTTGCTGGGAGCTGGAATTAGGTGGATGTTGTGTTTTTTAGGTGGGTGGAGGATGTTTTGCTCCATACCTGCCCCAGTGAAAGTAAGAAAGACAAGTTATTGTATACTCACTCATTTTCAAATGAACAAAAAAGGGTAATGCCTCAGCTACTCAAAGTACTGCGTTTTTTCCTGTGTGTCTTGGGTATTATCAGGATGATAGGGTCCAGTTACAGAGTCAGAAAATGCTGAATGTTAGGACTTAGCAAACACTGTTCTAGACAACTTACATCAAAAGGAAAAAGACGACATTTAGGAAAACACCTGCATAAGGTTTCAGTATTCTTTATGCAAACTGAGAAATCCATGTATGAAATTAATCCAGGTTTCTAGGTCCGAATTCTGTCTTAAGGTATGAAAGAGTTTTCTTACCAATACAAATACTATGGGGAAAGTAAAGAGTTTTCAACATTCCATTTTAAATAGAAAGGATAATCATGACATTTTCACATCCTTATATTACCCATGCTGAAAAGTCACTTTAACATTCATCTGAATAGCTTCTGATAGATGAAAAAACCCACACCAATAAATATATTTTTAAAGTAAATAAGAAGTCAGTGTGTACGAAAGCAAGGCCTGTTTCTTGAGAAAAATCATCTGACCTGGAGCACTTGGACTAAATGGTCCAGTGTTTATAAATGTGACTCAGCTGGAGATGGTTTCTGAACTTCTGAAATTTTGAAGAGATTTTTCCTGTATACTCTGGAAAGGCTTCAAAGTACACTCACCAAGCAAACTTCAAAAATACAATGGCTGTACTTTAGCTGGTGTTCTCCTAAAGTTTTACTGCAGTCTGATTGAGTCTGTGGCCAAACCTGACATCTATAAGCTAATTTTTATTTGCATATCATCCTTTCCCACTGAGATCCTTGGGAAGATTAAAAGATATATTTAAATATTGAAATCTGAGTCTTACAAACCTAAACAAGACACATGCTGGCTCCATGAGAGGATGAAATCTCTGTTTCCAGAGTCTTCTTTTACTTTTAAATAGAGGACCCATCCATCATGAGGACAAGGAACCAAATCCATGATACTGATTTGTAAAGAGAGTTTCTGACAGTTTGTGGTTAATACTTGTTACAAATACATTAGCAGTAAACATTTAACACTGTTAAAATCTAAGTTCATCACTTCGAAATGTCCTCTCCAGCTACTTCTGTATGTCATGTAATATCAGAAAAAACATACCTGAGACTCAAAGGAGCATTATTACACCCTGAAAAACGAGACATTCATTATAAATTATCCTTTGAGAGCTGCAGGAGAAGATACTTTCCCACCAATTATTGTGACATTATGTAGGATTGGAGTAGTTCATTCTATACCACAGTTTCTGACATCGCTTTTGCCAACATGAATCTGAACACTTTTCAGCACATTATGAACAGCAACTAAAATTGGACCAATTTATTATCTCATTCTCTCCCTGGAGGAGAAGGGTAAATAAGCTACATTGTTTTGCAACGCTTTGTGTTTTAGATGTATCTCAACGTACTCTCAGTTTTCAGTAGAGAAGATAAGATTGAAGAGGCACACACTGAACTTGAGTCAAAAATTAGAGTTTTCCAACGGTCCTTCACAAGGACTGTTCTTCCAGACTTCTGCATACTGTTCAAACAAACTGAATTTGGGAACCTGTCTCAATCAACAGCAGCTCAGGTGGGGTTTATGGAGATAAGAGAAATATGATACAATGTACATTTGGTGTTGGAAGCAGATTTTAGAAGATGAACTTAAAATCAAGCAATTTGCTTAATTATGGGTATACAACAATAAAAATTGAATAGGATACAAGTACTAAACTACTGATATAGTACAAGTAGTACAAGTATTAAACTACTGATATAACTAAACAGAGCATATGGAAAACATGAAAAATATGATAATATTTTTAGCAATAGATCCTTAGCTTAAACACTATTTTGCATTTTGCCTTCTGGCTTAAGATCCATTTCAAAAAATAAAAGAGGATTATGAAGAAGAATGTAAAAGAACTACAAGAGAAGACTGTAAAACAAGAGAAACTAGAAATAGTGTGTTCAAGTGCTTTGTTCTATTGATGTTACTGAGAATGAGAGACAAATTTCTTCTCTCCATTATCATCATCATCATCCAGTGACACCAGGAGGCCAGTGCACTTGTAGGGACACGCATCTGCAGGTAGTGACAGTTTCTGCCCTCTTCAGATGCATATTAATGCAACGTACTTTGGCTCTGGGACTCTGTGCCAGACAACAAATAGTTCAGCAAAGGAAACAAAGAGCTCAGAAGATTTTTTTTTAATGGTTAGACACATACATGTATAATAACAATGTGCTGACAGTGCAAGCCTTACTCTTGGTGATGGTTCACAGCATAAACTGATCTCTCACTAGAGAAATTTCTCTCCTTTATCTATTTTACATGAAGTTCAGGTTCATTATGCCTTGGTTCTAGTATTTGGGTTTTTTTATGACCAGTTATTTATAATAGATTATTAAAAAGCCAGACTGCATCAATTTTGCTTGGAGGCAGAGGGAATAAGCACGTGCATGTGTGAAATTTATGTCACTGCGTATTTGGAAAAAGAACATTAAGATAGGATCTTAGGAAAAAGGTCTTCTGTTTCTCCCTTGGATCCTCTAATCCCATTTGAGTTAAGTGCTTATGTTTGGATCTCTACAGGTAGGAAACATCTTTCAAGACTTTTCCCTTTCAATTTAATAAATTTCTTCTGCTGGTTTCTTTCTACTGAGTAACTGGAGACAGGCATTTAAACCAACTGCTGCACAATGAGCCATGAGGAAAGGCAGCAGTTTGGATGGATGCTTACAGAAGTACACTGAGAAGATATTACCCAGTTCCCAGCTCTTATCTTTCGTAAGCAGAACAGAATGAGGGCAATTTGACTTCCTAGCTGGTCTACTGACCCGTGAGAATAAAGGGAATAAAAATGTCACTGTGCGATAAAACAGGCAACACATGCAAAGCAATAACAGCATATGCATAACAGCTCAGAAAACATCCTTGAGAAAATAATTAAGTACCTTTATGCTTCTCTTTTTATTAGGAAAAATATAAAAGGGAGAGAACCACTAGTGGCTGTGTGGAACAGAGCTAGCTTTTCAGGAAAATACACAGGGCTAGATCTTCCCTCCTACTTCTTCACATGTTTTCTGCTCTCCAGGCCCATGGAAACATGCCAGGAAAAATTAATTGGCAGAGAACCATATTATCTCTTCTGCATAGTTCCCATGCAGTGTCTCAGAGAAAGACCATGCAGCAAGGGAGCTGGCTGGAAAAGCTGCCTGCCTAGGGAACACTGTCCTTGCCTCCCACAGATCCCAGAGGATATGTCAGATTTCAGCAGGACCTCTCTCTCTTGTTGGTCTGAGACAATCTGAAGAATTCTGTCACTGAGATTTCCTTCTATAGATGAAAAGCTGGGGCTCATTCGAGCATTGGGGTTTTTGCCATGTGGAACTGGGGAAGTTTTGGCCAGGAGGATGAATGCTGATTTAAGGACAGTTCTCTTAAACCAAGCAGTACTGATGGGTCACTGATTGAATGCAAGGTCAGTAAGTCTGCAGCTGCCTCAGAAATGTAGAAGAGGATTTGATCCTGGATAAATGAAACGAGGAGAGTATAAAGTCCTGGCTTGCTCCCACACAACCCACCCCCCCACCTCCCCTTCATAGCTGGAGTTTCCAGGTGCTTGGTACCCAGGAAGGAGGATTGCGGTTGTTAAAAATAGCTGATTCCCCGCTTTAATATATTATGAACATAAAAGTACTGCGCAGCCTACTGATTTACACAAAAACTATCAACCAGCAAACCTCCATTTCAGTTTCCTATTAAGTAATACACATACTTCTTCATGTCCAGTGGAAAATCCCACGAAGTAGGAAAAAAAACCATTCTGGAGTTCACATTGATAAATTAATTAAGATGCCTCTCCAGTTGGGGTCTGTGAGGCATATGGAAGGGTCACAGCTTCCATGTCCTCAGCTCCTCAGGGGATTTCTGCATCCCTTCCATTAAGTGTTATTGGAGCCCTGTCCCCTCCTCCATCATTTCCTCCTCCCTTTGCTCTCCACCACTCCTGCAGCAGGGCTCAGTAAGAAACTGTTCTGCGTGAGCTCCCTCCCATATGGCCATGCACTAATCCCCCCTCCCACACAGACATGCAAAGAGGGAAGAAACTATGGATGTGGAAGAGATGCTTCCCAGAGCAGCAGTGTCTGCTCTCCACATTATGTCAGGCAATTAAAAGGTGCAAAAGAATCCTGCTGAAGAGTACTGCTGTTTTCTTCACCATTCTTTGCAACATCTGCAGAGCTCCCAACTATCCTGAATTTGCAAATAAAGATTTTTTTTTTAGGGAAAGTCTTAGAATTGGGAGACAGCTTGCAATCATCTTTCCCCTCCACTTACACTGTCAAGGTACTTTCCACTGGTTTTTTAATTATTCATTTTGCTCCCTTGTCTCTTCTGATTGATCAAAAGAAAAATCAACCCTGGAACTTACTGAAGAGTGAGAGAAGATAGGAAAAAAATCATTGTCATTGAGATTTGTGAGAGTTTTTGAAAAAGCTCTGCTCCTGCCTATTTAGATTGAAGCTTTTTTTATGTATGCAGAGAAAGGCTGTCAGGAAACAGACCATTTGTCAGGTCGGGCTGTCAGCCCAGTGCCCAGCAACTCCCTGTGCCTGCACAGGGATATCCTGGCATTACAGCCACTGTCACATCTCATTGCCTAATGCTCACCCTGACGCCAGCTCCTGGCTGAGAGCGTGTTCCATCAGGTTCTCACTTGGGAAACACCGAGCGCCATCCGGTGCCACCCGCCCCAGTGAGCTCACCTGATGGCACCGATAGGAACAGCAGCAGAACGGTTTCTCTAGGTGGCAGATTTACTACGCTACAGAAATCACAAGGTGTTAACACAGAGTTTTATGTTAAGCAGAAACTCGGCATCAGTGTAGCGCAAACGTCCTTGAAATGTCAACAGGCATTTTAAAACTTATTTCTCAAAACCGCTTAGTGATTCCTGTGAAAGAAAGCCACAGTCTTCAAACTAGGAAAAAACAACCTCCAAGCACATAAATAAACTCTTTTTGCTTTACCCACATCAGCAGCGTGGTAGTGTGATTTGGTAATTAAATGAGGTGAGGAACATTTTGACTCGAGAGGTCCTGGGTAGGAAATCTGAGGCTGGAGCCCCACCTGTGACAACGAGTCACCCAAGGGATTTGGGGCCTCAACTGGCTGTCAGGTGCCATCGATTGTCATCTTGCAGGTCACGGCCTCCCCCTCTCAGGGCATCCTGTTCTGCAGAGCCTCTGTTGTAATACAGTGCAATAGGAGGAACAAAACTGAGGATCAGAGCCCTCTATTACTAAAACACTCTAAGAACACATAAGAAACCTTGAGCTGAACTCAGTAAATAGCAGCCGGATCTCGGAGGTCACGAGAACACCAATTTTGCAGGTGAAGCTCTTTGAAAAAGCCACTGTGCTCTTTTCAGCACAGCTGTGTTCGGGCCTTTTATTCCCAGATCTCAGGCATCTCAGTGAGATTGGTAACTGTGACAAACAGCTAATGCTTTTTTACTTAGGTCAAGAGTTTGGAACTCCAGGCTTTAATACAATACTGGAGAGAGATGACTTCAGTAAAAAGCATTCCAAGAAAAACAGAGGTGTGTGACTGCCTCTTTCACCAAGCATAAAATAGAGAAGTATACTCTGAACTTGTGGATTTTATGCATACATACAACTCAGTCTGTGTACAATTATTAATTGACTACACATTTCTATACAACCCTACGGGAAAGAAAAATACAGAACCTTTCAAACATGCATTGGGAACAGTATCAGGAGTGATCAAGACATGAAGCATCTCTGACCAAGAGACAAAATCTGCATATTAAAGCAGAAGACTGCCTGAAGTAAGTTCCTCCAAGTGGGACAGGGAAAACGACATAATTTTTAGGAAGTTAAAATCTGTGGAATCTTAATTAGAAGGGATCTTCCTTCCCATTAACTCTTTTGGAAATTACCCAAATAATTTTCTCAATAAGTTGTCTTTAATACAGTTATTCTGATGAATAATTGCACAAAAGGATTTCCCATAAGAAAGTTGCTAGTGATAATTGTAATTTTTGTATGATTCAATACAGTAAAATGAGATAGTCAGTGAAGGTGGTTGAATCTAATCCATTTCATATACATTTGGAACGAGGCACTTGGCTAGTTATGAATTATATGTACCTTCACATGAATAGCAGTTGATGATCTGTATTATGGCACTTCTGGAAGACATGTGGATGTACCCAGCTCCATTTGCAGGTCTAACTCTAAGCCATCACCAACAGAGTATTTTTTATCATTTTCGTTTTCAACTTGGGATTTCGTGGTACAAATAAGGGAGGCAGACACATTTGAAACGCTCAAGTGGAAGAATTATCCATTACAATGTATAACGTTTGCCAGAAAATAAATGCAAATAGTACTTGGACTCCAAACAACAAAACTGTCTCACAGATCATGCATCATTGTGCTAACCCAATTCATTTTCCAATTCCATAAATGTTGATAGTTTTTGAGCTTGTTAAAGAGACCATCAGATTTAGAGTGTCTCCAATCTGACGCAACTGCATTTCACTGGGCAACCCATCAAGCTGCCCCTTCAGTGTCACTCTCTTCTCTGCTCAGAGGAGCAGGAAGAATTTTCCACCTCAGAACCCTCTGGCATTGCAGAGCCTTGCTGTGAGCAAAATCTGAGCACGCCAAGTCCAGTGGCAGCTCAGTGGGCTTGTCTAGACACCCATGACCCAGCCCTGCCATGTTATCCCATTTATCCCCACACAACAGAGAGCCCCCTCTCAATGATTACCTGATTCCTCATGTGCCAGACAGCAGATGGGACCCGAGGAGCAAATTAAAGTTGTTTTAGCTGCAGTGTCCCCAGGGCATCTGCAGAATGCAGCAGTGCTCCAGCCATGCCCTTTCCTGTGTTGGAGAAATGAGGGTAATTCCCAGCTGTCTACACAGCTGTACCCTTTCCAGAGCTCCCCTGACACCTGGGAAATCCTTCTGCAGCCAAACAGCCTTCCAACTGCTCGGCCTTGTCCTGTGCTACTCGAGGGTCTCGGGGCAGGATCGCCGCTGCCGAGCTCCACTTCCCACATGGCACCTTTGCATGTGGCTGCAGTGGACGTGGAAACTCCTCCACCGGCTGCAAAGGAATCACGGCTGGGATGTCAGCCATGGTCTGTGACTGTGCTTAGGGCTGGCAGAGGAACAACAGCCCAGGCCTGCACTAAAATGCTGTGCTGGTGTGCAAGAGCGCCGGCACAGCTTTATTCCCGAGGTGTAAACACCGAGCTTTGGAGGCGCGGCCGGGCTCCCGAGCAGGCCCAGACCCGTCCTGGGCTGAACATGCACCCAGCTGCAGGATGGATGTGGCCATTCCACTGCCAAAGCCGTGCAAAAGCACCTGGCAACCCCTGGCTTCTTATTCTAGTGTTACCAGAAAGAAAGGAGATAGTACGTGGCTTTGATGGCTTTTGCAGCTTTTGTTGTGTGAAGTTATAAAATTTTCCGACATTTTCAAGAAATGGTCAGGAAAGAGGAATGTGAATATTCTCAAGTCATACAACAGTAAAGACCCATACTCCTTGCAGCTTTGCCACAGAAGCTCACAACCAATGTCTTTGCCCTTGCCTACTCCGATTGCTAACAAAGCCAACAGTTCAAATTTGGAATGAATTTGCTGCTGGTTTTCTCTTCCAGACTCTGAGGCCTCATGTGCTTCATCTGGCTCAGGTTTCAGAGACAACTGACTCCTAAGGATTTCCAAGGATCCACTCAGTTCTTGAAGAATCCACACAACTGGGACTACACCACATTTAACTTAGAGGGAAGGGCAGAGTAGATTTTATATTATGTGGATCACCCCTGTGAGTTTTCCGGTTTGGTTTAATCCAGATTTCAATGCTTATTATAGAGAAAAGTACAATCATGAATAATAGTAAGAAGTTCCTTTATCTCATTTCGCCTGTATTTTTAAATCCAAATAAAAGCTTCACAAAGTTCTGATTCACGTAGCTGGAATCTATAAAAACAGAAAAACATCAAAGCACCTCTAAACCTGATCCAAAAGTGGTGTTCCCTGGAGTTTCATCCATGACAGCTTGGCCCAAAATCATAATGGGTGAGGGGTCTAGTGGCTTCTGACAGCAGCAATCTCTCTTAGAAGCACAAGGATTTCTTAACTGCAAACTCTTTTTTTTTTTAAATAAAATATAAATGTTTTAAACAAAACGCAAATGAAACAAAGCAACAAAGAAGAAAACACAGAATCACAACACAGTAAGATTAGGCCTTCAGATGACCTTAAATCTGAATAGTAACACAAGGGCTTTGACCCAGCTGTATGGTATTAGCCCCTTTCTAACTCTGCTCTGCAGCTGCAATTACAAACAGCCTTAGAGGATGTGCTGATGCTTAAGGAAAAAATGGGATTTTTGAGTTGCAGAAAAGGATATTTGCTTGGCTAGTTCTGTATTTGCCATGAACTCTAATCTGGACCCGTTTCTTACAGGAGATAAAAATAATTACAGATAAAAGCTGCACAACCCAAAATAGTCTCTGTTTCTACAGAGAAATTATCAGCTCATTAATGTGAAGTCAACAATTTGTCTTAATTATTTGCTGGATTTTTTACATTTTAAAACACGTGAACAGAGCATGTTTGTTTATCTAACCTGAGGTACTGCCAGCAGTCACCACCTCAATATAAGATGTCTAAACTGCCAGCTGCATGCCCTTTATATGACAGAGAGAAGTCTGACACCTCAAAAATATCACAGGACAGAGAATTTGATAAAATGGGTTATCTGAAAGTAACGAGACTTTAAAATGGGTAATTTTCTCATCCACTTTTCTCATTTATAGAAGATATTGTGCAAACTTAAACACATACATTCATGTTCCTTACACATCCATATCTTACAACTATTCACCTTTTCACCTTTCTTAATAAACAGGCTAAAGTTGCCAGGAATGTTCAAAGCACCACGTACAACATCACATTTCCTGTTGGCTCTGATCCTGCCATGGGCAGACATCAGGAGAACCTGCTGCTGCAGTGGCAAGCTGGACAATCAAAAATATCCAATGAGAACCAAGAGAAAGACAGTGTATCTGGCTAAAAACACATACCAGTGCATGAAGGCAGAGTGTGAGGGTAGCTAGACAGAGGGACAAGGTTTTCTTCGCAATGGAAGTCACAAAAAATCATGACACGTGGAAAAGGAGCAGTATAAGGGGTTCAGTGTCACGCCTGCCAACAGCCAGCAATGTGCACTGATGCACTGCACTCACTACAAACTGGAAAGGAATTTAAGACCAAAAAAAATACATCAGAGCATGCTCTATTTGTGATAAAAAGCATTTTTTCCTGGGTATCCTAAAATGTTTACAAATTGAAAGAGTAAAAAAAAAGAAAGCTTTATAACTATGTCAAGAAATAAACAGGAATGAACTGCAACCTGAAATGCAGCTACTGCAATGCAATGCAGAGTAATTGCATCAAGAGTACAAAAATATTACTGGGGGTCTACTTTAAAACAGAAGAAACCCTAATACTCTTTGAAATGTGAGCACGTGGCAAGCCACGCTCCCAAGAGCAAATGTAACTCCCCAGGATTTGTAAGAGCAGAACAAACAGTCCCACACGTGCTCAGGTTAAATGCACTCCCCAGATAAAGATGATCAAATTGGTATACAAACCTGCCTGCAGAAGAGGATGCACAAGATAATCCGGAGGAATTTGATTAAGTGCTTAAGAGCCTATAATGAATTCAGGAAGTAAAACACCACATTATTACAGGTAGCAGTGTATTTATGTATTATGTAAACACTGCTGGCACTGAAAGCTAACCTAAGGAGTAAGGTTGACCAAATGCTAAAATGAAACTCTATTAAGAAAATATCAATATTGCCCAGATGAATTAATGGTTTGGTTCCTGTAATAAAACATATAAATAATGTTCATAGTTCCACTGCAATAAAACCAGCCAATACTGGGTGTTACTTCACAGGGCCAGGTGGGAATACTGATTTTTCTGGATACAGAGTAATTCTGGTACATCCTTCCCAACAGAGAAGTTGTAAAAGTTGCACTCACAACTCACTTTCTAGGAACTTAAAAAAAGGCATCTCAGAATCATAAATTTTATACAAAAGCACTGAAATAACAGTATGGTTTTTAAAAAAAGAAAGCAACCCTAAGATCTCTATCATTGTAAACACACATGTGCTGGGACCCATCCAGCAGGAATCCTGCCCACCAGCTTTATGTAAAACTTAGGTTTCTATAATGTAGAACACTTCCTGCTGCTCAGAACTGAAGCTGGAAAGGAACATATCAGCTGTGGAAATACAGCAGCTTCTAACGCCTTATAATTCCCCATGAAAGCCCCAAAGCTGCAGGAAAAAATGTTTTTTTTTAGAAATATGACTCAATACTATTATATCTTTCTGAAACACAGGGTGATACGATAAACTCAAACATGACATATAAAGGGACTCAAGCTTATCAGTGCTGGGGAAAGCTACTCCTGATGCAGTTATGGATTGCACTGGTTTAGGTGACGGGATAGAGGGCAAAACCCTCTGTGATGTGTTTTTTTACCCTAGGAAAACTGTCCCCTGGCCTAGAAAGGAAAGATGATAGCACTTGGCCTACCTTCTAAGCCTGCTCTGTCTCCACACTTTATTTGCATTTGAGCTCTCTAGTTACAGTCACTGCGCCATCCTTTTTTACGTAAGGACTAAAAACTTACTGCATCAACACCCCTCGCAATGCCAGCCATGTTTGGAGAAATATTCACCCCGCACGCACCTAAAGACGTACAAGCTTCACATTGCTGAGGTGTTGTGGTATTGAAAAAAGAAAAGGGACTTGTCAACACATGAAAACAAATCCAACGGATCAGAAGATGAGTCTGCTGTGTCCTGTGAGGTGCTCCCAACTACTTTTCCAGCAATGGATGTGCTGCTCATGCAGAGTGGGGAAGGCATGCGGCTTCTGTTTTGGTAATAAGTGGTTTGGTAATCCGTGGTTTGACCACAACAGCCCCACTGGCCACAAAGCACTAAAGGAACAGTTGCAAAGGTCCTCAAGCTGCCCAGGAAATAAAATAGCACATAAGGCAGAGCACTTAAGTGGCTGCTGTATCCATATTGTACTGCTGTATGCTAGAAGATAATTGAGTGGTGCAATTTAAGCATGTTTAATTTGAAACGTGGTCTTTCCTCAGCTAGAATGGTAATGATGTATTTTTAAAAACTGAAGTTTTTCTTTCTAACATGATCACTCTTGAGAGATGCTGAATGTGCACGCCCAATGCCACAACTCAGCTTCGCATTTTAAATAGCACTCTTAGATATAAACAATGCTCTGTTGAAAGCAATTTTAAATACCCACGATTCACACTGCCAGCCTGAAGGGAGATAAGGGAATTAAAAACTGAAAGAGAGAGCTACTTCAGAACTAATAAGAGCTGCAGCAGAACAGACAGCACAGAGCACAGCACTCCAACCCTTTTCAGAACTGTATCTGTCTAGCCTTTACAACTGTGTATCAGCCCAAACTCTCCACGGCACTACCACACCCTTGTTGTCTCACAGAGAGGAGCATGTGAGTATTGCTCACATATTTTCTTTTTCAGAGAAATAAATTTTAAGAAATAGTGTTTGAAGATGCTGGCTTGACTCAGAAATGACAGCAATCCATGGCAGAACACAGCCCTGTGGAACTACAAACCCTCTGAGCCAGAAGGAGAAAATGAAGATGACCCTTGAAATCCCCACAGAGAGGCTGCCAGCACAGGAACACACAGATCAACTCCTGCTAGTGCTTGGGGAGATCATCAGCGACCTGCCAGGCCTGGAGCAATCCTGTGTGAGAAACCTCATCACTTACGGGCACCTACTTGTGCTGCAGAGCCAGGAGAGAAAGCATTTTCTTCGTGCTAAAAATATTTCCTTCCCCTCTTCAAAATGACAAAACTATAACTGTGCCTGACCTATTTTTCGTCCTTATTCATTCTGTGGAAATCCTGCAAAATCGACACCCAATTTCCAGGTGCTGTTGCTTAGCTTCCTAAATTATTAATGAGTGTAATAATTATCCCTTATCATCATCACCTGGGTCAGAGAATAGATGCAAGGATTACAATCACATCACCACCCTCACATCCGAGCATTTTTATGGTATCAGAAGATCCCTCCACCCGTTTCAATCCATAAACTGTATTACACTTGCATTTGATACCATGGACTAATGATACATTATGTTGGTCTACTCTAATTGTATCAGCAGCGACCCAGGGTAGAGCAGAAGAAGTACAGGGGAAATAGTGACCAAAACCAGGGGTGTCTCACTCCTTTAAGGTGTTCAAGAGTGGTGCCAGCTGGAGCCAGAAGCCTTCAGGGCTGGGGGAGCACCGTGTGTGCTCATTCTGACGTGGGTTTACACAGAAGAAGTGAGGAGGAGAGGCGAGGAGAGGTGGGACTGGTGATGGGGTCTGACAGGGAAACTTCAGACATCGTGAAAATGTCCAGAAGTACTTCAAAAGTGAAAACAAGGGATATTTCCACAGCTGTACCTGTACCAGCAGAGCTATGTCAGCTCCCATCAGAACGTGGCCAACAGGAAGAGCTTTTCTGCTGGATTTGCTGTCCAGTCTCCCGAGGCCTGTGACAGACATCCTCATCCAGCACTTGAGGCTGAGCTGACTCAAGGTGTTCTGCTTCACAGGTGCCCACCAGCACCTGCCAGCTGGGAGCTACCCCCAGAAACCTGTGAGCACTCTCATGCTTTGGACAAAGCTGCATGAGTGAGCTGTAACCGCTTTCATCAGCACTTTAAATCTCCCCTGGGCTGGGCCAGGGCACAGTCTCTGCTGCTGGCACATAAAGGAGACTGCAGCCTCCAGCAGAGCATAACGAGTACGAGAGGGGAGTGAGGTCTTCACTGGTCACAGCCGTTTGCAATGGGAATCTCTTCCATGGTCACAGCTGTTGGCAATGTGTCTTTTCATGGCCTGAACAAAATCGAGGTGACAAAAGCACCAGCGCTCACCAGTGGTACATCTGCACCTATAGCTTTTCCTGGAACAGCCGACCCTCACAGGACCAGAGCTTGGAGCCACAGTCCCAGCTGGATTCTGCTCTACCCACAGGAGATGGTTTTGCTGGCAAGGTTGTAGGCATGGAGATGTTCAGCCGCCCCAGCTAAATTCGACAGGGATGATGAAATGGAGCTCCTGACCACCAGGACACACCAGGAAGCTGCTCCTCAAGGAGGTGCATGGAACAGAGCCAGAGTGCCACCTCGGCTGGGCATCGGGCGCCCTCCAGAACAGGGGCAGTGAGGACAGGCAGGGCAGAAGGCTCTTAAATAGTCCCCAACACGTGGCCAGCCGTCAGGAGATCAGGCTCTGCTCCGAGCCAGCTGTGGGAAAAGGGCAGCTGAGAGGAGGAATCAGCGAGATAAGAGGAGTCTGGTTGCGGGTGGAAAACAGGGAACTGGAGCCCAAGTGAGCAGGACGGGACAAAGAACAAATAATGAGCACCAAGTGATCTGAACAACCGCGTTCGCCCTCCCGCTGCCCTGCCCATCTGCTTGGAATTTGTTTTCAAAACAAGTCCTATTTTCCCTGCGCCTGTCCTGATCCAAGCTCCCATCTCGTCCTTTATGGATCCGGTGCTGTCACTCAAAATCCTTTCGAGCAGAAAAGCCGAACTGAGAAACAAAGAAAACTTATTGTTTAACATACACATTCTTCACCCCGATAAGTTCCTCTCAGTCGTGTTTTCCCTTCACTTATTCAGGTCAGAGCCTTTATTACAGGCACTCAGAGACAACGACGATTTCACATGACCGACCGTGCTACAAATTCATCACAAGTCCTGGCTGTGTGTGGCATGGAGATCCAAACAAGTGCACCGTGCTGGAGCACCCTCACCCCCAGGAATGCATTCCCTGACCTCTCCTACAGCGGAACGAGGTCACCGGGATAATGAGCGCTCCAGCGGCGGCTGCGAACAGCCCGAGCCGCAGCTTTTCTCCACGAACGCCGAGTTACGACAGGAGCGGCACGAACCGAAAGGGCTTCAGCTCCACCCTGTGGTCATGAGGAGCTTCCCAAACCTCTCCTCTGCCTCTGCCCTGGGATCAGGGACACCACACCGGAGTTTTAAGCCGAAGCACTGGAGACCTGTGCATGGGCACTGCTGTCTCACAGCTTGAACTGTGCCAGGCACAGTGGCCTGTGCCTCCCAAAGCTGGGGGTTAATGGTTACACTGACATTAAATGCACCGGCCATCACCATCCTCTTCGGGATTTGCGGATTTTGAACATTTCACTCCCCACCTTCCAAATAACCGGCCGGCTGGGCTCAGCACCAAGACCTCGTCCCTCTCTGCAGTGATTTTGGGAGCAATTAGGATGTAAAGCTGCTCTTTTCGAGCTCCTGTTCCTGTCTTTTAACCACTTTTCATATTTCTCTGATGAGGCACTTGCATGCTGATATAACTCTTGCAAATAACTTTTAGAATTCGTGATGCTTTTAAGGAAGGTTTTTCTTGCCCAAGTTTTCAAGAAGGGAACGGTTCTCTAAATAAAGTTGCAATTTTAATGACAGGAACCTCGAGAAATTCAAAGCCAGCTCCAGCTCTGTTGGTTGGCCAATAATTAAATAGTTCACGTCTGACCTAATTAATGCTCAAATACACATCACCAGCTCTCAGGCTCTAAGGCACAAATTTGTGACAAGTGAAGTTCAGGCAAATATCATCTCTTCACCCACCACAAATCCCCCTCAGCATCCCTGTCATGCAAGAGGCTTTGGGGTGGCACCGAAATGCCTCTTTGTGACTCTGGGGAGCAGGTTCTGGATTAGACAGATTCAAGTCCTGTGTAAAATGTTAGAGCCCTTTATTCTGTTTCTCATCACTGCTCTGGTCCTTCCTACCCACCCCAGGTGCTCTTTCTCGACTTTTCAGAAGGTGTGCCACATTTTTACCTCTTTATTACCCCCATATCAGTATCTTTACTGTGGTTCTATTTACATTTCAAAGCGTTGAGCCTGTAGCTTTTGTCTGTGAGTTTTGAGATTTTAATTAGATGCAGAGCCTCATTTTTAGCTAAATACTCAAAAACATATGCGAAAGCTGAAATATATTTTAACCAATGTGTGCTGCATGTAAGCAAAGCTGTGGGTTTTTTCCAGTCTGAAAAGCTTCCAAACCTATTCACTTCAAGCATTCCCTTGTGTGTTCTCTCTCACCTACGTAGAGAGGCCCATATTTATTTTCATTTTAATAATATTTTCACCACAAAACTGGTTTGATATGTTTAGCTATCAAACTATATCACATTCACCAATTAAGGCTTGAAAATGATACACAAACAACATGAAAAAAAAAAATGCAGCCATCTTTCCTTCTCCCACGCAAAATCTAACTTGTAAAACCAGAATTTCATGACATTTTATGGCAGCTATTTAATTTTTCAGCTCATCCCAGATGAAACTAGTTTTAAATGCAGCAACAACTTGTATAATGCATTGAGTAAAGCACTGCTATGGTTTTACTTGCAGGAGAAAGGGAAGTAGCCAATGCATGGAGGCTCCAGCACACACCACTGCCATTCTGGGAAGTGGGAGGAAGGTGAAGAAAAGGTGGTTGCTTCTGCTACCAGAGGCAGAACTTCCTCCATACAAATTCAGCAGGCATTTTATCATCAAACCCCTAAAAATCTGACCCCTTGTTAGCACAAATGCAATGCCAAGGGAGTTTGGGAACCCTCTGCTTTGAAACAGCCATCTGTGCCCCTCTCCCTACCTTTTGGGTGGTGCTGGTGGTGGTTTAGGAGATTCTTGTCAGCTGAAAGTATTTTTATAGTGCAGGAATTTTGTTTTTATGGAAGGTGGGGTTTTTTCCCCCCAGGCTGTGTAGGGAAAACAAAATCTGCAAGAGATGTGACAAGCAAATTTGTGAGAAAAGCAGTTCTTTTTACAGCCAGAACAGTTATTGTTTCAGTCTTCCCTTTGCTCTGTCATATAGCAAAGCCAGAAGATAAATATTTTGGGGTTTGCCATTTAGTCACTAGTACAAGCACCTTGTTTCTGGCCTTTCATTAAATCTTTGGCCAAATACAGCCTGATGACACAGCTCCAAATATTGCTTTAGCACTCAGGGGAATTTTCAGGGAGAAAAAGCCATTTCAGAGCACCTCACCTTCCAAAGGATTACCACACCCACCGTTCACATTTTAACAAAGTTCTATCAGGCAGATCAAACCCTGGATAGAAACAAGCATCCAGCTGCCAAGCATGTAACTGTTAGACCACAACAAATGAGAAAAAAATCTCTGGCTTCTACCAAAACCATGAGCTGAGGGGCAGAAACGCTTTGATATTTTTATGAAACATTAACCTTCAAACATAATTACCACAGGCACTGAGATTGCACCTGAAGGCTGCACTCTTGGGGAGCATTGCTGTAGAAGTGGCCTGCAGGGCAGGAACGTGGCAGGTAAACACAAGGAATGTCTGCACAGAGATAATGGGATACAGGGCAGCAGGAAGAGCGTAGCTTCAGGGGATGGAAGTGCTGCCACTGACACTTTCCACATGCCAGCAGAGGTGATGGTGACTTGGTTGACATTGCATGAACAGGAATCTTTGAAAACAGACACATAAAGCTGGACTGGGGAGCAGGAAACCAACTGCTAAAATCTTGTAATGCTGAAACCATTTTAGTAGCAGAAAAAAAGAATTGAGCTAGATTTACCCTGAACAGTTCTTCGTCTACATTCTACCTTGAGATCAGAGATAAAAGGAGCAGGTATTTCAGTCTCTGCAAGATTTCCATCCCTATTTTGCAGATCCTTGAGTTAAGGAAGAGACATAAGCATCCAAAATCTGGTGTGGCTACATGATCCTTATCTCCTGCCTGCATTACCTGGTGTCTGCAAAACACAGTGACTGAGACTGTGTGCTGTGTCTTCTGAAATAACAGTGTGGGGAGGACAAGACAGGACTGAAAATCAGCTTTTTAAAAAAATTTCTGGACGACTGCACTATTCAGTGCCAGTACATTTAGATGTGTATCAGTATCTAGCCCGGAGTGATTTCTTCTTCAAGCATCTGGGGTAGACTGATCTATTTAAATTCCCTGCACTTCACCACTCAGCCTGACCTTTACAATCAGCTCAAAAGCATTCAGAAGGTGTATGCAAATATAAAAGATGTAATTGTTAGAGCTCGTGTTTCAGGGAATGCAAATAAGAGTGGCATGGAAGGGGGCCAGGCCTGTTTGGGGTGTGATTTGCAGAAGCAGTTCATGTGGAAGATCCCAGCTTTAGCAGGCACAGGAGAAATGATACACAGCCAGTTCTGAACAGCAGCAATTTCCAAGTTCTTCTTGGCCTTCCAAGCTTTTCTCCCTGGGATAAGTTTTAGGGGCTGTGCCAGGGATTAAGGGCCCTGGCTTGCACCACTTGCGTTGCGCCCTGGACTGGGTTTCTGCCACCATAAACCAGAAAAAATGGGTTGGCTAAAGCATTCAGTGTTTCAGAGAGGACGTTACCAAAACAGCTTCTCCAATAGTCCACTGAACCAAACAGAAAGGATTTTGCTCCCGACAGCCACAGGATCCCAGGGGATAGTGCAGGGATAGCGCAGCATCCCTTTGGATTTGCTTACGTCATCTCACAAATCTGCACGCCCTGATGACTGTGATAAATTTGTGCTTTAAACCACTAATGCTTCAGTCAGAGCTGAGCTCGGGGGATTTTACAGCACTATTCCTGTCTGCCTCCAGCTCCACAGGGGGCTCGTCTGGCTCCAGACCCAGGAGAGAGGCACCAGCACGAAACACAGGGGAGGGATGTCTTACCTAATTTCTTGCCTCCACAATTCACAGCATACAATCCTGAGTTTTGCTTCTCTGTTGATTTTCTGTTCCTGGCAAGCTGGGTGCCTGAGGAGGGAGTGAACACACCAAATCCCATGGTGGAAGTCGTCAGTCGTCGTGTTACAGCTCAGCACGAAGCCAAGGTAAGCCCCACAAAGCCTCTGCTGGGAACATGATATTAAAATCCTCACATGCAGATAAACTTCCTTTATTCAGGGCTGGATCTGTCCTGCTTGCCTAGCACACATTTTGGATGGAGCCACAAAGGCCAGTCCCCAGAGGATCCTGCCCTCTTGGAACAACGCACTGAAATGTGCAATTGGCACCTTCCAAAACGTTGCCTGAGATGGCACAAAAGCTGAGTCTCTTTTTAATCCCTGTTTCCAGTGAGCAAAGCATCCAGCCCATGTGACAGTAGTTCATTCTCCTCAGGATTTCTGTTGACGGAGCACAAGGGAGAAATTAAAATCCCTGATATGTGTAACGAACCTCCATCCCAGCAAGGGAGATGCAAATTGGGTGGTGCTCCCACGGCTCAGGTATGGTTTCCCCCACAATTTCTGTGCCTGCTGTCTGGCTGGCTGATAGGCCAGGTGGGATTCCCTCATGCATTTCTGCACAGTGAATCATTAATTACTACATCCAAACCCAGTCACAGTAGTATTACTAAAGGTAGTTGTACTCCAACTGTCTGTACTTGGAGTATTTTCCTTCCTTTTCCCCCACCTGAACCCTGTTCTTTTTATTCCAGCCCATTCAGTCAGTTTTCCAAGATACTCTGGTCCTCACGTGTTTGAAGATAGCTCCCAAATTTGCATCCTCCAGTCTTGTTAGCACATCCATGCTGTTCATCCTGAGGTCCAAATAAATAAATGCTAATCAAGGTCTTGGAACTGCAGTTTATGACAATTGCCTCCTTTCCAGAGAGATTCTTACCTTCCAGTCTGGTAGCAATCTTCTGACCTCCACTTAAAGCAACAGCTTTCCATGTCTTACCCACTATCTGTCCAAGGCTGAGGTAGCAAGATCTACTGCATATCCCTCGTGGGGAAAACCCCCAGGTCCCAAACAGGAGATATTCCCTATTTACCACCCCTCGGCCACAGGAACCTGAGGTTCTTTGCTCACAGTCTGATCTTTTTTGTTGGGGTGAGAATTTGCCATGGGAGAGTGGTGAAGAACCTTCAGAAATACAAAAGCGGAGGCTGCAGACACAAATATTGTCAGCTCTTCAAGAATTAAGATCTGATTCCTTGAGAGCCCAGGTTCAGAGCGAACTACAGCATTCTGTGGCAGCTGCTGGGCAGCCCAAAAAGAGATCCTTCACCAGGGTTCCTACCAGCCAGCTTCCCCTACAGAGGCCCTGCTGCTGAGATGGGCTGTCCTGCTCTCTGTGAGCACAGGGACTGAAGTGGCCTTTAATTCTCATGGTTTTCCAGCTCATCCCCATGGATACGAGCAAAGCCTGTGATTATTGCTCTGTGTCCACTCCTCACGTCAGGCTTTTTATTTACATCAGCGCATTATTGCACAGCTATTATATATTAGCTCACTTTTCCTAATAATTAGCACTTCCGTAAGAGAAATATTGCAGCCCAGCGCTGTGGGTAGGAAGGAGAGATTTGTTCAGCTGGGCAGCATCTACTTTGTCCTGCTTTTTATGTGCCTAGTACTTCAGTGGGACACCAATTAGAGGGCAGCATGTGTGGGGAGTCTCCATGGACGTTGTCACAGCAGCAGATTTTGATGTGGTCTCAGAGAGGTCTGGAGTTAGCAGGGATGGCCTAAGGCTTTCAGGAAAGATGAGCGTTCTACTGACAGCAATTCCAAGTGGATTGAATTGCAAATGTTACCCCTGAACCTGTTTGCAGATAAGGCTTGTAGCTCTCCCAGCATCTGCACAAGTGTATTTGCCCAAGATACTCCACATACTTGTTTTTCATGCTGATAAGGGAGCAGTGGTTAAAGAAACACTTGTAGCAATGAGCGTGCTCGTGTCAAGCCTGCGTAGGAATCATTTATCAAATTCATTCCAGACTCACTCCAGTAGAGGCCCCTCCGATAGCTGTGACCCTTGGAAGCCAAAAAGTGCAGCAGGAATGTGAGAAATGAGGAAAAACTGGGAACCAGTGTGGTATGTACTCACCCACCACTCACACAGCCATTAAAGAGACTAAAATGAAATTAAAAACTTGCAGGTTCCCTGTGGAGCCCTGGCAATGCAAACGCCAATCCCCACATGGAGGAACTACAGGTAGGTTGAAATAACAATGCCAAAACTTCTGACTCACTGCATTTTCTCCTTTCCCACGGGGAAAGCAGCCAGCCTGCCACAAACTGGGCTGGGGCCAGCTCTAAGTTAAGCAGATTCCAGGTCGTTGGGCTCCTCCAGGTTCTCTATCAGCTGCTAAAAGACCTTTGGGCCACCAGTCTGACGAGCCCACCAGGATGGTCTCTTTATGATGAGGCACATCTCACCTTCAAATCTCTGATCAAAGTCACCTGCAGATGTTGTACTGGAAGGTATAAAAACTTCATTGTTGCTATAAAATTTTCAAACTATTTGATTGCATCCTGCTTTGTGTCTGAGGGGGGGTCAGCAGCCAAAGTACTGGCACTGATGCTCCAAAGACTGTGGGACAATGACCCCCCTTTTACCTCATGCCAAGTAGTGCAATGAACATATCTGGAGCAAAAACTGCTTTTAATTCTCAGGGCCAGGCCAGGTTAGTATTTATTGCCCCAATCTGGAAGGGCATCTGTTGTTGAGGAGCATGAGCATGAGACCAGGCCTGCCCCAGTGAGAGAATAAACCTGCACCAGCACAGTCCTACACCTGGGCAAAGTGCAGGAGAGATGCACAGAGCCAAATCACCAGGGAAACACCTGCCCAAATCTTCACATCCAAATACTTGGATCCTAAAATCATCCTGAAATGAGATGCCTGTGTATTTTTGACCCAAAGTCTATCCAAGCTGCTCCCCGAGGACAAATCTGCCGAAGCAGCTCATTCCTGCCCTGCAGCATTGCAGCCATTCCTGCCCTGGGCTGAAGGCAGGGCAGCAGCTGTGCTCCCCACCAGGGCTGGGGGACAGGACACCAACCCAGCACCTCTGAGGAGTGGAGTGGCTGCAATCTAAAGTCCCAGCATCTCATGAGCTAATGAGTTCATTTTAGTAGTTTTGAAAGGCACTTGAAAAGCCACGGTCAGCACTATTGACAGTAAATGGTTCTTTTTCCCCAGGATTTCTAATCTCTGGCATCAGCACTGACAGTAAATGGTTCTTTTTCCCCAGGATTTCTGATCTCTGGCATCAGCACTGACAGTAAATGGTTCTTTTTGCCCAGGATTTCTGATCTCTGTGAGCTCCCCAGGTGCCCATGAGAACACCGAGCCTCTGTCCCTGGCCAGGGCAGGAGAAACCCTGCATCCAAGTGGGAGCAGTAACCGGGGATTTGATGCCAGCTCTCCAGAGCACATCATCACAGCAAACACCCTCAGGAAAACCCCCCAGCAGCTGGCAGACAGCAGCACATGGGCAGAGCTCTCACAACAGCTCGTGAGCCACGAGTGAGCAGAGCATGGCTGTCGTGAGCCGGACCGAGGACACGGCCTCCTTTGGCTTTCCATCTTCCCCTTCAGGCACACGGCTGATTCCAGCAGCACAGTTGTCAAGTCAGCAGTTGGGGCAGATGGACTTTCCATTTTAAGATCCCTGTTCTCCCAAAGCCACAATCTGGAACCTGCCCATGGGGAGAGTATTTCTTTCAAANACTAGAACCTGCCTCTGGGGAAAAGTTTTTTTTAAAAAAAAAAAAAAAAAAACAAAACAAAACAAAAAAAAAACAAACCCCAAAACAAAAACAAAACCGAAAAACTCCAACACGAAACAAAACAAAACCCCAAACAAAAAACCCCAACAAAAACCCATGACAAAAAATATGTAACTGAGGAAGCAACAATCTCTCTGCCCTTCAGTCAACCCCAGAGGACATGGTAAGTATTTTACCCACTTTTTGAGCCTTACTGGTTGCTGCAGCAATGACTTTCTAAATGCTCCCCAGTAGAGCACAGATCCTGGCATGACAGGGAGCTGCCACTCAGTTTCCCAAAGAATGAGAAAAATCCAAAAGGCTCTACCTAATCCCAGTTATGACACTCTCTACCAGGCCCAAGTTCTTCAGGCCTTCCTGATCTTAATAACCATCCAACAATATAAATGACATTTTTGCAGTACCTTCTGGTACTGAGGAAAAAGGAAGTCAGTCCTCCACCAATCCTTCCCACCAGGAAGTCCTGAAAAAAGTCCTTTGAAGGTGCTGAGGGAACCAGTGCACACAGAGGTGTCCCTCAGGAACAAAGCTTTGAACTGAGATGCAGGCTGTGGATCCACACCTGAGGTCCAGGGAAAAGGGACACGTTCTAGGTACAAGCCCAAGGGGATGTGTGCTCCCAGGCACTGCAGCTAACTGGGAGGCCAAAGTAAATTCTCTGACTGGTGAGAACTGAAATCCACCCAGCATCTTTTCAAAGCCTTCAGAGAGCTGTTTTTTACTGGACATTCCGAGTTAGGGTCCCTGGTGAGGGCAACTCCTCCTTTCAGAGACGCTGCTGGCCCTGCAGCAGGATGTTCTGCACAGCTGCAGAATGCTCAGGGTGCCACAGCCCCGCTGCCCGACAGGGCAGGGCAAGCCTTGTCCTCTAAGGAAGGAGGGGCAAACCCACAGAACAGCCCCTCCAGCAGCAACAATCCATGGTGGAGTTGCAGGTGGGGTCCAGCACGGATGGCCCATGTCTGACCCTCGTGAGGGGAGGGAAGGGAAGGGCTGAGTAACTGCATCCTGCAGCTCAGCCCTGACTGCTCCTCCCTCCCTGCAGGCAGACCTTGCTCCTTGCCAAGCAGAGCAGGAACTGCTCCCACCGTCTGCATCCTGCTGCCAACAGAAGCCTGGACAGCAGAGAAAGGGCGGTGAGAAATGTCACTCATCTCTGTGCAGGTCACGTTTCACTCTGAGTTAGATCCTGCCATCCCTGTATCATCCTTCACTGGGGTCAGCACTGGCTCTTTGTCCCTCGTGATCCCCCTCCACTCGTGACACAACTGCCCTTTGGGTCCCATTATGGCGTGAAAGCTGGGAAAACTTGGAGCGTGCTGGGAACATCCATCCCGAGTGCCCTGCTCCGGGCAGCCACCATGGAGTCTGCAATATTGGTAATCCTCTCCTCCATTTCAGCCCAGTTGCTACTGAGCTGGGTTAAGGAGGGTCCTGAAAAGTGGGTTTGGGTCCACAGAACTCGCATTTCCAGTCACATCAGCAGGATGGAGCTGAGTAAGGACAAGGAATTCACACTGGCTGCAGGAAGAGCCGACAGGTAGCCGGGTTTCATGCCTACAACCAGGATATTTGATCCACCCCTCACAGCAGAAAGCAGGAATTTAATACATCTTCTGGAGATGTGAGGATATTTAATCTGTGGGACCAGGAGAAAGGTGAAGGACAGCAATGTGAGATGGGTCCCAGCAAGACCAAGGACTCTCTTCTGTCACTCGTATCTCAGCATAAGCAAATTGCTATTCCATCTGCTAATGGATCTAAGCAGCAGCTGCTGCAGCACACATCCTTGGAAATCAGTCAAGGTTGTACTCTTGCATCCTTCGGGCAGGAGGACTCTTGGAGTGGAGCTTTTCCCAAGGAATTGCCCAAGTGAACTGCAAGAGTGACAGGACAGGCTCCAGAGCCCTGTGCGCTCTGTCCAGAGTGGCTGGAAACGGGACAAGAATTTGCACATTCACGTACAGTTTTACACAGTGGAATAAAGTGGAATTCAAAGCCCTCTGCAGGATAGAACACCTGAGCTTGGGACAGAAAACCCCGGACTTTCTCCAGTTGTAACTGTTATTATCCCAGTGCCATCCTCACTGGCATTTGTGCAGTGCTCCTGCCCCACCTCACCTTCCCTCGGCACAGCCTGCGCTCCTTCCCTCCTTCCCACCCCTCTCCCGCTGATCCTGCCCCGCTTCCCTTCCCCAAACCACGACAGCAGACACGACACTGGGCTCACTTTGCCCGCCAGGTCTGCATCCCATCCCGTCCCTCTTCTCCCCGGCCTCTCCTTGCCTCCTGCGCTGGGCTGTGGAGCCGGGAGCTCTGCTGGGAAGGGGCAGGATGCGGGAATTCACGGCTGCCCCGCCTGCAGAGCCGCTGGCCGTGCCCCCTCCCGCCCCGGGCTCCCGTGGGTGCTGCACGGACACGCAGGGAGCCAGCCCCGGGTGGCACAGCCCCGGGTGTCACAGCCCCGGGTGTCACAGCCCTGGGTGTCACAGCCCCGGGTGTCACAGCCCCGGGTGTCACAGCCCCGGGCACCACAGCCCCGGGTGTCACAGCCCTGGGTGTCACAGCTCCGGGTGTCACAGCCCCGGGCACAGCCCCGGGCACCGCCCCGGGCACAGCCCCGGGTGTCACAGCCCCGGGTGTCACAGCCCCGGGTGGCACAGCCCCGGGTGTCACAGCCCCGGGTGGCACAGCCCCGGGTGTCACAGCCCCGGGTGTCACAGCCCCGGCTGGAGCAGGGCGGGACACGCCGGGGCTGGAGCGCAGCACACGGGGCAGCGCCAGCCCCGTGCGCATCCTGCAGGCGTCAAAAACACGGAGAAAGAAGAATTGAAATGAAAGTAAAGGGACTTTTCCAAAGCATCCCCTTGAGTACGGATTTTTACACTCAGTAAGTTCGCTGTGGAAGGTTTTCCCCACTCACTATACACAGGATTTCGTACACATACGAAGAATAAATGTAAATATCTTAGAATCCAGCATTTGATGCGAAGCTGTGAATAATATCCCTCTGCATGTCCATGCCTCCAACTCCGCAGCTTTGGGCTGCGGCGTGAGAATGTGTAATCTGGGAATGGACTGAACAGGAGAAGCGGGCTGATCACATTCACTGGTCAGGCGTGAGGGGCAGAACCACGTTAATTAATACACGAGAACTCTCTTTTCACCACTCACTAAAAACCCCCACGGCTGAAGGAGAGAGCAGTTCTCCGTGTCTCCACAGCCTGTCGCTCTCTCACTCCACAACGCCGGATATTTCCCAGCTTCAGGAGGCAGGAATTGATCCTGCTCCCCTCGGCCCCGGAGCCCTCGGTTTGCTCAGGCTGCTCCAGGCGGGAGCTGCTCTGTCCCAAACATTTTGTCCCAGTGGGAATCCCTTCCCCGCCACCCCCTGCATTTACACAAACACCAGCACAACCCGAGCACAGAAAAGAGGGGGATTGTAAATCAGCATAAGTTTACAGAGTCCAAACTGTTTAAAGTTAAAGTTTATTTGTGTTCTTTGTAGGAATATCAATAAAAGTCCTCAAATGTATCTATATCTGTACATATTACAAGAACCTTCAAAAATTATTCACAGAACAAAAATAAATCTTCTTTAGAACAAACCCAGGCAATGAAATGCAGAAATGGATCTCAGAGACCAAACAGTCCAGTGCTACAAGCATAAAAATACGGCTTGAAAAACAAGTTTATTCCTTTTTAAAGGTGTACTTTGTTGAAATAAAAAATAAATTATTTAGAGCTATCATTGTAGAACAGTTCTGTGTAGTAACACTCTTATTAAGGCCCTTGAGACAGAAAATCTATTTTTGCAGGTAGGATTCCTGGCAGGCATGATCTGTAAGGACATGCTCACTCTCCTGGGAGTTAACTTACTGTGGAGAAGGAAACACCTAAAAACATCACCCTAAATTTTAACCCTTTTCCCTCTGGCAGACTCAGCTGGATACCTGTGGCTGACCATGCCCACCACTGCTGGAAAAGCACGTCGTGGTTCAACTCGGACAGGAATTGTTCTCCAGGAACAACACAGACATTTTTGCAGAATACAGGCAGAATTCATCCACACAAGCAAGTATTGCTGACACATTCCATGGACATGGCTGTAAAATTCATGGATTTCCAAGTTAAAAGCTCGTGGGTTTATGCAGGCATCAAAACACGAAATGAATATATCATGGGGGAAAAACTCACAGCCAACCCAAAGCAATTAAACGAATGCAAAATAAACCCCATTTCTTTGATGATTTATTAGATGGATAAAGAATATTAGTGGATACACCTCATATTCTCAAACTAGAAAATACACACGTCCCTTTCCGTGCTCCTGTAGATCCCCTGCCTGAGTTATGCCACTGGAGAGGAATGTGGCAAAATGTGTGTCTGTATGAATCTGTGCTTTTGGTAAAAAGCTGCCCATTTCTGATACACCAGGGAAGTAACAGCTGGTAATTTCTAGATGCAAAATCTAATTCCCTTAAAAAAAAAGGTCTGAATTCCTAGAGCTGCAAAGAACAGGGATTCACAGGATGCTGCCACTAGGCCGTGCTCCCTCTGTGCCTCAGTGCCTGTCCTGTGTCACCCTGCCCACCTCACACACTGCAGACACCACACACAACCTGCCAAGAGGCCACACACAAGAGGCTGCTCCATCTCCCTGCCCTGCTGTGCTGGCCACGAGCTTTTCCTGAGCACTCAAGAAGCCCAGGTGGCTTTGAGGTTTGGAGAGGACCCTCCTAGAATGGTACCAGCGTGGCCAGCACGGACTGAGACACCAGGATGGGGTGACTTTCCTGTTCAGTCTGAGGAACACGTGAGTATTCCTCCTCCAGGCTATTCAATTTTTCCTGCACTACTTCATCTGTTCCCCAGTGAGAGCAGCAGCTCCTTGCCCAGCGTCAGACACAGCCCTAAGCCTTTGCTCAGAGTGTGAACCCAGAGCCAGCGTCTGCCACGCTCCCCATCACACGCTGCACCATTTACTCCCTCGCTGCTGCAGAACCCACTGGCTACGAGTCTAAACCCAAACGTGACCAGGCCCAGGCAGGGCTCCTGCTCCTCAACAGACACGTGCTTTAGTGCCACTTGGATTTTATCAGCCTGGACAAAATAGAAACTGGCATTTTCACATATTGTCAGACTGAGGCGGCTGAACATTTTTCTGGAAGGCTGCTTGGTAACAAACTAGGAGAGACAGCTGCCTGCAGGGCTCAGGAGCAGTGCTTTGTGCTGCAGCAGATCAATTCCAGTCTTGCAGCACTGACTCTGCAACCTTCACCCCTCCAGGGTCTGCAGGCAGCAACTCCTCGGCAGCAGGAGCTGGAGGAGCACGCTTGGCATCCTAGGGGAGAAACTGGAACAGCAGAGAAACACCCAGCCTGGCAATGAGGAGTGAGACCACAGAGAGGGGTCAGGCCCTGAGAGAGCCGCTGCTTTTTCCTGCAAGCATTCCACAAGCTTGAGAAACACCCAGGAGAAGGTACAGTATTGGAATGAAGCACTACCAAAGACCTCACCAAAACAGGCGAATATTGGGGCAGGGATTATTTGCCCTCTAAAAATCCAGGCTGAAATGCTGCCCCTATTGCAGAAACCAAAGTGGACACCTCAGAACCCTCAGCATCAAACCACACAGCTCAGCCAGCGACCTCTGACATTACCAGAGCACTGGGGAGCTCCTGGGAAAGGTGTTTCCCAAAGTAATGCCAGAATAACTCTCCTAGAACAACACATCTGCTTCTGCCTCGTTCTGCCAGTGCAGCCCCACGAGCGCTCACTCACACCTCGGTCACAGCACACCCACATCACCTGCACGGTGCCACAAGGGAGCCGTTCACGTGCCCACCCCTAAAGGGATGGGAACACGTTTCCCCCGTGCTACAGCTGTGCAATTACAGTACGTGGCTACAGGGACATGCAGATCCCACAGAAATACCCCACAAAAAGGATTTGTGTAAAAGAGCCCCTCACGTGACAGCTTAACACAAACTGGAGAAGTTGCTACGGCTGCGAGGCCTGAAGGGAGAAAGGAGGAACTCAAAGGCACAGTTTGAGGAATAAAATATCAGAGGTCAGCAAGGATCTAGAACTGGAAGACGGTTTGGAAAGCATGGAAAAGTAATCACAGCTGAGCCAATGCAGAGCATGGCCCCAGGTGTGTCAGCGCCGGCAGCACCGAGTCCCAGCCCAGCAGCTGGAGCAGCTTTGATCCCAAAGAACCAAGCATTAATCCCAAATCCCAGCTCAATGCAGACTGCTGTGCTCCAGAAGGCCTGGCTAGGATTGATCCTACAGCACAGGGGTCTCTGCACTGATGCACAGGCAGCCACAGAACACTCGTGGGTGGTGACGGCAGCTCGAGCATCGTGACACCAGAGCACACACACTGCTCTGCCACCTCCTGCATCAGCCACAGAGCTGGGATTAATCCATTTCCAAAAAACAGGCAAACTTGGCAGCAGACACCAGGTTTGGGTCTCGGTATTGCCAATAACTCATGTGCAGGGAACTGGCTTAGACACTCCTGTGTTTTTCATGAGACAATCCCACACTGAGGCACCTCTCAAGGTTTTGTCTCAAATTGAAGTAAATTTTTCCAATTTCCACAGCACGTGTGAATGGTTAATCACACTCGCTGTTACTCGTGTATGTCTGTAATTAAAAATTTCAATCAATGCTGCAATAATTTCATTTACTGTGAGAGTCTGGGGGCTAGAAATGCTCAGTAAAAACTGGAAGTAAAAATTCACACTTGACTTCAGAATCTGGGATTTGAAAAAAAAAAACCCCTCTCTCAGATTAAATATTGTGGCATTTGATGAAATCATGAGAATTGACAATACCAAGCCATTTACTGTTCATCTGTTACAGGTTGTGAATGTCACTATCTCCCAGGAGAAGGTCACTTTGGAGCGATATCCCATTCACAAACAGTCTGGAATCATGCTTCTATGAAACACAACTGAAAGGAATTGGAGACGAAAGCTGCTTAGTCAAAACTCCTGAAGAAAAACTGCTACAGAACTAAAAAAAAAAAAAAAATCCCTTTAAAGTATTCAGAGAAAGCAAAATTTCAGCAGAAATGGAAGATCTTTCAACAAAGGTGCAGAAAGCACCTTTCATTGGAAGTACACTGGCTAAGCAAGTGGCTGAAAGAGTGAAAAGAAGCAAGCATTAAAATACAGAAATCCTCTAGAAAAAGGGACTTTTGCATATGGAATTTCCTGTGCTGGGCATGGGCACCCTTTGGTTAGCCCTTTCCCGAGAGGATTAACCTGGCTGTTCCCTGGAGAGCAGAGAGGGAATTCAGGGTGCCACTGCACGGTGGGGATTGGCTAGAAATCCTTAAAAAAGTATTTACAGGTCTGTAAGTCCTCCAAACAGAAAATATAAAACTGCATTAGAACTGGGGTAAAAAAAGAAAGAATCCTACCACAAAATCCTGCAGATTCCCTCTGTCTGACAGGAAGCCTGACTGTGCAAATTCCAGGAATCCAGCTTGCTGTTCCCACCTCGTACCTTCTTCAGGAAGGCTGTTTTTTGACAGAGTCCTATCCAAAGCAGGTACGGGACACAGCAAGAGCCAGTTCTCTTGCTAAAACGTTTGCTATCAAGTTTGCATTCAGCTAAAGACCAGCTGGGGAAGAGGGGAATAAACCCAGCTGGTGAGTTTTCCTATGGAATTCATTTCACTCCATTCATGTCCTTGTATCAGCCAGTTGCTGTCTGGGGTCACCCACTGCTCAGCACTCTCACACACGCACACACGCTCCCCTCTTCCTCCTCCCAGGACTGCAGTGCTTTCAACAAGAGAAAAACAACAACAACAACAATAAGAACAACATAACAATAATAATAATAATAATAATAAAAAAAATAGCAATAATTAAAAAATCTACAGTATTCACTTCCTTTTGGTATATTACATTGGCATTTTCTGTACACAACCCAAGAGCTCCCTCTATTTACACAGTGATCCAGAAGGACTTATTCTGGGGAGCCTGGTTCTCCTGGCCCTGAGTGGGGAATTAAAGCCCACCCTTCAGAGTTGCTTTTTCAATTTTATTGAATGTACAATACTATCTTAAAACCATTTAAAATACATTTTCAAAATACAATTCTAAAACAATTTTAGAACAATCTTCCAACAATACAATCTTCAAGCAATTTTCCTTTTACAGAAGAACTATGTGCAACAATCAGTGACGGTGAGGGGTCTTGGCTCTGCTCCGTCTTGCTCTTCCACGGAGGGGGTCGGCAGCACCTGCAGGGTTAGAAACTGCTGTTCTTAAATTCACCATTCTCCGTGATGGAAAGCTTGGGAGGGTTGCCATTCCGGACGTGCATGGTGTAGCGCTCCTTTACCTGCGTCAGGGCACTCATCAGCCGCGTGTTGGCCGAGTCCAGGAACACGATCCGCTTCTCCTGCAAAGACACCCCACAGCGTCAGAGCTGCTGCACGCCCAGCACTGCCCTCCGTGGGAGCATCCCGGGCTCTGGGCAGAGGCAGCTGGGCCAGCATTCCCTGGCGAGATGGGCTGTCTGCCTCTTTCTGTTTTCGGGGTGCCACGGGCTCCTCCGCGGCCGCTCCGGCCCTCCGGGACTTTTTGCGCGACGAATCCGAGTTACAGCGGGGGAATTGATCCGGGCATGGAGGCTCCACCCAGCCAGGCAGGATTTTGCCCCAGGGGAGTGGGAGGGTGTCGGTGTTAATAACCATGGTAGCCAATTCCAGCATTATTGTTTTAGAAGTACGTTAGAAAAACAGAAACAGGCAGCAGAAAATAAAAGTGGTGGGGGGGCTTCATCTGGCAGAGAAAAGTGCAAGTGGTATCTGCCGACCATTGTCTCTGTGTTTTGGATGGAGTGTGCTCAGAGTAAACTCATGGGATGCTTGAAATAAATAAATACATAAATAATAATAAAAAAAAGCAGATAATGGCAGCCTGCAGTGACGGTGCAACAGCAACACAGAGAAGCAGCAGCCAAAGCTAACACTAAGGGTTACTGGAGGTGAGGGGGAGAGGGCACCGTGGGTGGAGGGGAGATGCCATCGACAGAACACAAAGAACAAACACGGAACACGCTGCTCCTAGAGGGGAGCCAGCTCGGGGGGCTCCCGGGCTCCTCGAATCCACGTGCCTGGTTGATTGTCCTTGCACAGAACGTGCCAGCCTCCACTCAGAGCAGACAGCTCAGGGATGTGTGCTAAATTGACATAACCCATCACCAGACCCAGCCTGCTAACAGCGGGACATCTGCAGTGGGATACAGCACCAGAGGGGCAAGCCAGGGAGCTGTCGGCACAATCAGAGATGACAATTTTCATCTTTCCCAAAAAAATGATGATAATAATAATAATAATGCAGTGCTAGAGACAGCAGGAAGGTAACTGTGCCCTCTGTGCCACCAGCTGATTGGCTTTTGTTCTTTGAGAAGGGAAAATGTCTGATTTGCTCGACCGAAACAAGTTGCATGTGGGAACTCTTCCCAGTCCAGCCCATTGAGAAACAAAATGGAGGGAAAAACGATGCACAGAAGGCATAAACATTAAGGAACAGTTCAGCCACACTGCTCAGGAGACTCACGTGCCACCACAGCCCCTTGGGATTCAGACCCCAGCACATTAGTGCGTGCTACAGCACTAATCAGCAATGTCTGCTTTTCCCAGCGGGCTCCCCCACAGGGGTGAGTGCTCGGGTGCAAAAACAAAGCAGAATTTAAGTCCTGCTTCTGTTACAGCCCTGAAGACACCGAGCTCTGTGTAAAGCCAAGGGAGGAGGCATAAGGCACAAGGCCTGTCTTAGCCCCCATCCCAATCCAGCTGATGGGAGCAGGGAGAACACAGAGCTGAGGAGTTACAGGCCTTTCCTCCCATGCTGAAATGAACCCTGCAGAACACAACTGCCCCAGCAGGAATGTGCTCCTCAGCGAGGCAAAGCTCCTACTCCTCCGACTATATTTCAATTTAAAACGAAAATTTTCCTTCAGAAACTTTTTCTGAAATATTTCTAAAAAGTCTTTCCAAAGAGCTGAGAATGAAAGGCTGGGTGTTTTCGGGCACTGCTGAGCACTCACTGAGCCATTCTGCAAAACAGCTGGAAATCCACATTTGGAAAATCAATCTCAAAAGCACGAGCTTGGTGAGTAGAGGCATCTTCTCACTGAAAGGAAAATTGGATCTACCAGGCACGTCTCTAACACGCTCAGGGCACAGGGAGCAGGAGGAGCTGGAATGGGTAGGAGGTCAGTGTGCTGGGCCAGGACTGGGTACTGCTCAGCTAGAGAACTGATTGGGTTTACTTGCCTGTTGGAATTATCTCATCCCCATTTATGACCTGTAATTTAACACAGCGGAGATGTCACTTGCAATAGCAACCGGGCCAGTTCTCTTTGCAGCTGCGCCGCTCCGAGGAGAGAGCCTGGCCAGACCTGTCCCTGCTCAGAGGCACGGAGCCAGGAGAGCAGCTCGTGTCTGTGTGCATCGGGGCAGTGCTGGGAGCTGCACTGCACCCCCTCAAACCATCCTGGGCTGGTGTCCCTGAGCACAGGATCCCAGGTCACTGCTGCTCCTGGCAGCCTTCAACTCTTCAGCCGGGTGCGACGAGCCGGGTTCCAGCCCCACTCGAATCTCACGTAAAAAAAATGACCCTTCCTTTTCTAGCCACTGAAGGAGCCACAGACTAAATCAAATCTTCCAAGCACGACTTCAAGGCGTTGCTACAGAACCCAGCAGACACCTGGGCTCCCCTGGTGAGTCTGCTCTGAATCTTTCATCAGTTTCCTCCTCTGCTCAGGTCCTCGAGGAAGGACAGTGACAGCTGCACTTCCCCCATGCACTGCCTGACAGTGAAGCAGCTGAGGTGTGCCAGTGACCTTGCTTGCCCAAGAAAAGCAGTCAAATCGTTAATGCTGCTGTTTTGCTCCTGTTTTTGCTACCAGTTTCCACCACAGGTGATAAATGCTGCATCACTGGATGAAGTGTGATCAAGGACTACACCCTTCCAGCCCTGAGGGTCTGAAGGTCCCCTCTGCCAGCTGGTGACACTGGGATCACACTGGTCCATGCTCCACCTTGCTAGCCCATAATCAACACCAAGGCTCAGAGCCTCCTGGCACGCACAGCTAACAGGCAAGTTTCTTACTCAGTCGCAACCTCTCCCCTCCAAAACTCACTTTGCATGTCTGCTCAGTGCCCCTTCCGCCTTCTTAAGGCAGATGAAAAATGCATCCACCCATTTCAGAATCCAGGCTGCTGCCTGGATGAGCTGCCATTCCATGTCTGCAACAGAGAGATGCCCTGACTGTGCCTATCTCCAAAAAACACAGCTTTTTGCTGCTTTATATTTTCCCTACAGTTCCACATGAGTTCAAATATTTCTAATACCCCAATGCCATGTTCAACCATGCTCAGCTGAGACTCCCACCACCACTCTCTGTGCAGGGAATAACCTGGGTTATTCCTGAAAAAATTATTAAGGAAAAGTTTCCAGTTGGAACTACCGAAAAGCCCAGAAGCAGGAAAGAGACCTTCCAAATGCAAATACCACAAACGTAACACGGCAGGCAGATACAAACCAGTCCCAGGTTCTGTTGTGGGATCAGCACAGACACAGAGGAAAAGCTGGAATGACCCCACAGGATACACCCACATGCACTTCCTGCTGGGTTCTCCTCCCCACAGCTGCCCAGGGTGACCGAGGTGGGAGCTGCAGGTCTGTGGGAAATGGGCATTTCCCCAGGACTGCCGGGGATGGCCAGTGGGGTGAAATGCCACAGGTGACATTCCCAGGACAACGCTCCACTGCAGCATTCTCTTTCCTGGGTTCTGCTGTCCAAAGCCATGCTGTTGCTGGCACAGCTGAGATGCATGCACATGGCAGCTGAACTATGCTGGGGTGAGGCACAGCTTTGCCACAGGGCCCAGGCCCACACTTGGAATAACACCTACACAGTGCACTGCTGATCCTTTACTCCCTTGGGATCTCACAGAGTAGCAAAGGTTTTGGAGACGTGATCAGTCCTGGGATTTGTTGCCAGGCTGCCTCAAAGCCCAGGTCAGACAGTATTAACTAAAGCCCCCAGTTGTCTCCCAGAGCAATAAGTGACATGTGTGACACTGCGGGCCAACAGGGCTTGGGAGATAGAGAACAGTGCTGGGGCAAGAAAGAGGGGCCAAAAATGGGTTCTACACACAGGTTCTGGGAGGTCCCGAGCTCTTTACCTACCTGTGCATCAATAATTTTCTGCTTTGCATCAATGACTGCTTGCATCTCAGCGTGATCCTTTTTCAGCTCCTCTTCAACAGCCATGAGTCTGATGAGCAAAGAGAGGGACAAATTAGGACAGTTTAACAATAATCCCAAGTGTTTCAGGTACTCTGGCCTGTTGGTTTGACTTCTCTGCTTCTCCTGGCTCTGCAAGAGAAGAATTCTGCTGCTCCCAGGAAAGCTTATCTCTCCATCTGACACTCCCAGTTGCCCAGCCTTGTTATTTTCAGAACGGACATGGCCAAAAATGCAACTGCTCTGAAAAACTAATCTCATGCACAGATTCCAAACAGCAACAACAAAAAAAAGACCTACAGTAAGTACAACAGAGACCTAAGTTAAAAATTCCTAAATATTTCCTTTTACTCTCCTGACAGACTCAGGCAAGTTCCCACGCCTGCATCCCCATTTCTTCAGCTCTAAGGACAGAGACAACACGTGACACAGGGGAGCCGCTTGTCCCACCCCGTCCCGAGCTTCCCAAAGCCTCACCTGCTGATGATACTTTTCATCTGGCTGTCCTTCTCCTCCTGCTGCCTGCGCAGCCTGTCCTCACTGTCCTCCAGTCGAGATTTGTAGTCCGTGAGCAGCTCCTGCATCTGCTGCTCCTGCACGCGGAGCCGCCGCTCGTACTCCTCCAGCCGCCGGCTGGACACGCGCAGCCGCTCCTTCAGCTTCGCGATCTCCTGCTCGTACTGGGGGCAGCGAGGGAGGCACGAGGGAACCAGGTGCAAAGGAGGAAAAGGAAGAGATCAGGTGGTTATAACGCTCTGCTGCTCTTCGGGGGAGCGTTGGGTTGGTTTTTTTTTAAATGAAAAATAAGGTGATTGAAGTAAAGGAAGTGAGAAGCGAACATGGGGGCGACCGCGGAGCAGGAGCACGTGGGCTCCCACTGGGCATCGAGCTGCTCCCACACTGTGGGGTTTCACTCTGCAGCACAACTCAAGCACTCAGAGGGCTCTGACGTGGCTCCTCAGCCCTGACTGGTCACATCCCACCCGACTCCAGACTCCAGCAGTTCTCAGGCAGATGCTGCTAACAGTGCTCAACTGCAGAAACGGCCTGGGCTGCCCAAACTTACAAACCAGACCCGTGTGGGACCCAAATAACTCATTCTTCAGGACCTAATCAATCAGGGCATGAAACCACTGGGGAGGTCAGGGCAAACCAGCCACTGCAAACCAGAGCCTGTCAGGTTACTTGGCTGAGCTTTTGTTCTTCTTGTCTCTGTGGGCAATCATTTCTGCAATAGTGCCATGAATCTCAATATATTCCTTTGTTTTGGGTTCATTCACCTTTCCTAACAGTCCTATGTTTCTGCTTCTTTGTCCACTAAATGTTCTCCTTCTCACTCCCTGCCTTCTCAAAATACCAAACCTCTTACACAACAACTCCATCCCCACAGCAACATATGGCTGTAACTGTATTTGGAAAAATGGGATCTACTCCTGGAAAAACAGACACTTTAAAAAAACAGATCATGAAGATTTCTGTGCAGCTCAGAAACCCTGCAGTACCTAGCTGACAGGCATTTGCCTCAGGAAAAGCCCAAGACAAAATCTGACTGCTGCTGCTGCTGAAGGCTGAGCTGCAGCCCTGTACATGTCCTAAGCTACGCTCAGTCGGGTTAACAATCCTGATTTTCCTTATTTATGGAGTTAGTGACTACTGTAACCAATATAACCTGTGTGAGAATGTGTGATGCTGTGACAGCAGGGCCTGAACATCCCTCTGAACTCGCTGTGGGGTGCACAGGACTCAGAGCTGGCTGCACACAGAACCAAATCTACCTTCTCAGCGTGCTTGACTTCGTCCAGGTTCTGAGCTGTGTCCTTCTTGGTCTCCTCGTACTGCCCGTTGTTGAACACCCACGCTGCCGTCCTCTCCACCGGCGACAGCGTGGCCGAGTCCACCGGCGACTGCACCTGGGGCAGAGACCCCTGTTAGCATTCTCCAGAGAAACTGAGCATTCTCCAGAGAAACTACACACAAACCCGCTCTGGAATACAGTTCAGCTGCAGGAGAAAGCTACCCACGGATCTGTCAGCCTCGAAGGATCCCCAAAACATCTCCTGCAGGGATACTCCGTCCTCCCCTGACTTTGGATCTACAGCACCTACCCGGATCCCTCTAAAATCAACACACCTCAGAAATTTTCCTTCCTCTCCAAGTGAGCTTCTCTCTGAAAAAGTTCGTGTTTCCCAATCCCCTTCACATCCACCTCTCTCCTTTGCCACACTGTCAGCAAGGCTTTCTCACCCTGCCACGTCTGGCACAGAGCAAACACAGTGACAAAGCTCTGCTCGCAGCCTGCTCAGGTGAGACAGGTTGGTTTCCCTGGAGGGCTGAGGAGCTGAACTTGGGAGCAGCTTCCTCAGCCAGGCTGGGATAGACTACAGTGGAGCATGGGACTGCACAGCCTGGATCCTGGACAGCGTGGCAGGACTGGGATGTGGCAGGGAGGTGTGCCATGGCCACGGCAGTGCTGCCAGGTTTGGATGGTACATTGCAGGCTATCCGCCCTGCCAGGGCCAGCTGTGCTGCCTGGGAGAGCTGTCCAACCTCTTTGGAGGCTCTCTCTCTCCTCTTCAAGGGAATCCAAAAAGGGAGCCAAGAAAAGAAATGAGAAACTCTCTGCCTGGCTGGGGAAAACATGGCTTGCTACAAATTCCAAGCAATTTTCACGGACAAAGACAAGTTTATAAGCGCAGGAATTAGCATAATTACTCCTGAAAGAGCAACATTGTCTTATGTTTTTGAGAAATGCAGAAGATCAACTTCTCCCCAGCCACAGCTTCTTTTTGTGCCCAGGCAGCTCTTCAGCTCCCTGCCTGGCCCAGTGGTGCACCCAAGTGCACTGTGCTCCCTGGCTGGGGCTTCTGAAGTCCCAGTCTCAGCCAGGAGCTCTCCAGGGGGAGGAACAGCTTCTCTGGGAGTCAGGGATCATGTCACCCTCCTGCTGTGTTTGTCCTGCTCAGGAGGACAGGGCTGGCGGGTGCTGGATCTGCTCCCACAGCCCAGCTGTCCTGAGCAGCCATGGACACTCCAGCACGGGAAGAAGCCTCAGCAAAAATGCAAAGGCAAAGAAAAGGCATAGGAATTAGCCAAAAATCCTTGGATTTAGGCAAAGGCCTTTTCCCTAGAAGGAAGTCTTCACAGCAAAAAAGCTAACAGCCCCTTAGGTGTAGTGTGGCAGCCTGGCAAAGCTCCTTAATTCAGATTTTTTTGATGGCATTTGCTGTCAGGCAGCCACAGCAAGGCAGCCCATGGACCCCGCGTGGCTGTGAATCCCTGGAGAAGTCAGGAACAGCGACGGATGAGCACTGTCACCATCCCCTGGAGCTACAGGGGACTCACACAGCAGAAAGGTGGCTATAAAGTACATCCCCAGCCCTGCACCAGCCTGCTGAGCAGCAGCAAACCCAGCCAAACGCCCTTCCAAGTGTAGGCCAGAATATTTCCAGCAGCCAGATTCTGAAAGCTGTCAAAGACCACGCGGATGGCGAGTCACACATGCTATTGGGTTGCAAGTTATTCTCTAATAAAGGGCAAAAAAAGAATTAGTCTGCTAGGATCATGTGTTAATTCCCCTCTTTGCCTCTCTTCCAGAGGAACACACTGACATTTCTGTTCCCACCTACCTCCTCAATGGAAATGGAAGGCAAAAAGTGACCTCTCCCAGCAAACAAAGGGCCCAGCTCTATATTCAGAAACAAATGGGACTTGTAGAGAACAGAGTCTAATAATTATAACGCCCACAAAACATGCCTAGAAAGAACATGCCCGGAAAGAACATGCCCAACTCCTCTTTTCTCTTTCTCTTTTTTCAAACAAGAACAGAATTCCACAACAAGATTTGCAATTAAAAGGACGCAATGGAATTTGCCTTGAAAAAAATGTTGGCCACTCGATTTGGCACCGTCCAAGACGTTGTTCATGAGTGTGGGGAAGGAGAGAACAAATTGATTTCTCTGAATAAAGCAGGAGCAAGCACTCTAATGAATCCAGTGGAAACAATCAGTATAGAAAGTACAGTGGGAAAACAAGTGGATGCACATCCCCTTCACATTTATCCTTGCTACTGGCCTAAAAATGTCCTACCAGCACCACGCAAGGCCTGGTTGTATTCCATAAACACCCTTCACCAAGCCATGCCCCGCTGTAAAACACACTCAGCAGGAGGACATAAACACACACACTCTTCAAATAATAAACAATTACTTATTTGGGTATTACTAACTTGGCACACCAAGCTTCGGTTTGTGATTCAGTGTTTCTGGTCTCGTACTTCAATGAACTTGAGGCACCAAAGTAGTTTTGAAGCCCTGATTGCTCCTGGGTTCCCAGGCATCACCCAGGTTTTCCTGTAACACTCAGGAGTTTGCCGAGAAAGCTCCAATGTCAGGGAACACCGGGAAAATCTTGGGAAGAGCAGGGGTTGTTCTGCCAGCTTCACCTCACAGCCCAAAACCTTCCCCCTGCAAAACCTCTGACCTGCAGATCACATTTTCTACCTTCACTGTAGTGCCAAGCATTGAAATACTCACTTTCTCTTTAAAATTACACTAATTTAGGAAAATATTTTCATACACAGCAAATCACAACAGGATTATTATTATTTTTTAAAAAAAGATAAAGGAATGCTGGCTTTTTGACAGGAAAACCTTGATTTATAGTTGCCTATGAACAGCTGATAATGCGCATTAGGAGTTGGTAGATAAAGGCACTCCTTTCCAGAGAAAATTTGCATTATTCATAGTTTAGGATGATTAATGAAAAAGCAGCACTTATTTGAGGACCAGCAAGAGATTGCTTCATCATGGTGAAATATGGATTTCTCCACACTTTTGACAACTGTGCTTATTTGTTATTTCGGCAGCAGTTATTCTGTGATGTTTTATCTTTGCTCATTTCCCTGTTTTGAGGTAGCTCTGCTTTTAAATTAGCACCAGAGGGCAAACACAGTCTCACGTGGTGATCTGAACAACCATTTGGAACAAAGCTGCTCCCGGTTTTTTTTTCCTTTGTGTTCAGGGAAATTTTCCAGTTCTGTTTCTTTCAGCAGGTTCGCTGCTGCCTTAGTAAACGGAAGACAGTTCTTTTTTTTTTAATTTAGTACAAAAGCACCCCAGTGGCACAGATAAGGTGGCTCGCCAAGCTTGTGAGGGTGACAAGCACGACTATTCCTTATGCTTGCCACCGGCATAAGCGCTGCTACTTTTGATTAAGCTCGACTCCAACGCCGAGACAGCTTTGGAGGCCAAGCAGCAACGGGCTGAACACCAAAGCAGAGGCCTGGAGACAGGGTTCCCTTACCTGCTGCGTTTGCTGCCGCTGAATCGCCCGCACCTTGGGGACGGGGCTCTCCCTGGAGGACGAGGACTGGTGCCGGGAGCGGCTCCCGTTCTGGATGGGCTCGATGCCCATGGCCCCCGAGGCTCCGGACACGCTGCCCGTGCTGCGCAGGGAAGGGCTGTGCGTCAGGGTGTGCAGCGTCTTGGCCCTGGTGCCCAGCACGGCTTGGTCCATCTTGCGGATCTGCGCCTGGCTGCTGCTGTTCTGGCGGGGCAGCACCACCGGCACGTGCTTGTCGGGGCGCCGCGCCGAGTCCTCGCTCTGCGAGCTGCGCTTGGCAGACTCCTCCAGGCTGCTGTTGCTGCGCCCGCTGGGCTTGAAGTCCTCGCTGTTGCTGCGGCTCCGGGAGCTGGCAGTGCTCAGGTTCTCCGGGCTCGAGTCCACAGAGGCCTTGGCCATGGGGGGGCTTGGGTTGTTGAGCTGGTAGACCGGGTTCTGGAATGAGAGGGGCCGGAGGCTGCCCTGCTGGTTCCACGCCGGGTGCAGCGGCCTCCGGACCTGGGGAGCGCTCTGGGGGGTGCTCTGGGTGTCCCACAGCTGCTTGATGTTGGCCACCTGGGTGACGGAGAGCTGGCTGCCCGCCAGGCGCAAAGGCACGTCGTGCATCATGGAAGCGGCGTCGCTGTGAGCTGTGTGAGGGTCCTGCAGGTCCATGAGAGAGATGCTCCGTCCGTTGGGCAAGACACTCACCTTCTCATCCTTCTCTGAGCAAGTCATGCTCTGGGTGGATGCCTGCTGAACCAGCAGTAAGGTCTTGCCCCTAAAATGTCCATCTGCATTTTCCTGGGTTGGAGACTTCATCTTGTTTATGTCACTGTGGAGAGGAAAGGAATTTGGTTAATTTTTGAGCAGCCAAGACCCCAAGAGATCTGTCCCAGAGAAGTCTTTCTACCTCACTTAACCTCCCCCCACTGAAAGCTTCAAGGAGCCAGACTTCCTTTTATGAGCTCTTTGTGTGCAAGTCAGAACACACTCTTCCTTAATTACCACTTATCTTGGAGAATTGTGTTTGATTCAAGAAGTCCTTCATCTTCATTTTTTTTCACAGGTGAAATCTAAACCATCCCCACTAGATCCTCCCCCCTTAGTCACTTCTGTCTCTAGCAAGACTTCAGATGCCATTTAACCCTTTGCCATTATGCAACAAGAGATGGGGCAAAAGGAAATCGCTTCAAGTTGTGCCAGGGGTGGTTTAAATTGGGTGCTAGGAATAATTTCTTCACCCAAAGGACTGTCAGCACTGGCTCAGGCTGCCCAGGCAGTGGTGGAGTCACCATCCTTGGAAGGTGTGTAGATGTGGCACATGAGGACATGGTTTAGCGGTGGCCTCGGCAGTGCTGGGCTAATGGTTGGACTTGATACTCTTACAGGGCTTTTCCAACCTTAATGATTCTATGACTCTGTGTGTTATGGTGGTCTTAAAATTCAGCAGGAGCTGTGTGAAGGCTGCTGCAGAGCTGGATGTAAGCTCAGGGGGCAGAGAATTCCACATGACAAAACCAGCCCTTGTACCTGACAGCACAGGTACTACTCTGGGCCCGCAGCAGCCGAGCCCTCCGGCAGCTCTGGCATGTCACAGCTCCAGATTAACAGCTGTTACAGCGTGAGAAATGCTGCACGAAGCACAGGAGGGACTATTTCTGCTGTTCCACAGGTAATAAGCTTCACCTACAGCTCAGTTTTTTTCCATTAGCTGCCTGAAGGAAACACAATGGCTGACCGTGCACTCAGGCTGGCAGTAAATCACAGAACTGTTTTTTTATCAGCTCGAGCCCTTGACTCCCAGAGATGTGGTTGAGTCCTGGGTAAGCCCAAAGCTCCAGGCCCCCAGTGCCACCTCGTGCACCTCTCACTGGGATGGTGCATTCCCTGGGAGAGAGCCCGAGCTCCCCATTCCACAGCGGGGCTGGGCAGCCAGCTCAGCTGATGAAGCCCTCAACCCTTGGAACCACAGAACGGTTTGGGTTGGAAGGGGAGCTCCAAGATCATTTCGTTCCAACTCCTCACAGCTTTAACAAGCCCACAGCTGCCCTTGAGCCCTGGCTGGGACGTACCCATCAGTGGGGTCCTCAGTAATCTTCTGAAGTCCCGAGGAGAGACTTCCAGCCACGTTTGGGCTGGAGCTGTGCTCCGTGAAACGCTTCAGCTGCTGCTGCGTGGGTGTGGGGCTGGTCATGGATTTTGTGATATCCGCAAGAATACGAGGAAGAGGTCCCAGTTTTGCCACGGTTGCCTGTAGGAAGGAATTTTCACCCTAATTGGATACAAGCACCACGACAT
>VZTG01007191.1:92349-108786 GCA_013397845.1 Melanocharis versteri | reverse complement strand
CCTGCTCAGCCCCTCCACAACTCCTTCCCCTCAATCGGAGCCACCTCCAGCCCCTCGGCCCCACCAGCCACCCCTGAGAGGAGCTGCCACAGGTGCCCCCAGACCCTCCGGTCCCCGCAGCGGTGCCTGAGCCCCGGGACTGCCCCCCATGCTCGGAACAGGAGGGCTCGGGGCAGAGGCACCGCAGTGTCACTCACAGCACTCCTCGGGATTCTCGTCCGAGTTGTCCCCACAATCGTCCTCCCCGTCACACTTCCAGGCCAGGGGCTTGCACAGGGTGTTGTTGCACTGGAACTCATCCAGGGGACACGTGCGAACTGCAACAGCGCAAGAGGGGACACATCAGCTTGTGCTGCCCTGCCGCCAAAACCCCAGCCTGGGGCTGCAATTCCAATTTCCAGCTTGGACAGGGGGTCTCCAGGGCTGGGGAGTTCCCAGGGCTCAGACACGTGTCCCTGCACGCTCAAGGGTGGGGCAGAGAGGGGTGGACACACACACAGGGGAGCGCTTCCACCCGCAGCAGGGACACGGGTGACACGAGGGCAGGGATGGGGGGACACAACCAGCTCTGGGGAACACGCAGCGCTGCAGTGGGGACACAGGTGACACGAGGGCAGGGATGGGGGGACACACCCAGATCTGGGGAACACGCCGCGCTGCAGTGGGGACACAGGCGACACGAGGGCAGGGATGGGGGGACACAGCCAGCTCTGGGGAACATGCAGTGCGGCAGTGGGGACACAGGTGACACGAGGGCAGGGATAGGGGGACACAACCAGCTCTGGGGAACACGCAACGCTGCAGTGGGGACACAGGTGACACGAGGGCAGGGATGGGGGGACACATTACCCCCGGTGCCGCAGTTCTCCTCGTCGGTGCCATCCATGCAGTCGGCGTCGGCGTCGCAGCGCCAGCGCATGGGGATGCAGTGCCCGTTCTTGCACTGGAACTGGTCAAACTCACAGCGGGGGGTGCAGTCTTTCTGCAGGGGACAGGCGAGGGACACGGTCAGCAGGGACAGGGTGGCCATGGCAAGCCCCCGTCCTATTGCCACACCCAGGCTCTGAGCGCCAGGGCCACCGGGCAGAGGGGGGGACGTGTCCCCCTCCCGCTCCCTCGCCGGTGCCACACCTCGTCGGAGCCATCAGCGCAGTCGTGGTCCCCGTCACACTTCCACCTGCCCGCGATGCAGCGGCCGTTGGCACACGAGAACTCGCTCTCGGAGCAGGGCCGGGGCGCTGGGGACAGAACACAGGGTGTGCCCTGAGCGTGGGGACAGGCTGCGAGGGCAGGGGGCATCCCTGGCCAGCGGCTGGGGGGGCACAGGCTGACACGGACACACGGCCGGTGGCACTGGGGACAGGGGGGTACAGGCAGAGCCGGGGGAGCTGCCAGAGGGGCACGGCTGGTACCACCTCCCCACCCCTTCCCACCCCACTCCAGGGCTCCCAGCTCACTGTGGGGGTTTTTGGGGGGCACTGTGGCCACACAGCCTGGCTGCCCCCCGGGTCACTCACTCTCTACAGGGCAGCATCAGCCCCACTTGCTGCCCACCCAGGCAGGAGGAACTGCAGCGGTGCCCTGGCAGAGCCTCATCCCCGTCCCCCCTCACAGGGCACGGGGACAGACAGCCACTCACAGCTCACTGGCACAGTCAGTGCCAAATCCAGGAGGACGGCACGTGGCACAGCCACCCACCTGGGATGGCTCTCAGGACCCTTCCCCTCCCCACGGCCCCGGGGTGTTGGGGCACAGGGACCCTCCAGTCACAACACAGGACTACGGGGGAAGAGGAGGACAGGGAGTGTCCAGGTGGAGCAGGGAGAGTCACGGTGGGGATGGGTTTTGGAGCCAAGTCCAAGCCATGCACGGGTCCTGCGGAGCAGCAGGGTCAGACCCTCCCCGGCTGCGGCTCTGTGGAGGGAGATGCTGGTGCTGATGCTCAGTAAATCCACCTGGATTGTCCAGTCCCGACCCCTCTGCCCTCACCTAGAAATTATTGTCTTCATTGATTTTAGAGAGACTGTACATGGAATTAAAAGATTTTGGCAGGAACCTACCTCTGAGCGCCCCATAACGACAGTGTGAAAATGGAGAAAAACATAAGATGAAGTGAAATGGCACAAACTCAAAAACACGACAGGAAATCAACAGAAAAGAAAACAAAAGCTGCACCCTAAAGAGCTGCAGGAAGACAGAGAGACCCAGTGGGCACTGTGGGGTAGGAAAGGGTCTGGCAGCAGACCCTGGTGCCATCCCACAGCCAGCCTGAACCCCTCTGGAGGGACAGAGCCACAGTGGAGCCCTGGGAATGGTCCTGTCCATGAGGACACTCGTGTTCCTTGACCGCTCAGCGGGGCAGGTACTGGCACACGAGTGGGAGCTCATGAAGGGGCAGCACTGGACTCTCTGCCCCGGCTCTGGGGATCAGCCTCCTCCCCATGCGCTGGCCCAGGCCTGGGGTTGTGACCCAGGGTCCCTCCTGACAGCTCTGTGTGTCCCCACCGCCATCCCAGGTGCCACTGCCAGGCAGGGAGTGACACAGGGGACGATGCTTGGTGGCAAAGCAGGACAAGGTACCCTTGAGTGACTCCGGCCACGCTGGACCCCCACGCTGCTACAGGGAGCATGTTGGGGTCACCCCTTCCCTGTCACCCATCACCCTCGGGGAGTCTCCCTGGCACAGCCTCCCCTCTGCAGGGCCAGGCTCTCCAGACCCCTGGAGATCGAGGTGTCCTGGTTGGGGGACACGGTGGCTGTCTCGGCCACCAGCCTGACACTCCCCGGCAGCAGCAGAGGGGCTGGGGGGGCCCAAACCTCTCCCCTCTCCACTGCTCCACCCTGGGGACAGCAAAGGCTCGGGGGTGGCACGTACTGCAGCTCTCCTCGTCCGAGTTGTCCCCGCAGTCGTTGTCGTAGTCGCACTGCCAGCGGCCCGGCACGCAGCGGTTGTTCTTGCAGCGGAACTGGTACGGCTCACAGGTGCGCTCGTCTGCGGGGGACAGCAGGGGACAGGGACAGGGGTCAGCAGCGTCCCAAAGGGGGGCATGGATGGGACAGGGATGGGGACAGGGATAGGGGTCAGCAGTGCCCCAAACAGGGCATGGATGGGACAGGGACAGGGACAGGGGTCAGCAGTGCCCTGCACGAGGCCATGGATGGGACAGGGACAGGGACAGGGGCCAGCACTGCCCCAAACGGGGGCATGGGTGGGACAGGGACAGAGGTCAACCCCTTCCAAATGAAGGGAGAAATGGGACAAGGACAGAGGTCAGCCCTGCCCAGCATGACAGGAGGATGAGACAGGGACAGGTGTCAGCACTGCCCTGAACAAGGGGAGGGACAGGGACAGTGACAGGGGTCAGCACTGCCCTGAACAAGAGGAGGGACAGGGACAGGGTCAGCACTGCCCTGCACCTCCCTCTGACCAGCCCTGCCCACACCACTCGGAAAAGGAGCTGGAACTCCTGCGACACCCCAGAGGGCACCCCAGCAGCAGGCCAGCCTGTCCCTCAGGGAACAGGGACACAAGATGATGCTGGCTTGTCCCCATAGCCCCTGCTCACCGCACTCCTCCTTGGGCTCATCAGATCCATCCCCACAGTCGTCCTCCCCGTCACACTTCCAGCGCGCCGGGATGCACCGGCCCGAGTCCTTGCACCGGAACTCGTCCACACCACAGGTCATTTGGGCTGGAGGGGACAAAGTGACACAGGCACGGGGCAGGGATCAGCACTGGCCAGGCATGTGCTGTTCTCTGCAGGGCTGATGAACAGCCTGGAGCTGGGTGAGATCGCCCTCCCTTCCAAGCAGTTCTCCAGGGAGAAGGCAGGGGGAGGAGGATCCCAGCAGGACAGATCCAGGCAGAACCACCAACACCACCACACACTGCCCACAGGGACTGGGCAGGGACCGAGGAGGGACTGGGGTAAAACTGGATAGGGACTGAGCAGGGAATGAGGAGAGACTGGGGTAGAAATGGGCAGGGACCGAGGAGGAACTGGGGTAAAACTGGGCAGGGACTGAGCAGGGATCGAGGAGAGACTGGGGTAGAACTGGTGCAGGGACTGAGCAGGGAATGGAGAGGGACCAAGGAGGGACTGAGCAGGGACTGAGCAGGGAATGAGGAGGGACCGAGGAGGGACTGAGCAGGGACCTGCCATCCTGCCAGCACACAGAGGTGACCGGTGGCAGTGAGGCCCCATTCTACAGGTGGCCAGACCCCCCTCCCCACGCAGGCCCCTTACTGCAGTTGGCAGGTTCATCGGAGCCGTCCACGCAGTCGTTGTCACGGTCACAGACCCAGACACGGGGGATGCAGCGCTTGGTGATGGCACATTGGAACTGGTTGGGGGCACAGGTCACCTCCGCTGCAGGAGGGAGAAGGGCTGTCAGGAGGGGAAGCAGGGCAGGCAGGGGCCAGCCACCCCTTCCCCAAAAAACCAGCTGTGGGGTTGAGAGGTGTGTGGATGCTCCAGGGATCACAAGGGGCTGGTGTGCTCAGTGGAGGGGATGGAGCAGAGCCATAAAGTGGCCCCAGAAGACTCCAAGCTATGGGGGGACAGGGCAGAGGCCACTAGATCCCTCAGCTGGGCAAAAGGCTCAGCCCAAACCTTCAAGGGGTTTAAGGATTTCATTTCCACTAGGAAACAGCAGCGTCCCTAGAGGGAGGGCGTGATGGGGACAGAGGGTCTGCGGAGAGCAGGGGTGTGGAGAAAGCCCTGGGCCACCCCAGGGAGCCAAACACCCCAAGACACGGACCTGAACCCTTCAGTCTGGCCTGCCCTCACTCCCACCCAACACCCCGAGCCCCCCACTCACGACAGTCCTTCTCGTCCTCGCCGTCCCCGCAGTTGTCCTGCCCGTTGCAGCGGAAGATGCCAGGGATGCAGCGGTTGGTGTTGGTGCACTTGAACTGGCTGGGCAGGCAGACGTGGATGTCTGGGGAGGAGGTGACACAGTCAGGGGGTGCCAGGCTGCGGCTCCATGCTGCGGGGGCCTGGGGGTCACGAGGGGACACAAGGAACCTACCACAGTTGGCCTCGTCCGAGTTGTCCTGGCAGTCGTTGTCCCCGTCGCAGATGAAGGCGGGGTTGGTGCAGATCCCTGTGGAGCACTGGAACTGCCCCGGCCTGCACTTGAACTCAGCTGTGGGGTGACACAGGGCCGCAGGTTTGCTCTGAGAAACTTTTTAGGGCAAACCCCAACCTCAAACCACTGCTTGACCCCTCTGGGGTCCTCTGTAGGGACCCAGCACCCAACTCTGGGCTCGGGCACTGCTCCATGGGACAATGCCGACAGTGGGACAGGTGTATCCCACTGCTCCCTGAAGCCCGTTATTGGACTGAGCCTCCCCTCCACGGGGCTGTCCCAACAGCCCAGGGGTGCTGGGATACGGGGGGGCTGTATCACCCCCTGGCACTCACGGCAATCCTCCGGCTCGTCCGACCGGTCCCCGCAGTCGTCCTCGGTGTCGCATTTCCACCAGAAAGGGATGCACTTGTCGTTCTTGCAGACAAACTGATGGAGAGAGGAGCTCGTGGGGTGGTTCGGGATGGGGATGGGGAACCCCAAAAGATTTCATCCCCAGCAAGCTCAGCCAAGGCCACTGATCGTGTGCTGTCTCCTCCAGGTGTTCCAAAGTCCTGACCTGGAGCAAAGCCTTAACCCCACCCAGGCCCTGGGGTTTGAGGAGCGGGGCAGAAGAACATTCCAGAGCTGGAGGGTCTCTGGCTCCCCTGGACACCCCCAAAGACGAAGTGCCACAGGAAGGAGGTGCTGCCTGCACCCACAGAAGACCCTGCTGCACCCCAGCACCACCGGGAAGACCATGGCAGGAGGGACACGGGCACAGGGAATATCCAGCTGGCTGTGCAGTTGGACACGCAGGTTTTGCCATCGCTGCCCAAGTAGAAGTTGGTGGGACAGGCACATTTGTGCCCCCCACCCGGCGAGAGCAGGCAGAGGTTGCTGCAGCCGCCGTTGTTGGTCTTGCAGGGATGGTTGGGAACTGGGGAGAGCGGGGGGACAACGGCGAGTCACACCAAGCTGGGGATGCTCAGGGCGGCATGGGAGCAGCAAGAGCCTTGTCACCCTGCTCCTGCTCCCCCTGGCCAACCCGGCGTCCCCCTATGTCCCTTTCCCAGGGGGGTTCCCCAGCACCGGCACCCCCAGGCTGCGCTCACCGTCGGGCTGGCGGTAGGGGTGGTAGATGTGGATGTCCATGGGCCGGTGCAAGGTGCTGATCAGCAGCGTCTTGTTGGCCCCCGTAGTCTTGTGGGCCCGGTTGATGGACTTGGTCTCCCAGTCGGTCCAGTAGATGAAATCCTCGAAGAGCGTGAGCGCGAAGATGTGTGGGATGTCCTGGCTCAGCACTGCGAGGGGAGCGGGCGCTCAGCGAGGGGCAGTGCCAAGCCCCCCTCCCACATGGAAGCAGCCACTTCCCTGGACACAGAGGAGTGGCCAGAGCTGGGGACTGTCCCCAGCAGCCCTGGCTCCCACTCCAACGCCTGACCCACAGCCTGAACCCCCTCAAGGCCTGCTGGCACAGCAGGAGCCCTGGAGCTCTCACCCGTGTGCCGGTTGGAGCCGTCCAGGCTGGCGAACTCGATGTAGTCCTCCCGGGCATCGGCCCAGTAGATCCGGCTGTTGATGTAGTCGAGGGTGAGGCCGTTGGGCCACGTGATCTTGGTGTCCACGATGACGCTGCGGTTGGTGCCGTCCATGCCGATCTTCCCGATCAGCGAGTGGTCCCCCCAGTCTGTCCAGTAGAGGTAGCTGGGCATGAAACAGAAGAGCAGGGAGAGGCTGAGCTGGAAACCGTGGAAATTTCTCCCTGTGAGGGTGGGGAGGCCCTGGCACAGGTTGCCCAGAGAAGCTGTGGCTGCCTCATCCCTGGAAGTGTCCAGGATTGGACAGGGCTTGGAGCAACCTAGGATAGAGGAAGGTGACTGCCCATGGCAGTGAGGTGGAACAAGATAGTCTTTAAGGTCCCTTCCAACCCAAACCACCCCGTGACTCTGTAATAAACAGAGGCACATGGGCACAGGGGAGGGAGAAGCATCCCAGTGTCCCAGAGGCCAGGAGGAAAGGCTTCATCCCATCTCCCAAGCTCTGGGACTACAGCAAGATGACCACAGCCCCCTTCCCAGCACAGAGGGGCAGGTCCACGTCCCCCGAGCTCTCACCCGTTCTGCACGTCCACCACGAGTGCGCGGGGCTCGCGCAGGCCCGAGTTGACCAGCACGGTACGGTACGCGCCGTTGAGCTTCGACACCTCGATGGTGTCCCGACCCTTGTCACACCAGTACAGGTTTCCTCCCACCCAGTCCACAGCCAGCCCGTCGGGGTTGCTGAGCCCTGTGCGGTGAAGGACCTGCCGGGAGGAATCAGAGGTGACGGGGCTGAGCAGGGAGAACCAAACCCTGATCTCTCGGGGGTGACAACATCCCCCTTCCCAGCCCAGATCTCCTTCCTCACTCCTCTCTCAGGTTTAGATTAGATGTTGGGAAGAAATTCCTCCCTTTGAGGGTGAGGAGGCCCTGGCACAGGCTGCCCACAGAAGCCGTGGCTGCCCCTGGATCCCTGGAAGTGTCCAAGGGCAGGTTGGACGGGGCTTGGAGCAACCTGGGCTAGTGGAAGGTGTCTCTGCCCATGGCAGAGGAGTGAAACTGGCTGAACTTTAAGGTCCCTTCTGACCCAAACCATTCCATGACTCCGTAACTCTTCCCCCAACCTTCCTTGTCCCGCACTTCAGGGCAGCGCGGAGCCCACCCCTGCTTGGGATGGGGCTGCAAAACATCCCACAGCAACCGGGGCTGATCCCCAGAGCCCAGTGATGACCCCACAGCGGGGCAGGGGGTGGGTGAGGCCCGGCTGCCCATCCAGCCCGGGGGTGCCCCAGGGGCTGCCCCCTGCCCTCACCTGGACGTTGCTGCCGTTGATGTGCATGCGGCGGATCATGCTGCCCTGCGTGGTGACATCCGTCCAGTAGATCATCTGCTCCCGGTAGTCGAAATCCAGAGCCACGGCGTTGTTCAGCCCCTGGAGAGGAGGGAGGGAGAGGGGTTGCAGCAGCCTCAGCAGCTGGCGTGGGCTCTGGGGGGTTTCACAGAGCCAACAGCCTCACTGCCTGCTCACAGTGACTTCCTGACATTTAGATGGATCTACCATTCCCCCGGGGAAGCCAAGAGCCCGAACTCCTCAGCTGGCAGCTCCCGTGTCCTTCAGGGCCCGTTCCATCCCCAAATCCCAGCCACATGGGGCTGGTGTCCCTCCTGCTCCCAGCTCACCCCGCACCTGCTTGAGCAGAGTGTAGTTGGAGCCGTCCAGGTTGAGCTTCCTCAGATAGTACCGGTTGGCGAAGATGAGGAAAGGCTCTTCATCTGCGTGGGGAAAGAGGGAGAAGTGGCAAGGAAGCACTGCTGGGATGTGGCCAGAACCCTGCAGACCTGCTACCCTCCCTCCCCCACTCCCTCGTGAATTGGGGGCAGCCACTTTACCCTGTGACCAACTCCAGGAGCCATCCATGGTCACCAGGAACATCCTGGGCTCTGCGCCCACACCTGCCTCTCACCTGTGACAGCCTTGCAGCTGGTGGGGTTGTCAGGTCTGAGCTTGTAGCCCTCGGTGCAGAGGCACTTGTAGCTGCCCAGGGTGTTGATGCACTTCTGGCTGCAGGGGTAGGTGGTGGAGCACTCGTCGATGTCGATGCACGTCTTCCCGTCGTCCTTCAGCCGGAACCCGGGACGGCATCTGCACTGCAGGAGCAACCCGGAGCTGTCAGACACCTCCAAGGCCCGCGCGCCGGGAGGTGGCAGGTGCTGGGAGGTGACAAGTGTCACCGTGGGACACGTGGACTCAGCAAGGACAGCTGAGATGCACAAACAGTGCCTGGAGCGCCCGTGTCACATCGTTGGCCCAGCTGGCACAGGACAGACACAACCCTCACGTCTGCGGAGGAGGAAGGAGAGGGAACAGCAGGAGCTGTGCCAGGGGAGGTTTAGGCTGGATATCAGGAAAAGGTTCTTCCCCCAGAGGGTGGTCAGGCACTGTTGTTTGGCACAGCCCCAAGGCTGCCAGAGCTCCAGGAGCATTTGGACAACACTCTCAAGCACAGGGTGGGATCGTTGAGGTCTCCTGCACAAGGGCAGGAGTTGGACTTAAACAATCCTTGTAGGTCCCTTCCAACTCAGGGCATTCTGTAATTCCGTGATCCCTGCAGCCAGCTCCCTGCCCCGTGGCCCCCTACCTTGTACCCGATCTTGAGGTCCTCACACTCCTGGGAGCAGCCGCTCAGCTTCTTGTTGAGGCACTCGTTGATGAAGCAGTTGAGCTCGTCGGAGCCGTCGGCGCAGTCGTTGTTGTTGTCGCAGAGCAGCGCCTCGGAGATGCAATTCCCGTTCTTGCAGAGGAAGAAGGAGTCGTTGCACTTGTTCTCTGTGGAGAGGAGGTGGCAGCGGTCAGTGGGGGGTGGCTGGGACTCCGCTATCCCCCCCGGGACCCCACCGTGACCCCGGCAGGTACCTGGGCTGCTGCAGCGCGGGTTCTTGGGCGCCTCGTCCGAGTAGTCGTGGCAGTCGAACTCCCCATCGCATTCCCACTGCCGGTTGCTGAGGCAGCGGCCGTTGTTACAGCGGAACTCGTGGGGGCCACAGGTGGGATACTCTGAGGGAGGGTGAGAGGCTCAGCTGGCATCCCACCTTCCTGAGCCTTCCAGAGGCACTGTGGAGCCACTCGGAGAGAGAGGCACCGCGGAGCCAAACCTTCCAGAGCTGCCGGGAGTGACAGGGACACCACGGAGCAGCTGGCCTGGGACAGGGCTGCTCTTCACACACACGGATCTCTCCGTGGGTTTGGATCTCTCCGTGGGTTTGGATCTCTGTGTCAGGGCTGGGGGGCTGCTCTCCACCAGCAATCCCCTCCTGCTGACTCTCCGGGTTCCCTCTCACCACACTCACACCAAACCCCTCCAGGGTGATGAAGACCCTCCCAGGGTACTGTCCCAAAGCCCAGGAGAGCCAGCGTGGCTGCTGGGTCAGTCCCCCTGGGTCCTGCAGACACCCACCACATTCCGGAGACTCGTCGGAGCCGTCGCCACAGTCGTCGTCGTGGTCGCAGACGAAGTGCTTGGGGATGCACTGCCGGTTCCCGCACATGAACTCCCGCTCGTCACAGGTGTTGTTGTACACTGCAACGGGGCACCGCCACCGTCAGCCCCCGCCAGCCCCCGGCCTCCCCCAGCCCCCACCCTCGGGGACTCACAGCAGCCAGCAGCGAGGGTCTCATCGGCCCCATCCGCGCAGTCCTTGTCCCCGTCACAGAGCCAGCGCTCCGGCACGCACACGTAGGTGCCCGGGCACTGGAAGGATCCTGAGCTGCAGGTGGTCAGCCCTAGGGAAGGGAGGAGCAGGATGGAGTCCGGTCACCCCACTGCTGGACGCTCTGGGGAGCCCCAAGATACGGAGCCCAAGAGAGCGGTGAGACCACGGGTGGGAGCAGGGATGGGCAGGAACGCGGATGCAGGGACATGGTGATGGAGCAGGCAGGGACTGAGACAGGGGAGAGGGGCTGGAGCAGACTCACGGCAGCGACTGTCCTCGTCAGAGCCGTCCCCGCAGTCATCGGCCCCGTCACACACCCAGAGCTTGGAGATGCAGCGGTGGTTGTTGCACTCGAACTGCACGGGGTAGCAGAATTTGTCTGGGAGAGGAGAACAGGAGGAGATGGGGGTCAGAGAGAGGTGATAAGGGGAGGAGACACCAGCAGAGCATGGCCAGGCTGGGCCAGCCAGGCTCCAGGAGCCCAGGGGGGTGTTGGGGATACTGCTCGTGGTGATGGGGACCACAGGGCTGGTGTGGGAGTCCCTACTCCTGGAGCAGCTCCCAGCTCCTGAGCACTGCCTGGGGCTTGTTCCAGGAGATTAGAACTAAAAATGGAGCTGAAGGGAGCCATAACTGGCCCTGTTCAGAAGGGCCACGGACACTTGTGCATGTGCTGAGCAAACCAGCACACGAGGACATTTAGAGTGGTCACAGCTAAAAGCCTGAGAGTGTGAAGTAAATCCACAGAGGGGGAAGAATCTGGGGTCTGGTCCTTGGCAAAGGGATGTCAGGGAGAGAAGAGGGTCCTGCCCACCCTCCAGCACCGCCCGATGCCCCCGGCCCAAATCCTGACTGTCCCCACCCTGCCGCTCACTGCACTGGGTCTCATCTTCGCCGTTCTCGCAGTCGTCCTCCTTGTCACAGGCCCAGGTCATGGGGATGCACCTCCCACTCGGGCAGGCGAAGTAGTTAGATGGACATTTGGGCTTCCTCCCACCTACTTTGTGAAGGAAACATCAGTGAGGACGACAGCGCAGCCACCTCCTGCCTCCTCCCAGCCCAGAACTGAAGGATTTCTCTCCAAAATCCCCCTGAGATCCCACATCCCAGATCCCTCCAGCACCGTCTGTGCTGGAGCCACATGGGCAGAGGACAACAGTCACAGAGGGCAAACAAAGCATCCACAGCCCAAGCAGACCCCAAAGGGGCATCCGTGCCCGCAGAGCCCCCTCTGCCCTCCCGCTCTCACCGGGGCAGTTGCGCTCGTCCGAGTAATCGCCGCAGTCGTTGGCGCCGTCGCACACCCAGCTGGGCGCGTAGCACAGGGACGTGTGCTCGCACTTCTGGAACGTGATGCCCTTCACCCCCAGCTTGAAGTAGCTGCTGCAGTCGGTGGCGGCTGCGAGGAATCACAGCAGGAGCCCCGGTGACGCAGCAGGAACCACGGCAGGAGCCCCATGGTCTGGCTCCACCACATGGCACCAGCCTCGCTGCCGGAGCCCATCACACCCCACACACCCCCAGATGCGCCCCACACGTGCCCCACACATGCCCAGAGCTGCAGGGATCCATTGGGTGATGGGCTGCAGGGGTGGGCTGGCGCTGCCTCATCCAGCGGGTGCCCCGGGGCTGCGGGATGGGAGCAGGAGCCTCCTCCCTCCCCAGTCCAGCACAAATCCCAAAGAGCCAGGTCCCTGCTGCCAGCACCGAGGGCAGGAGCATCTCCAGAGCTGAGCAGGGGCCAGGGGCAGCAGCTGGGCACTCACTGCAGTTCATTTCGTCCGACGCATCCTCGCAGTCGATGAACTGGTTGCAGCGGCTGGAATTCCCGATGCAGGTCCCGTCCCGGCAGCGGAACTCGGTCGCGGCACAGCTGGTTTCTGCCAGGGCGAGGAAGCCCCCGCAGTGCATGAGGCAGGGTGGGGGGACCCCACGTGCACACCCACCCCGTGGCACCCACTGGTGCTGTGGAAGGGCACCCACACCCCCCCACTGCCCACACAGCTCGGGGCTGCCCAGAGTGCTCCCAGACCTGATCCCCTTCCGGATGAGACCTGGTGCCTCCTGGCTCATGCTCTGCCTGGCAGCCTGAGCCTTTCTGTCCAGCACAACCAGGCCTGGACAGGACTCTGAGAAGCTCCTGACCGCCCCTGTCAATTTGGAACCGAGCAGACCCATCCTGCAGCCCCCCAAGGGGATGCCTGGGAGCCATGGGAGCCACAAGAAGCAGTGACACTGTGCCCTGTGCCCCCTCCTGGGTGTCAAACCACTCTCACTGGGAAGCTCCGGGTGCTGCACGCCCGTGCCCAGGAGTTTTTCCTCTCAGCTGTCACTCCGTGAGCTTTACAAAGCAGCACAAGCTTGACCTTGGCTCTCCGTTAAGCCCTGGCTCTGCTCTGCTCCTGTCAAGCTGATGGTAACTCCCTCCTGAAGCCGCTGTCCCTGTCCCAGGCAGCTGACGGAGCCCTGGCAGGGGCTGGCCGGGCGCCAGGCAGACACTCACTGTTACAGGGCACCTCGTCCGAGTTGTCCCCGCAGTTGTCCACGCCGTCGCACCAGTAGCGACTGGCGACGCAGCGCCCGTTCATGCAGTGCAGGTACCCCTTCTTGCACTTGCGGCTGCCTGCCAGGGAGGAAGAGGAGGAAGAGGAAGAGGAGAAGGTGAGTAGAGGGAAAGCAGGCACCCCCAAGAGTCTGAGATCCTCGGGGACACTTCAGCAGGGGAAGAAACCACAGAGCAGGAATGGGGATGCCGCTCCCTCGTGCAGAGGGGTGAGGGCTGCTGTTTGAGGGTGCTGCAGACCCCACTGGCTCAGCTCCGGGTGTCCTGCTCTCCAGCCTGTCCCCAACACTGGAAAAGGTCTGGAGAACTTAAAGCCTGGCTGGGTGCATCTCTGGGAGGGCAGGAGGAACTGCGAGCACCTGAGAGATGCAAGGACACCCCGGAGTCCTGGTTCTTTTTGCTGAGCAACCTTGGCAGTGTCCAAGACCAGGCTGGACAGGGCTTGGAGCAGCCTGGGATAACGGAAGGTGTCCCCACCCGTGGCAGGAGGTGGAATGAGATGAGCTTTAAGGTCCCTCCCAACCCAAACCATTCCATGATTCCATGATCCTGAACATAGGAAAAAGGATTTACTGGAGAGCTGTGAATCCCGCCTTTGTCATCTGCCATCCTCTTGAGTTTTTGCCTCCATCCTCTTTAAGTTTCAATGGCAAATTTGAAGAGGGTCTAAGACTAATTAACGAGGGACAGACCTTGCGAGGCTGTGTGGATGTACCTCCCTCGTGTGTTCGGTCGCCTTGAAGGGGAAGCCCCTGATTTGGTCCCTTCCAACCCAAACCATTCCGTGATTCTCTGAGTGGAGCTGGCAGCTCGGGCAGGGTGCCTGGGGCTGCTGGGGAGCGTGTGTGGGTGAGCAAGGCAGCAAGAGGAGGAACCTTACTGCAGTAGGACTGCTTCTCGTCCGACTTGTCCTTGCAGTGCACGACGCCGTCGCAGGTGCGGCTGAAGTCGATGCAGTCGCCGCTCCCGCACTCAAACTCCTCGTGCACGTTGCAGGTGGAATTCACAGCTGGACAGAGCACGGGAATGTCAGCTCTGCCAGGCTGAGATCGGCCTCGCCCCCTCCCTTCCGCAGCCCCTCCCACCCCCTCACCTTTGCAGGTGAAATCCTCCTGCAGGACCCGCTCCCCGCGGCAGGAGCAGTTGACGTGGCCCTTGGGGGTGAGCAGGCACAGGTCCTGGCAGCCGCCGTTGTTTACCCGGCACGGGGACAGCTCGCCTAGGACAGAGGGACAGCGGTCACACCAGGGATGGACCCAGCAGCCCCTGCTCCTCATCCTCCCTGCTGGGCCAAAAAGTCGGGATCCCTCCCCAGGCTCTTCCCATAGGGCTATGGAGGGTGTAGGGGGCTGGAGGCACCCGGTCTCCCCAGATTTTACAAGGAGGTGCTCAGGGAAGAGCAGGGACAGGGCAAATCCTCTCTGTCTTCAGCCTGCACAGGGTTTGGAGATGGACAACTCTGGTGTGAGGGTCATGAGGGGGCAACGACAAGCTGGGAAGGATGATGGGCCAGGAAGAACAGTGAAATGGATTCCTAAGGGGCCAAGAAAGACAGAGAGATGGATTCCCAAAGAGCCACGAAAGGATGGTGGGATGGGTTCACAAAAGGAACCCAAACACATTTGGTCCCTTCCAACCAGGAATGACAGAGAAATGGATTCCCAAAGCACCAGGAAGGATGGTGGGATGGGCTCCCAAAGGGCCAGGAAGGACGGTGGGATGAATTCCTGAAGTGCCAGGAAGGACCGAGGGATGGGTTCCCAAAGAGCTACGAAAGGATGGTGGCATGGGTTCCCAAAAGCTAGGAAGGACAGAGAAATGGATTCCCAAAGCACCAGGAAGGATGGTGGGATGGGCTCCCAAAGGGCCAGGAAGGACGGTGGGATGAATTCCTGAAGTGCCAGGAGAGATGGTGGGATGGGCTCCCAAAAGGCCAGGAAGGACAGTGGGATGGGTTCCCAAAGGAACATGAAGGATGGTGGGATGGGTTCCCAAAAGGCCAGGAAGGACGGTGGGATGAATTCCTGAAGTGCCAGAAGGGGCGGTGGGATGGGGTCCCAAAGGAGCAGGGAGGATGGTGGGATGGGTTCCCAAAAAGCCAGGAGGGACAGCGGGATGAATTCCTGAAGTGCCAGAAGGGACGGTGGGATGGGGTCCCAAAGGACCAGGAAGGATGGTGGGATGGGTTTTCCAAAGGGCCAGGAGGGACGGTGGGATGAATTCCTGAAGTGCCAGGAGGGATGGTGGGATGGGTTCCCAAAAGGCCAGGAAGGACAGTGGGATGGGCTCCCAAAGGACCATGAAGGATGGTGGGACGAATTCCTGAAGTGCCAGGAGGGACGGTGGGATGGATGCCCCTTCCCCGGGTCTGCAGACAGGGTGAGGGGCAGAGGGCAGGGACACTGCAGTGACAGCAGAGGGTCCTCACAGCTGTCGGTGTCGTTGGCCACGGCGATGATGCCCATGGGCTGCTGGGGGATGTCCACGCGCAGCAGCTTCATGTCGGTGCCCACGTATTTGTTGGCGCGTTGCACGGCCCGGCGCACCCAGTCCGTCCAGAAGATGTAATCACCGTACACGGCCAGGCCGAAGGGGTGCACGGGCTCCGACTTCAGGATCACCTGCCAGGCACGGAATCATGGCATGGGTTGGAAAGGATCTCAAAACTCATCCGGTTCCCACATCCCTGCCATGGGCAGGGACACCTTCCAGGGTTGCTCCAAGCCCCGTCCATCCTGGCCCACAGAATCCTTGAGGTTGGAAAAGAGCTCCAAGATCAAGTCCAACCTGTGACCAACCCCCTCCAGAGTACTCAGTGCCAGGTCCAGTTGTCCCTTGGACACCTCCAGGGATGGTGACTCCACCACCAACCTGGGCAGCGCCTTCCAACGTTTAACAACCCTTTCCACAAAGAAATTCCTTCTCATGTCCAACCTGAACCTCCCCTGGTGCAGCTTGAAGCCATGTCCTCACTTCTCAGGGCCACAGGCAAACCGGGAGCAGGAGGAACCCGCTGTGGGATGCAGCCCCACAGCCCCCCAAACACAGAGTGTCCACCCCAGTGGGATGCCTGACCCCCTCCAGCCCCAGGAACAGCTCTGCTTCCCTCTGACCACACGTTGACCCCAGTGTGGACACTCTCCACCCCATCTCACTGGCCTCAGACTCACATGGCGATGGGAGCCGTCGTACTCGCAGCGCTCGATCTTGTCCAGGGTGGCATCAGAGAAGTAAATCTTCTCCGCCTTGTGGTCGATGGCCAACCCGTTGGGCGTCCGTATGTCCTGGTCGATGATGATGAGGACGTTGGCACCGGAGAGGGTGGCGCGCATGATGCTGGGGTGCTGCTCATTCCAGTTGGTCCAGAACATCAGGCTGGGAGGGGAGGGACACAGAGCGCCTTTGGAGGCCCAGCTCAGCCACATCCAGGCTGGCTCAGCCTGTCCCTTCACGGCTGGGGGGCTTCCAGAGACTGGGGGATGGATGGGACATCATTCCCAGGTAAAAAGAGTGGGAAGGGGGGGAAATGTGGCACCCCGTGGATGGGGGTGG
>VZTG01007191.1:65494-85051 GCA_013397845.1 Melanocharis versteri | reverse complement strand
GTCCCCCCACCTGCACTCCCCCAGCCTCACCCAGGGGCTGCCGGGAGGGGTGATACACCTGCAGGTCGAAGGGCTGCGTGTTGGTCCTCTGCACCACCGTCACGTTGTGCCCCGTCCACTTGTTGGCCTTGGCCAAGGTGTTGGTGCGCCAGTCGGTCCAGTACACCTCCCCCCCGTACAGGGTGACAGCGAAGGGGTGGGACAGGTACTCGTGTCCCCGCAGCACCTCGATGTGCCCCGTCCCGTCATACAGGGCTGAGTAGATGGCGTCCGACCTGTGCCAGGGGTAGACAACAGTGAGGGAGGTGGGGAGGGGGCACCACGGGGTCTTTAACCCAACAGCAACAACCGGCAGGGTCTAAGCTGTGGGACAGCTGCTGATTTACACCAAGGATCCACAGAGGAGAAAACCCAGAGCAAGGGCTGGCACGTGTTGGAGACACAAACAGACCCCACAGCGCAAAGGCTTCTCGCTCCCGGCCCAGCACAACACTGGAGCGAGGGGAAGATCCAGACTGGGAGGGACAGAGAGGGGCAGACAGAGGGAGGTGTCCCAGCCCTACCTGGCGTCGATCCAGAGGATCCGCTTCTCCAGGTAATCGACAGTGAGCCCGTTGGGCCACCCCCCTGAGCCCGTCTCCTTGTGGATGGTGCGTCGGCCTGCACCGCTCATGGAGGCCGCCTCGATGCGGGGCAGGCTGGCGTCCCAGTCCGTCCAGAACAGGATCCTGTCAGGACGGACGGTGAGCAAGGACAGGAGCCCGTGGTCTCCTCCCCCTGCAAAATCTCACAGGTGCCGGCGTGTCCCGGTGAGCGCCGTGCCCTCCTGCCTCACCCATAGCGAGGGTCCAGGGCGATGGCGCGGGGGTGCTCGATGTCCCCGGCCAGCAGCGTGGTCCGCATGGTGCCATCCAACTTGGCCACCTCGATCTGGTCCAGGTTGCTCTCCACCCAGTAGATGTTGCCGGCGATCCAGTCCACGGCCAGTCCCTCGGGGGTGGCCAGGCCGTACTGTATCACCACCTCGAAGCTGGTCAGAGCTGTGGGGCACAAGGTGAGGGCTCAGGCTGGTGCCCCTTCCCCAGCCCACCCAGCACAACCACCCCGGGATCAACAGCTCCACCCAGCTCAGCTGGGGTTGGTGGTGGGGGGACGTGTCCTCCCCAAACAGAGCCGGAACCATCCCCACCCATAGTCCAGGCCCCAAAGGGCTCAGCTCCCATCCATGGTCCAGGTCCCAAAGGGCTCAGCCCCGATCCATGGTCAGACCCCAGAGGGCTCAGCCCCCATCCATGATCCAGACCTCAAAGAGCTCAGCACCCCCTATCCATGGTNCCCTCCCCAAACAGAGCCTGAACCATCCCCACCCATAGTCCAGGCCCCAAAGGGCTCAGCCCCCATCCATGATCCAGACCTCAAAGAGCTCAGCACCCCCTATCCATGGTTAGACCCCAAAGGGCTCAGCCCCTATCCATGGTCAGACCCCAGAGGGCTCAGCCCCCATCCATGGTCCAGGCCCCAAAGGGCTCAGCACCCCCTATCCATGGTCAGACCCCAAAGGGCTCAGCCCCTATCCATGGGCAGACCCCAGAGGGCTCAGCCCCCCATCCCTAGTCCTGTCACTGGGCTCCTGCGGGAGCAGCACTGATGGGGAGGGTGTCCTCTCTGTGCCCAGCTGCTGGGCTGCAATTACCAGCAGGGAAGCACTGGGAATGCTAATTAACTCCTGCATAATGAGAGCAGAACATGATCACTACCAGGGCTGTGGGCTTCAGCTGCTGCGTCACCACGGGGTGCCACGGAATCACTGACCCCAGACCTGCAGCCCTGCTTTCCCTCCAACCAACCCCCCCACCGCCAGGCTCCGCACCCCCGTTCTCCAGCAGCTTTCCCCTGTAGATCTTGTCCTCCACCACGTCGGTCCAGTACAGGGAGCTCTGGTTGAGGTGGAAGTCCAGGGCGATGGTGTTGCGCAGCCCGGGCACCAGGACGCTGTAGTCCCCCCGGTGCAGGTCAATGCGCCGGATCTCGTGGCGGTTGGAGAAGATGATGAATGGTTTGAAGGGGTCTGGAGGAAGCGGGGCAGGGTCAGAGGGGCAGGGACAAGGCAAGGGACAGTGCCCAGCTCCGCTGTCAGCACACAGATCCCACCAGCATCACCATCAGCACAACCCCCAGCTCCACGAAAGGACAAACCCCCCCTGAGGCAGCCAGGGGGCTGCTACCAGTCCCTAGTGCCCCTCAAAACACACCTAGGCTGCGGCAGCTCTCGCCGTCGGGCTCCAGCATCCATCCCTCGTAGCAGGAGCACTTGACATTGTACTTGTCCTGCTCGCACTTCTGGCTGCACTTGAGGTGCTTGGCACAGTAGCTCTGGATCTGGCAGGTCTTGTTGTCGGCGCCCAGCTCCATGCCCAGGGGACAGGAGCACACGATGCCCTCGCCAGGGGCCACCGTGCAGTTGTGGCTGCAGCCGCCGTTGTTGAGGGAACACTGGTCTGCGGGGACAGGACGTGCTCGTCACCTCCTCGTCCCACTCCCGGGTCACCCCACGTCCCCTCGCCTGGCCCCGCGCTCACCGCAGAGCTCGCCCTCGTCGGAGCCGTCGCCGCAGTCGTCGGAGCCGTCGCAGAGCTTCTCAGGGGGCAGGCAGATGGAGGTGTTGTTGGCGCAGGTGTGCGAGGGGGGTTTGCACACCAGGGACTCGCAGTTCTCCTCGTCAGACTTGTCCTCGCAGTCGCTGTCCCCGTCACAGACCCAGGCCTTGCTGATGCACCGGGCTGGCAGGGAGGGGGTGGGGAGGGGGCACAGCAGAAGCAGAAGGGACATTATTCCAGGCATTTCCAGGTGGTATCCCGGGGACAGGGGATGTGGGGGTGTTTGAGTAGCCCAAAAGTTGGACCAGAGCTGGCCCAGGCAGGACAGGTCAGGGAGGGCCTGGGGGAGGCACAGCAGGGCATTGGGGGCTCAGAAGGTCAGCCCCAGAGCTGGTGTCCCTCCACCCTTGTCCCCAACCCACCAAAGTGTGTCCCAGCCCCTTCCTCAGAGAAGGGATCCAAGAATGACACCATCCATCAAGACCATGGTTCACGGGTTGGCCACTTGTGTTTTTCCCCATTATCCTGGCACTGAGGACCGTCCAGCACTCCCAGGTGGGTTCCCCTGCCCCCTGCTCTCACCCGAGTCCTTGCAGCTGAATTTGACACTGGGGTCGCAGACGTGGGTGACCCCCTCGCAGCTCTTCTCGTCGCTGGAGTCCATGCAGTCCGTGTCACCGTCACAGCGCCAGCGCATGGGGATGCACAGCCCATCCAGCCGGCACTGGAACTCGTCCGTGTGGCAGCCCCCGGGCGGGCGCGTGGCTGTGGGGAGGGCACTGCTCACTGCCTGCACCCCATGGAGCTGGGGGGCTCCGGGACTGGGCGGGGGACAGGCACTCAGCCAGCAGGGAAAGAGCTGGAGGCACCCCGAGGCACGGGAGGGGGATCTGGGCACTGAGTGTGGGCACAGAAAGCTGCAGAATTCCCTGCCTGGAAGCAGAGTGGCTCTGCCCGGGGTGGGGTTCGGCTCTCTGGGCAATGCTGGCGGTTGGGGGTCCCTCCTGCGTGCTGGGGCTCACCCTGGTTGGTGCAGTTGGCATGGGTCTCGTCGCTGTAGTCGCCGCAGTCGTTGTCCCCGTCACAGGTCCAGTGCACAGGGATGCAGCGCCCGCTGTTGCACTTGAACTGGTTGCTGGAGCAGGAGTGGCTGCAGCCAGCCTCGTCACTGTTGTCCCCGCAGTCGTTGTCTGGGGAGGGAAGGGGGGCGGGCAGGGGGTCAGCAGGCGCCCGGCCAGGAGGGGGCTGGCAGGAGGGAGGACAGCAGAGACCCCTCGCCGGGGGAAGCGGGGACAACAGGGACCGGACAGACCACGCCGGCAGATGGGACGTGGGGTGACAGCAGCCCCTCAGCGCTGGCGGCGGGACCCCCACAACGGGCTGCAGACCCCCAGCCCTCCCACCCCCCGCTCGCCACAGCACCAGCAGAGCACAGAGAAAATGAAACACAGAAACTGCATAGATCAGCCATGAACCTGGGGGGGCCGTGGGCGCCCGGCGCCACGGGGGGCTCCACTCCGGGGGGAGCGGGGCTGGGGGACGGGTGCTCCTTTGGGGGTGCACCCATGGGGAGGGGGGCTTGGGTGGCCAATTGCGGGGGGTCAGATTGCCTGAGGAAGCCCCCGAGCCCGCCGTGGGCAGAGGAAGGTTTGGTCTGAGGGTAGCTGGACACTGGCAATGCAGCCCCTCCGCCTGCCTGGCACGGGGGGCCTGGCCTGGGGACCACCACGGGGCTCCACTGTGGATGCCTCACCTCAGGCTGGTTAAGGGAATTTGCCTCCTGGTGCCTCAGGATGGGCACAGGGATGATGGGCACTGATGGGGATGATGGCACTGATGGGGATGATGGGCATTGATGGGGATGATGGCACTGATGGGGACGATGGCACTGCCAGCTGCCACATGGCCTCGCCAGCAGCTCGGCTCCTGCACCTGCAGCCCCTGACCTCTCCAGGCTCCCAACAAGAGGAGCTTCCCAAGTGGCTCTGCTCGGTGAGCTGGGAGGAACAGCGGCTCCCTGGCACCTGGCACATCCCTTCTGCTGCAGGGGAGCATGGGGGACATTGCTGGAGAGCTGGGGGACATTGCCAGAGGCACAGGACCATTGCTGGAGAGGATGGGGACATTACCAGAGGCACAGGGGGCATTCNTGGGGATAGTGCCAGAGGCACAGGGGGCATTGCTGGCAAGGAGGAGGGAATCACTAGAGGCATCGGGGGCATTGCTGGAGGCACAGGGGGCATTGCTGGAGAGGAGGAGGGCATCACTAGAAGCACCAGGGGCATTGCTGGAGGCACAGGGGGCATTGCTGGCGAGGAGGAGGGCATCACTAGAGGCACCAGGGGCATTGCTGGAGGCACAGGGGGCATTGCCAGGAGGACAGGGGGCATTGCCAGTGTCCGGAGCAGCAGCCCCCGGGGCTCGCAGCCCTCTGGAGGGGGCAGGTCTCGGGGTTCGGGGGGCCAGGTGGGGGGGTCTGGTGCATGTTGATCTATGCACTAACCGGTAGGCTTTGGACAGTTCTTTTCGTCAGAGCCATCCCCACAATCTTTTTCTGAAACACAGAACCACCAGACAGGAGCGTGGGCACGGTGACAAACACAACACGCCACAGTGACAAAACACGGCACACGCACAGCGGGCGGCACAGAGACACCGGGACGTGGACACGGACACGGACACGGACACACAGAGGCACCGGGCAGCCCGGGAGGCGAGACCAGAAGCAGCAGAGGGTGCTGGGGGAGCAGGGGGCAGCCAGGAGGGGGGGACCCTCGTGGTGCTGCAGCTCCTGCCCGAGGAACTGGCGAGGCTCAGGGCTGCACGAGGGGCTCCACGCCACGGCCTGGCTGCCACAGTGGGGGATCCCAGAAGAAGGGACCATCCCTCGGCAGGGCCAGCTCCAAGGGAGCTCAGGAAGACTCCAGGGAGAGTCCTGCACCCACAGCTCCGCTCAGCCAGGCACCAGTGTCTTGCCTGCTCTGAAGCCACTAATTACTCCTAACAAGGCAGAGCGGCTCAAAGACTGAAATAAACTTGTGGGAAAGGAAAGCAAGCTTGGGGCAAACCTTCTGTCCCAGGCCTGGCCCTGGAAAGATCCAAGGGCAGACGGGAGCTGGCTGGGAGAGCTCTCCTGCCTTCCCTGGGGCTGCAGGACCTGGCTCAGCCCTGCCAGCAGCTCTGGCCATGCCCTGCTTGTTCCCAGAACCAGGGCAGAGTTTTGGAAACCTCACAAAGGACGCCAAGGTCTGGAACAATCCCTGCCAGGTTATTCCTGCAGCTCTCCCTGCCCCAGCACAGCCAAGGGAATTACAGGGCTGGGGGCTGCAGGATGGGCTCAGCTTTGGCTCACGCCCGCTCCCCTTTGGGTCTGGGCTCTGCCCTTCAGCACATGCTGAGAACTGGCCCTTGCCAAAATGGGGTCCCTGCCAGGCTGCAGCCCTGGCTCGGGTCTCGCCGTGCCCTCAGGAGCACCACAGGGCCGGGTCCTCACCGTTGTCACAGCGCCAGTTGATGTTGATGCAGCGCCCGTTGTTGCAGGTGAACTGCGTCAGGGGGAAGCAGGTCGGGTAGGCTGCGGAGGAGGCAGAGGCACCGTCAGCACGGGGGACACCCCATGGGCACCCCAACCCTCACTGCCCTGTGGAGCACCCCGTGCTCCCAGTGCCCCCAGTGCTCCCAGTCCCAGCTCACCACACGAGGCGGACTCGTCGGAGCGGTCCCCGCAGTCATCGTCCAGGTCACACGTCCAGGAGATGGGGATGCAGCGGCCGCTGGCGCAGGAGAACTGGTTGGGGGAGCAGGTCCGGGCTGGCCAGGAGGGACAGATGGAGTGTTAATGGCCCACAGTACCTTGTTTTGCCGGGGGAACGTGGGGAACAACACCCCAGGCTCCTGTGAGGCCCAGGTGCGAAGCCAAGGTGGGTGCAGGCACGTGTGACACCCCAAAACCTCACGCTGCAGCCAAGGTGCAGGCACATGTGACACCCCAAAACCTCAGGCTGTGGCTCAGCACGGGCTCTCCTGCGACTCCCTGAGGACAAGGCAGGTTCCTCACCTGAGCAGGTGGAGTTGGACTCGTCCTCGTTGTTCCCGCAGTCGTTGTCCCCGTCGCAGAGCCAGCGGTTGGGGATGCAGCGGTTGTTCTTGCACTTGAAGCGGTCCGAAGGGCAGGTGTGCTGGTCTGTGGGGGGAAAACACACTCAGGACCTGCCCCTCATCCCACCCCATCCCTCCTCTATGTCCAACAGAGAGAAAAACTGGGACAGAAAAGGGCTGGAGCCTCCAACTTGGGATCAGAACTTCAATCAACATTTTCCTCCTATACCCGCTCCTCTCCTCGAGCTGGAGAGGGGACAGAGGGGTCCTGGCTGCCTGACCCTGCCCCAACCATTACCCCCACATCTGGAGGAGCCTCAGCCCAAATCCCGCCCCGCAGGAGGGGTCACTCACGGCAGAGCTCGGGGGCTTCGTCACTGTTGTCCAGGCAGTCGTTGTCCCCGTCGCACTTCCAGCGCTCCTGGATGCAGCGGTTGTTCTTGCAGGCGAACTCCCCGGGCTGGCACTGCGGCGGGGGGATGTAGGACGGGTTGGCTGCCAAGGGGAAAGCACAGGCGGGATTTTAACCAGGTGACCAGGTGCAGCTTGCCACGGGGAAAGAGAGTCCCCACGAGGCTCCCAGGGCAGCCTACCATTGCAGGTGACAGAGTCCAACCCCAGGATCTGGTCCTCGGCACAGGCGCACTGACGGCCCCGGGGGGTGGCCAGGCACAGGCTGCTGCAGCCCCCGTTGTTGACACGGCATTTGTTGGAGCCCACTGCGGAGGCAAAGGGGTGAGGAGATGGCACCTCGGTGCCCAGAGACCCCTACAGACCCACGGGGGTGCTGGGTGCCCCCGGCTCCCTGGCCTCCCTCAACAGCTGCCACAGTTGGAAGCCAGCTGGAGACCCCAGGGGAGGCCACAGGGACCCTCAGGGGACTCAGAGCCTGGTGGAATTTGGGTGGGAAAAAGAGGGAAAGCTGGAAGGGCAGGGCACGAGCAACAGGAAAGCAAAACGAGGAGCATGGGGAGGGCTAAAACGAAGCAAGAAGATGTGGGGGTGCTGCTTGGGCAGCTCTGACTCGCCCCCCAGCCCCATCCATCCAAGCCCAGCCCCCCGCGCCCTCGCACCTTGCTGCTGCTGCGCGTCGTACATGCGGATCTCGAAGATGGGCGGGCGCTCGTTGCGGAGCAGGCTCACGGCCTTGGAGGCCTGGTCCAGCCGGTAGATGCTGCCGCTGCGGTACTCGGTCCAGAACAGGAAGTTGCTGTAGTGGCACAGCCCGAAGGCGTGGTTCAGCTCCGGGCCCTCGTACACGATCTGCGGGTGCGGGGAGGCGGAGAGGCTCCGTTAGCTGGGATGGGCACTCAGGAACAGGGACAGGGACGGTGGAAGGCGAGAGGAGAGAGGCCCTGGCTCGGCTGCCCCAGCGCTGGGGGTGATCTGTGTCCCAGGGCCACGGGACCCCCACTCGCCTTCCGCTCGGTGCCGTTGAGATAAACCATCTCGATGCGGTCGTAGAAAGCATCCACCCAGTACAGGATCTTGGCCGGGATGTCCAGGCTCAGCCCGTTGGGCCACAGGACGGTCTTGGAGGTGATGAAGATGTTGCGGTTGGATCCATCCATCCAGGCCCTCTCGATCTTGCCCCTCTTGCTGTCCTTGGGATCCTCCTCCCAGTCCGTCCAGTACATCCACCTGCCACGGACACTAAGCTGAGCCCCGGCCTGGCCCCCACAGCTCGTGACAAGACCCAACCATGTCCCCGTGGCCCTGCCAGCCAGCCCTGCCCACCCAGGCACCCGCACCCATTCAAAGGGTCCACCACGATGGCACGGGGGTGCGTCATCTTCCCCTCGATCAGCGTCTTCCGCGTCTGGGCGGCCTTTTCCAGCCGTGCCACACTGATGGTCTTCTTGGGGCCGTCATCTGTCCAGTACAGGTTGTTCCCCATCCAGTCCACGGCGATCCCCTCCACGTTGTGGATGCCTTTGGGGGAAAAGCGAAGCAGGTTCATCACCAGCCGGAAGGCAAAAAGTGGAAGCAACAGCCCCGTGTGATTCACAGTGCCCGATCTCAACCCAAACCGATGGGGATGACAGATGCCCAGCCCCGTGGGCACAGGCTGAGCCCCTCGGCCACGCACCGTCCTTCAGGATGGTCTCCCGCTCCGTGCCGTCGATCTTCTGGCGCCCGATGAGGTAGCTGGTGGTGTCGGCGAAGTAGATGAAGCCGGTCTCGGCGTGGAAATCCAGGGCCCGGGGGTTCATGAGGTTCTCGATGGGGATCATGTGCTCATCCGGCACCTTGGCGCCCATGTCCATCCCGCGGATGATGCCGGGACGCCCCTTCCCGTACACCAGGAACAGCTCGTGCTCGGGCTCTGCGGAGAGACAGGGACAGCAGTGGCCACCAGCCGGGCCAGGGCAGTGCCATGGGGGTGGCACGTGGCACAGGGGCCGTTGTGGGAGAACGCAGAGCCCGTGCCTCCAGCCCCTTGCCCCCCACATCCCCCCAGGAAGGCCAGCACTCACTTTTGCAGGACTTCCCGTCGCTGCCCAGGCTGAACCCGGAGCGGCACCGGCAGGTCCGGCTCTTGTGGCTGTTCCCGAGCAGGCAGATGTCCGAGCAGCCTCCCGGCTTCCCAAACTGATCCGGCTCGCAGGCGTGGCTCCGCACTGCAACGCAGAGCAGGGCTGATGCGCCCGGGGGCACGGGAGGGGACAGAGAGCACGGGGCGGGGGGGATGCGGGGCTGCAACCGCGGGGACGTGGGGATGCTCTCATAGGTCCTCCCCGGGCTTTAGGGGGGCTCATTCCTCCCAGTAGCTGCTCAGGGAAGGGCTGAGCACAGCACAGGACAGCACAGAGATGTGGAAGGACTTTCCCAGCATGTCCCAGCACACCAGCACAGCCACAGGGCCCCGCTGGCCCATCCTGCTGCACCGGCGGGACAAACCCCAGGAGTGGTGACAGCCAGCACCACCCGGAGAGCCCCTTAATCACACTCCTTCCCCGCTCGGAAATCTCCCGATTAATTCAGTATTCTGGAAAATGCCGAGCAGGCTGCAGACACTAAGAGGATTTTAAAGGAGTAAATTGATTAACTGCAGGAAGGTGCTGGGGGTGGAGCAGGCAGGCAGGGATGGATGCAGGGAGGGGTCGGAGCAGCACAGGAGCGTTTCAACTCCCTGGAAATCCCTCGGTGCTTGGGAGCACGGGGATGAACATGCTGGCAGTGGGGACAGGGAGTAAGTGGGACCATTAATGTTTTAAGATGCCACATCTGCTCCCACATCCCTGTACTCTCCACGATCCATCAACCACGTGGTGCAGCTCCCACAGGAGGAGACGCAGCGATAGCAGAAAAAGGGGGCACCCCAGGATGTTCAGCAGCCCCCAGTGGCCTGGGGAGCAGGAATCCCAGAATCTTTGAGGTTGGAAAAGACCTCCAAGATCACCGAGTCCAACCTGTGACCAATCCCCACCTTGTCAAGCCCACCAGAGCACTGAGTGCCACGTCCAGTCATCCCTTGGACAGCCCCAGGGACGAGGACTCCACCACCTCCCTGGGCACTCCCTTCCAACACCTGACCACCCTTCCCATGGAAAAATTCTTCCTGAAATCCCACCCGAGCCCCTGGCTGAGGAACCAGGGAGCTGTTATTCCCATGCCAGGGTCCCACCTGTGGGCTGGCGCCGCTGGTGGTAGATGTGCAGTGCTCCGCCCTTGTCCACCCGTGTCACCACCTGGTACTCGGTGCTGTTGAAGCGGTTGACGCGGATGACGCTGGTTTTCTGCTGGGCGTTGGCGTTGTCCGAGTTGGTGGCGTACAGGTAGTTCTCGAAGACGGTCAGCCCGTACAGGTGCTCGATCTGGGAGGCACCGGGTGGTCCACAAGGATTTAGCAGTTGTGAGAACCAGGCTTCGAGACACGCAAAACCCCCGATCCCACCCGACGGCCCTCGTCCATCACTGGCCATCAGCGTGGTCTTGTCCATCAGCGGCACAAGATCATCCTCAGCAGGACCATGCCCAGCGCTCAGCACGTTCTTTGCTGGCCCACAACTGCAGACCAGTGGCACCCAGGACACCAAGCTCTGATCCCAACCCTCTCCCACGACCCCACCCTCCCCCAGACCCACTCACCAGGATGCCCTGGATGATGGTGTGCCTGTTCTTGCCCTCGTAGTCCACCACCTCGATATAGTCCAGGTAGGCATCAGCCCAGTACACCAGGCGGCTCACCAGGTCCAGAGTGATGCCGTGCGGGAAGACGATCTTGCTGTCCACCAGCTTGGTGCGGTTCTGCCCGTCCATGTCACAGCGCTCCACCTTGGGGATCTGCCCGTAGTCGGTGAAGAACACCTTGCTGCGAGAGAAGAGCAGAGGAGGGAGCTCAGAGCCAGGATGGCACTTTCGCCCCTGGGAGAAGGAGGACATGGACGTGTGGATCCCCACGGGGAAGGCTGGGGTCCGGCACAGAGCTCTTGGGAGCTTCGGATGTGTTGGTGTCGCTGGAGGAGGCCCGCACACACACGTGGGGTGGTAGATGTTAAACACAACCTGAGGCAGCTGCCTGTGCATCCCAGAGCCATCCTGCCCGTGGCAGCAGCTCCTGGCACAGCTCTTCCCAACACAGCCCAGCAGAGCCAGGGACCAGCACCGCCACCACAGAGCCCAAGGGACTTTACTCAGCTACCTGTGGGGCTTGTCTGCACCAGCCCTGCTCCAGCCTGGAGTCTCTCCCCAGGATCCTCTGCGATATTTGTTTGTTTATATGAAACACTCCTGATTTTCTGCTCAATAACACCAGCTTTTTCCATCTGAGCCAGGAGGGAAGTGCCCATCAGGAAAGCAGCTGGTGAGAGGGGAATTTTCCTCTTTACTGGTTACTCTGCTCTGCCCACCGCGGCCTCGGCCACACCAGCTCACAGCTCCCGGGGCCTGGCAGCTGCCATGTGTGCCCTGAGCTGCTCCCATGATTCAGCATCCTGGCATCCCCATCCTCGGGGCTGTGCAGAAGGCAGTGGCTGGACCCACGGGCATGAGGGAGCTGCTCCAGCCGTGCACGGAGCCGACTGCTTCAGCTCCCAAAAGCTGGAGCAAAGCTGTGGCCACGCTGTGTGGCACAAGCTGCAAGCAGCAGCTTATCCTGAGCTGGGCCAGGTGTGTCCTGCAGGACTGAGCCCTGCACAGCTGCTGCTGGGGCAGGCTGGGTGGGAAGCGTCCCCGCAGAGAGGGCTCACAGAGGAGTAGGAAACCCCGCACCCCAGGGGGACAGGCCACTCTTGCCAACTGTCCCCAAGGGCAGTGAATTCCCAGGACTCACCCCATGGCTGGGTCCAGCGCAATTCCCTTGGGATTGTACAGCTCCAGGTCCAGCAGCGTGACACAGGTGTCCCCGTTCTTGTTGCACACGAAGATCCTGTCATCGATGTCATCCACGAAGTAGAAGTTGCCCGTGAGCCAGTCGATGGCCATCTGCTCCACGTCTGGGCCGGGAGAGGGAGGGAGGAGGGTGAGGCAGGGAGGGAGGGAGCCGGGAGCCCCCCAGGATCACAAACACCAACGCAGCCGAGGAACAAGGGCACAAGGGCACCGGGACCTGCACCCACACCAGGGATCTGCCCTGGTCACCCCACGTGGAGCTACAGGACTACAGGACACCCACGGCACCCACAGCACCCACGGCAACCCATCCTCTGCTCCCCAGGGAGACAGGACCTGCTGCCCCCAGACAAGCCAGAGACATCACATGCAACTGGGAGAGCATCTGCTGTGAACGCCGGGAGAGCATCCCGCAGAAATACTGGGAATTCACCCCGCAGAAACCCTGGGAATTCACCCCGCAGAAACACTGGGAATTCATCCCGCAGGAATACCAGCAGAGCAGGGGGAAGCTCTGCAAGGTGGGCGCTGGAGGAGCGAGTGGGCAGCAGGGAAGGGGAAGGGGCTCCAACAGCGGCACCGGGACGGGACACGTGGCAGCGGGGGGGCCGCGGGCAGATCCCGCTGGGCGAGGTGGGAGCAGAGCTAATCCGGAGCTGCAGGGACACCCCGGGGCCCGGAGCAGGTGAGAGACAGCACCTGGCACGCAGCGTGTGAGTATTTAATTAAACCAGTGAAAGCCTGTTAAATCGGATAAACCCAACGCGCCTGAATTCCTGCCTCGCCACCGGCTCAGTGCTCAGCACTGCTCAGCCCTTCCTGCGCCCGCCAGACCAGAGGCTGGGCTGAGGGGCTGCAGCTCCTGGAGATCCCAAGTGCTCTGGAGGGCTGTCCTTTGGATTGGTGCCCCCCAAGACCCCACACCCCCAACACTGCAGCACCACAGCCAGCACGGACAGGGCAGAGCAGGGACAGGGGCACAGCAACCCTGGGCAGAAGCACCCAGAGGTCAGAGGGACCCAGAGAGCCTTGGAGGAAGGAGCAGGGATGGGGCAAAGCAGCCTCCCAGTCCCAGCACCCCAAGGCCAGCAGGACCTGGACAGCTCTGGAGGACCAGGGCTGGGGCACAGCAGCCTCCCAGTCCCAGCACCCCAAGGCCAGCAGGACCTGGACAGCCCTGGAGGAGCAGGGATGGGGCACAGCAGCCCCCCAGTCCCAGCACCCCAAGGCCAGCAGGACATGGACAGCTCTGGGGGAGCAGGGATGGGGCACAGCAACCCCCAGTCCCAGCACCCCAAGGCCAGCAGGACCCAGACAGTCCCAGAGGAGCAGGGATGGGGCACAGCAGCCCCCCAGTCCCAGCACCCCAAGGCCAGCAGGACGTGGACAGCTCTGGAGGAGCAGGGATGGGGCACAGCAGCCTCCCAGCCTGAGCACCCCGAGGTCAGCGAGACCCAGAGAGCCCTGGGGGAGCAGGGATGGGGCACGGCAACCCCCCAGTGTCAGCATCCCAAGGTCAGCAGGACCCAGACAGTCCCAGAGGAGCAGGGACAGGGGCACAGCAGCCCCCCCAGCCCCAGGACCCCAAGGCCAGCGAGACCCAGACAGCCCCAGTGGAGCAAGGCCAGACACCACTGAATTATTAACCAACGCAGGAGCTCGGGAGGGAAAACATGAATCAAGCCAGAAGGTTTTGCAACGCCCTCGCCCCCCTGCTCCGGGGGTTCGCCCCGGTGATGCTGAGTCCGTCCACGCTGCCGGGCAGGGATGAGGCCGTGGGATGAGCACGCAGAGAGCACGGGGTGCACAGACCCCAACCCCCATCCCCGAGTTATCCAGGCCAGCTCGCTCAGCCCTCCGTGTCCCGGCCGTGGCCCTGGGGACGGGGATGGGGGCACGCAGCCGGCGGTGATGCCGACAGTGACCCCCCCTCCGGAAGGGTGAGGCCGCGGCGCCCGCAGCCACCACCCGGCGTGAGGCAGCTCGTAAAAACAAGTGGAAACAGCCCGAGCCAAGGAATGAGCATCAACCCCAAACCGAGACGGGCGCGGGGCTCCCGCCGCGCTGCCCAATGTGCCGGGGCTGGCACAGGGCTCCTGCTCCAGCCGGGACCCCCCAGCCCGGCTCCTGGGGAAAGAGGGGCTTGTGATGAGCAAAAACCCCCGAAAAATGTGCCCTGGGGCGACAAGGGCCACGCTCTGCCCCCGAGACGGGGCTGCCGGAGTCCCGCTGTCACAACCAGCACCCACCACCCTCCCCTGCTCCCCCCGAGCATCCCCAAACCCCCCCGTGACGCGGGGAGGGGGCGGCAGGGCCCTGCCGGGGCGACAAACACTTCAGCGAAGGGATGTGCAAGAATTCCCCGAAAAAAGCAGGTCTTGGCTGGCGCCTGCGTGGCTGAGTCAGAGTCACAGGACCGGGGGAGCGATCCAAGCAGGGGCGGGTGGGGAGCGTTGGCAGGACGGCTCAGGGGCCCTCGCCCCCCACCCAGGGCTGCAGACCCCCGGGTTCTCCTCCTCGAGAGGGTCCCACCATCCCTGCCCCATCGCCCGTCGTTGCCCCTTTCCCGTCGCTCTCCGGCCGCATCCCTCCGAGCCGGAGCCGAGTCCAGCCCAACGCTGAGAGAGGAATCCAAAGGGAAAACAGCCAAAACAAGCCGCAGACTTCCAGCCCCACAGTCCCCTCGCACCCATCCTGCCACAGCCGCCTCTCCCCAGGCCAGCAGAGGGTCCTGGTCCCCCCGGGGGTCTCCGGACGGGCCCCAGCTCCGAGCAGGGCAGCACAGGGCCGGGGGGCTGGGGGTGACGCAAGCACTTGCTCCTCTCCCAGGCTGTATTTTTGCAGCTGGAAAGCATTACCCTCCTCAAAGGCTTTTGTTTTCCAGCTTTGCTCCTTCCCTCCCTGCTCACCATCCTCCACTCTCCTCTGCAGGAATCACTTTTTATTTTTTTTTATTATTATTATCATTATTGTTATCATCATCATCATCATTTTCATCGTCATTATTATTATTATTATTTTCAGCTCTTTCTTGTAGCCTCAGCTAAACCTGGATTTCCTCTTGAACTTCTGGTGGAAGCTAATTTAGAAAACATCTATTTTTAACCCCTGGCGTTGGCCTGCAGAAACCTAACCCCCCTCCCTTCCCAATCTTTGGAGAGGAGGAGGAATGGGGGGCACAGAGTCTCCCCCCTGCATCCCCCCACCCAGAATGGGTGCCCAGGAACGGTGCCACGGCCATGAAAACACCTCAGACCCATCTGAGAGCACGAGCAGGGATGAACCTGTCCCCTGGAGGGGTCCTGCCACGACTTCCACGGGGGAATCCAGGGGGCAGAGACCACCCCCCTCCCTCCCGCAGCCCCCCGCGGGTGCCTCTCCCCACCAATTCCCATCCTGGAATCAATCCTCCTCCTTGCTCAACCTCGGCGGGGCGTTGCGGGCGATTGCGACACGCCGAGCTCGTTTCCCAAGATTTATTTATTTGAGAGTGTTTGGAAGGGAGCTGGTGGGGGCAGAGAGCGGGGAATGTCGGCTTTCCAAGGCTCTTCCGGGGAGAGGCAGCCAAAAAAACCTCGCGGGGATGGGGTCCAGGCCGGCAGCCCCGCTCGGGGGGGAGGTGGCCTTGCCAGCAGGGAGGGCAGATGGAGGGAGCACGGAGGATGAGGGAGCACCAAGAACTTCATCGAAGTTGCTCAACACGGGCGGGTTGGCAACTTCAGCAAACCCCAAAACCCACCGGCACAGATGTTTCCTGGTTTCACACCCGCCACGGCCCCAGTGATCCCGACCGAGCTGTTCTGAGGTCCCTGCCACAAAATCCTGTGTGTCACACTGGGCTCAGATTTTTCCCTTTTCACAGAATCCCGGAATGGTTTGGGTCGGAAGGGACACTAAAGATCATCTCATTCCCACCCCCCTGCCATGGGCAGGGACACCTTCCACTGTCCCAGGCTGCTCCAAGCCCTGTCCAGCCTGGCCTTGGACACTTCCAGGGATCCAGGGGCAGCCCCAGCTTCTCTGGGCACCCTGTGCCAGGGCCTCCCCATCCTCACAGGGAGGAATTTCTTCATGAAATCCCACCTACCCCTGCCCTCTGGCAGTGGGAAGCCATTCTCCCTTGTCCTGTCACTCTATCCCTTGTCCCAAGTCCCTCTCCAACTCTCTTAGAGCCCCTTCAGGCACTGCAAGAGGCTCTGAGGTCTCCCTGGATTCCTCTCTTCTCCAGGTGAGCACCCCCAGCTCTCCCAGCCTGGCTCCATGGCAGAGATGCTCCAGCCCTCGGAGCATCTCCGTGGCCTCCTCCGGCCAGATCCTTCTTGTGCCAGGATCCCAGAGCTCCAGGTGGGACAGTCCCACCCAAAGACCTCCTTGACACAAGTGGAGATCAATCCCACATTTCCCACTGGAGCTGCAGCCCGAGGTTCTCCCTCCCTTAACCCGAGCCACCCGATTTACCCCACTCCCAGCGAGGCACTGCAGGGCTGTGGGTTTTTTGGGGAAGGAGCTTTGCTGACCCAGCACATAACTTTGCTCTGCATGAATCAGTTGCTGTGCAGTCTGCAAACACATCAATTGTGGCCTGACAGGAGGAGGAAGGAAACACACAATCTTCCCTCAGATTAAACCAGGGATTTCGACAGTCCCCAAACAGCTGCGAGGGGGACGCAGCCACTCAGCAGCTCGTCCAGACTCCTGCACAGTTGAGCAAGGAAGAGGAGAAACCCTCTATAGCCACAGAGGTTCAACAAGCTCAGGAACCAGCACAGCAAAAAATCCCTGAATTCCAGAATCCCTGAGGCTGGAAAAACCCTCCAGGATCACTGAGTCCAACCTGTGACCAATCCCCAGCTGAGCCCTGAGTGCCACATTCAGCCCTTCCTTGGACACCTCCAGGGATGGGCGCTCCACCACCTCCCTAACCAGCTCCTTCCAATGCCTGACAACCCTTCCCGTGAAGAAATTCCTCCTGAAACGTGTGGATGTGGCACTTGGGGACATGTTTCAGCGATGACCTGGCAGCCTTGGGTTAATGCCTGGACTCGAGGGTCTTAGAGGGCTTTTCCAATCTTAATAATTCCACGACTAAGAAAAGAGAAACTCCACTTCCCAGCTGCCTCTCATGGGAGCACTCCCAGGAGAGCAGGACTGGGATGGTGGCCAGGAGAGGTCCCAGCTCTGCTTGAAGCAGCTGGAGACATCCCAGGCACAGAGCTCCGACACCAAATCCCTGTTCCCATCCTGCTGAGGAGCATTTTCCCCCTTGCCCCAGCACATGGGACAGAGAACAGAGATGGGCTGACCTGCACTGCCAACATCTGGCTTTAAATAAAGAATAAGAAAGAAATAAAGAATAAATAAAGGATATTTATGCCCGATAAATGCGCACCTACGACAACAACCAGTTCTTGCTTCCCCACGATGAACCAGCCCTGACACGAACCCCAAGTGCCTCAGGAGGCACCGGGAGAACCATGGAGCCCGTGGTTCACACCAGAGCTGCCCATCCGCACCACATCCCACGGAGATCCCGCCCGGGAGAGCAGCGGACGCTGCGTCCCCGCTCCCGGCACAGCCCACCCCGCGGGGCGAGGAGGGGCCGTGGCCAACTTGCCACCCAGCGAGATGCCCGGGCGGGCAGGCGGCCGCCCCACGAGCCCCCCGGGCGCCCGGAGCCGCCGGCACGCGGCCTCGGCGGAAAAACAGCTTGGAAAAGTTGCCGAATGTTTCGGCTCAGAAACGCCGGCGGCGGCGCAGGAGCGGAGGCTCGTCAGGAATGCGGTCCCCAGGGCCGCTCAAATACATCGGTTTCCTACTTTCCTTTTTATAGGGACTGATCCGTTTGATACATTTACATAATACCATAATCTGGAGGAATTTCTGTCTCTTCCCTCCACAGACATCCTCTCCCCAGGAGAACAAGACGCTCTCTGTGACGGCACCGCGCTCCGTGGATAAACACTGCTCCTGGGGACAATTTTCCTTAATTAGAAGTATGTTAACAGGACGGGCGCAAAGACAAACTCCCGCCCCGAAGGGCGCCGGACGGCTGGACAGACAGCCCGTGCCCCCGAGGGTCCAGCACGGCCCCCCTGCTCCCAGGAACAGCCAGCTCCTTGTGTCCGAGCCGGGCTGGAGGGGACGGCGGAGAGGACGGCCACCACCACACACGGCCACCGCCGTCACGTCAGCCTCGTTCCCTCAGCAAACCGGGCTCAAAAATAAATAAATTCACCCCCCGCTCTCTGCTAAGATGTTTCGCTGCGAGGAGGAACCGCTGGGTGGAAGGCGGTGGCCCACGGCCAGGATGTCTGACTCGGCGCTGGGATGGTTCCCCGGGGCTCTGCGCACACTCACGCCCGCCCTGCACAAGCCAAACGTTCCTCGGGGGTGACACGGCCCCCCCGGGTTATGCAGCCCCCACGGAGGGACATCCCAGCCCGGGGACAGGCTGGTGGATGGAAGATGCTGGAGCGCTGCCCTTCTCCAGGCAGCCCCGGGACCCCCAGTCCACGTGCTCTCTGTGCCTCGGACCCCCATCCGAAGGGGAGCTGTGTCCAAGAGGCCACTGCCACCTCACTGACACATCTCCAGCTCCCCGGGGTGGGGACACCCCAAACTTGCCCCCTCTTCGTGGCCATGTTCAGCCCCACAGCACCACGGCTGCATCTGAAGGGGAGCTGTGTCCAAGCGGCCACTGGAACCTCTCCAGCCCCTCACTGACACCGTCTCCAGCTCCCCGGGGTGGGGACACCCCGAACTTTCACTCCTCCCCATGTCCTGGCTCAACCCCGCAGCATCCCTGCGGAGCCTGGCTGAGGCACCGGAGGTGGGAAGAGCGGGAACGGGGATGGAACGAGCTCCGGGCTGCGTGGAGGGCAGCCAAGGGACCGCTAATTACTCTGCCTTAATGAGACCATTCCATGGGCACAAATATTCCGCAGAGGCCGAGGGAGGGACGGGGCGCTTGGCTTCCTTCTGGGTGAGAGGAGAGAGACACAGGCTCGACAGGAACCCGGGGACCATCACTGGGGTGATCTGGGGGGGAAGGGGGATGAGAAAGCAGAAATGGGGCCAGCGTGGGCAGGAAGGGTCCCACGGGGCTCCCGCAGTGAGCCTGGCACGAGGCAGTGCAGGACGGACACACAGATGTGCGCAGGGACAGCCAGATGTGTGCTGGGACAGACAGACACGCTCCTCTCCATGTGAAATCAAACCCGTCCCTGGGCACGAGCGTCCTGATGACTCAGGACATTCATGTCACCCTTTTGTCTCCAGCACCGTGGGAATGCAGCTCACCCCTACCACCACAGCCTGGGGGGTGGGGGGGGGTCTCCGTCCCCTCGGGGGATTTATTTCTGTCCCCTATGAGGGGAAACACCAGGTAAGGGGAGTCAGAGCCACAGCAGGGTCCCGAGTGTCAGATCTTCGTTAACAGACTGATTAAAATCACCGTCGTGGTGTTGTCCCCTGCCACACAAGGAGCTGGTGTGAGTGCACGGCTCCAGACGTGGCCCCCATCCCCTGC
>VZTG01007191.1:46073-62447 GCA_013397845.1 Melanocharis versteri | reverse complement strand
GGACTGGGATGGAGCAGTGCTGGACTGGAAGGAGCAGCACCAGGCTGGGATGGAGCAGTGCCGGCTCCAGCCACCTGCCAGCACAATAAATGCATTCCCTGGCATCACCAAGCTCCCAGTTCTGACCATGCAAAAAGCCACAGAAAAGGGGAAAAAGAAAGCGAAAGAGTGTGAGAAGGGGAAGGGAGGGGAAGGGGAAGGAAAGGGAGAGGGGAGCCACCCCCAGAGCCACGGAGGAGCCCAGTGCCCTGGCTCCTGACACGTGTTCCCCAGTATTTTTCCACAGCCCAAGCAAAGGGCTCCTGCCTTCCCCTGAAGGCCGAGTGTCACCCGATCACAGCGCACCGGAGACGGGGATTTAACGCCGCTGTCAACGCCGGCGTGGAGGCCGAGAGGTGACCGGCACAGCCTTGGGCTGCTGCCAGCTAAAGGTGGCCTCCTAAGGACGGTCCTGGCCTCTGTGCATGCCCTAGGGAGGTGTTCCCACCTCCTGGTGTCACCTCTGCGGGACAGGGACATGAATCTGATGGAAGGAGGCACAAATCCCACCACAGCTGCTTCCCTCGCTGACCCAGCCCTGGGGCCATGGCTGAGCAATGAGGATTGCTCAAGGATGTGGTCCCTGACAAACACCCCAGGATGAGGGGACAAGGCCAGCAGGATAATCTTGGAGAGCTGGGGGAGCTGGGGGAGCAGAGGGCTCCGGCTGGGACACGGGAAGCAGCAGCACAAGAGCCCAGCAACAGATTTTAATTATTATTTTTTAGTGCTCTGTTTGGCTCTGAAATTCCTTGGAAGCCCAACTCCAAACAAACAAGGACATTGTCTGGGGAAACACGTGGAGGCTGGAATCTGGTTGAGAAAACCCACGGGATCACAAAGTCCCTGGAGGTCAAGGATCTGCCACAGAGCACAGAGGGTCCAAGGGGAGCAGTGACAGCCCTGCCCCGGGCCCCAGCTGTCCCCTGCCCCACACCAGAGGGGCTCAGGGCTGACAGGGGGGTCACAGTGAACCCCCCTGTGCCACCCCGATGCTCCAAGGGGTCGGAGCAGCCTCGGCACAGGCACGTGCCACTGTCCTTGAGCGCGAGCGGACGCGCGATGCCTGCCAGGATCCTCCCGGACAGGAACACTGCTGGATTGTCACACGGAGCGGAGGAGAGGGACAGCGGGACGGGAGGAAGGATAAGACAAGTTCCCCTTGTTGCAATTCAGTGCTGGCAGGAAGGACGAGCCCTTCCCGTGCCATCGCTTGTGCCTCATCCTCATCACGGGGCTGAGCACGGAGGGACACAGGGCTCCTGGGGCTGGCAGGGCAGTGCCACTTCCAAGGTCCCTGTGGACACGGGGACAGGCTGGACCCCTGCCCAGTGAGGGACCACATCATCCCACCTGTCCTGGCCATTGGCACCAAGCCCCACATGTCCCCCAGAGGTGCCCAGAGCCCCTCCTCCAGCCCACTCCAACTGATGGTGGAGAGAAATGATCCAATTCCAACACAGAGTGGGATTTTTTTGTAAGAGAAATAGATGGAAGGCTTCACCAGCCTCTGATTTTCAGTGTGTCCCCGGAAAAAGACCTGGGGGTAGGGAACCAGCCAGCTCAGATCAACTGAGAAAATCAGTGCCTGTGACAAATATCCACGGGCAGCGAGGTGGGAGCCGAGGGGGCGGTGCTGCGGGAAGCGCTGCGGCTCCCGAGCCTGCGGAGAGCAAAAGGCTTCGGGAGTGAAAGGACCAAGGGAACAGCAAAGCTCTGAGGACAGCGGACCGTGCCAAGGGCTGTTAACAGATTTAACACATCTCCCACAGCACAAGCGACGGAAATCTCTGCAGGAAAGGAGCGGGACAGGGAGGCAGGGGAGCAATCGGAGCCAGGCTGTGGCACCGCGCATCCCAGGCCTCCCCCGGCAGCTGGAGCTGCTGCTTTCCAGCCCCTCAGCATCAATCTCCCCTCATCAGATGCCAGCTCAAGCCCCATTAGCAGCAGGCACCAGGGAGGCCCCGCTCCTGCTGGGAGCAGATAATGCCATAAAGAAGCAAATAAAGAGGGAAACCACTAATTGGATTCATGGGTCTCGCCAGTGTCCTGCTGGAGAGTGACATTATCTGTTCATCCCGACCCCCTGCACCCGACTCAGCGCTGGGGGAATTCACTCCTCCACTTCCTTTGTGCTGATGAACCAGCCTCACCCTGAAGGAGCCATCGGAGAGGGGCACTGAAAGCAGAGACCCCCTAAATCCCAGAGACCCCCCTAAATTCCGGAAGGGGAGCGGGAAGCCGAGCCCTGTCCTGCCCGACTCCACGCTATCGCCTGCGAGAGCAAAGGGCGAGGCCTCTCCCTAAAAATACACCCTGCCCTAAAAATACACAGAGCGAGCTTAAATTAACCGTGCACACACACCCTCAGCAGCGCCTGCAGCCTGCCCAGCCCAGCCACACGCAGCCCCCAGGACCCCCCGGGCCCCCCGGACCCCCGGGATCCCAGCTCACACCCCACTGCCCTCGGCAGAGGATTGCTCTCAGCTCCAGGATCCACCCGGGACCTTCACTCGTTTGCAGAGATCTGTTCATATGAGTTCATCCAATTTTCTGGCTGAGCCATTGCTCGTCATCCAACAGCACAGTGGGTGGGATAAGGGGACCCCTCTGGCTTCAGGCCCCCCTGGAAGCCTCCCCGATTTCAAGAGGCAAGAGACACCCCCGGGGGGATGACACCAGGGAAGTGAAACCCACTGCAAACCCCAGATCCCCCAATTCCACCCCGAGCGACTCGGTCTGTGGTGTCAAGGGATAAAACCAGTGACAGGAGTGGTGTCCCACACCCCAGCTCTCTGCTCTGCACAGGCAGGGAAGGTGCTGGAAGCCCACAGGGACCCCTGATAGGGCAGAGGCTCTTGGGCCTGACTCAGAGAGCACCAAAATCCCAACCAGTAACTCTCCCTCCCATTCTGACTGCAGATCTGGGACCAGCAAGACCAAACAGGACACGGAGCTGTAACTGCACTCGTTCTGGCCACAGAGCCACCAGAGGAAGGAAACTGCCACCAGCCACTCACACTGTGACTCACGTGGCACCCACAGAGGCACCTTTGGGTTGGGAGTTTGTTCTTGGTCACTTTTTGGGGTGGGACTTGGTCACTTTCTTGGGGCGGGACCAAAGGAAGCAAGAACTGCCATCCCAAAACCTGCTGCACAGGCAGCAGCTCCACTCCTCCCCGTATGCCTTTTTCTCATATCTGCACACCAAGAAACCACAAAACTTGCTAGAAATAACAATAAAAGGGAAGAGAATGAGCTGGCCCTGCGAGAAGCTGCCTCCTTCCCAATTTCACCCACCACGGCCTGGGGACAGCAGGGAGGTCGCAAGGAATTGGGGATGGGGGAGCAGGGTGGGGGTCCCGAGGGGAGCGGGCACTCACGGTGCAGGCTCAGGGAGATGTTGATGGACCGTTCTTCCACGAAGCCCTTCAGGTTGGGGATCTTGGCACACTTGAGGATGGTCTGGGAGGCACTGTCGCCCACGTGCACCCAGCACACCGTGTCCTCCACGTAGTTGAAGTCCATGGCCGTGGTCTGCTTGGCGCTGGTGGGGGTGATGTTGGGCACGGGGGCCCCGCTCAGGTACGTGGCCAGGATGTTCTGGGAGTTGGCGATGAGCAGCACGGGAGGGCGATCCACAGGCTCTGGGGGCAAGGAGGGGACAACGGGGTCAGGGATTCCGTGGCTGTAACCCCAGAGGCTGGGGCAGGGCCTGGTCTGCAGAGCTGCCCCGAAGCACCACGCTGCCCCTGGCAAGGCTCTCACCATTCTTGGCTTTGCAGGATCTGTTGTCTGGCTGCAGGAGATACCCCTCGACACAGCTGCACGTGTAGGAGCCCTCTGTGTTGGTGCACGTCTGGCTGCAGGTGCCGTACACGGTGCATTCATCAAAGTCTGGGAAAGGCAGGAAAAAGCCCAAGGTTTGGACCAGAAAACACCCCTCCTTCGCTGCCTGAAGAGGGAATGAGGCTCCCCTCTTTCTGCAAGGTGGAGCTGGAGAGGAGAGGATGATCCCCGAGCCAAAGGGACCCTCACACCAGCCTCCCAAGGAATTGAAGGGACCCTCACATCAACCTTCTGAGGAGCCAAAGGGAGCCTCACACCAGCCTCCAGAGGAATCGAAGGGGCCCTCACATCAACCTTCTGAGGAGCCAAAGGGACCCTCACATCAGCCTCCAGAGGAATCCAAGGCCTCACTCCCAAGGCCACCTCACAACTGGGCAGGCAGCCCCTGGTTCCCTGCTCCAGCATCAGCCCCTGCCTGGCCACTGAGCCTCCCTCCAGCTCTGCACCTCCATTGCCACTCCAAATCCCTCTAATCTCCAGCTCCCAAGCCCCTGGCTCGGCTGCTCTTTCTTCTGGCAGATGAAAGCGATGCATCCCCCAGAGCTCCGCGCCAGGGCCGGGAACGGTCCCTGCCACCACATGAAAGGGATGGAGCCGTCACAATCTCTCACTTCCAGATTTGGTTCCATCACACTGATGCCATCAATCCTTGCTGTGACCCTCTCCTATTTTTCCCATCCTCTCCGAGGCAGGGACACCAGGAGCACGTGCCAGGCCCTGACTCCGTACACGACGACAAAGCCTTTTCCTTATTCCCAGTATTCCTCACTCAGGCTTTTGGGAGCCACATCCGCATCAGAGGGAGTCCTGTCCCATCCCATCCCATCCCACCTGCCCTGTGCTCACTCAGGGTCTGCCCAGCCCCTTCCCCTCCTGGCCAAGCCCCGGCGCTGCTGCGAGACGGCAGCATCGGCCACATCCCCAAAGAGCCAGCGTGGAGTGAGGCCCCTGCCCACCCCAGACCCACCTCTGCAGCTCCTCCGGTCCTCGGCCAGCTGGAAGGAGTGGTTGCAGTAGCAGATGGGGCCGGACAGTGTCGGTGCGCAGTGGTGCTGGCAGCCCAGCGCCGAGCAGTTGGCCAATTGTTCTGTGGGGACAGGGAAGATGGAAGAGAGAGGATGTCACTCGCGGAGGAACAGGATGGACACCAAGGACCCAGGGCTGGGTGAGCAGGACCACCAGGCACCCCACTGGGATTTGCTGGGCAGCTCCACACTGCTCCCACCTCCCCAGAGGGGAGAGAAGGACTGAGCCCCTCAGCAGAGGGAGGGGGGACATGTGGGACGCAAGGAGGGGGGGCTGAGCAGCCCACGCTGTCCCCAGTGCTGCTGACTCCGTGCCACTTCCAGGGGCGGCCGAGACCTGGCACTCCTTGTGCAGGGCAGTGGAGTGGGATGCAGCTCCAGGGCATCCTGGGGGCTGTGGATGCACCAGAGCTCCGCTCCTGTCCAACCCTGGACACATCAGGATGACACCAGGGAAGTGAAGGGGGTTCAGCACAGAGGGGACAATGTGGGGGTTCAGCACGGAGGGCTGCACTGGCATTGCCACCCCTGGGATGTCTGCAAGGGCAGCAGAGTGTCCCCAATTCCCTGGGGTGAGCAGGATGGGGGGAGCAATGGTCCAGCAGCTGGGGCGTGAACAGGGGTTGGGGTGACGATTTGGGGTGATGGCTCAGGGTGACAGCTCGGGGTGACAGCTCAGGGTGACACCTCGGGGTGACACCTCGGGGTGACAGCTCACCTGCCCAAGCCTGGGGCAGCAGCAGGCTGGGACTCGCGAGCAGCTGCGAGGAAATGGAGGAAATGCCTCCCTGGGGCGGCGCTGGCCGCGGGCAGGGGGGACTTGGCACCGGCTCCAGCACCACCGAGGGCTGGCGGCCCCAGCGTGCCCAAACCTGTGAGCACCAGGCACCCAAAGCCCCGAGCACCAGGTGCCCAAAGCCCCGAGCAGCTGCCCCAACACGGCTCACGCGGCTCACGTGCTGCCTGGCCGTGAAAAATCAGATCCCACTTAAGTAACGAGAGCTGTTACTGAAATATTAATTCTCAGCTCAAGCACAGCTGCAGGAGCTGCCCCAGGCTGCTCCCATGGGATCCAGGCTGTGGAGAGGAGCTGGTCCCAGCAGGGAGCCCTTTGGGATCCTGGTGGAGTGGAGCAGGAGCCCCCCAGCCCAGGCAGGGAAGGGTTGGGGAGCACAGAGGCTCCGGAGTGCAGGGTCAGCCCAGGACACGCGTTTCTGAGCGATTAATCTGCGCAGCAGCACGCTGGTTTAGGGAGTTTTCCAGCAGGATTAGCCACGGGGACAGGCCAGGAGGGGGGACAAAGCTCCTGGAAATTAGGAAAAAACCACAGCGGTATCTCTTATCTGGACCAGAACCCCAGGCCTGGAGCTTTTTAAACCCAGGAGACAATGCAGCTATTTCATGGCTGCAGGCTCAGGAATGATGGGCATTTCACTTCCAAGCAGCTCTGGATAATCTCTGGATCTGTGACTGCACTGAGCTGAGTGCGGAGGGGCTCACACTCAACAGGAGAAACCGGGGACCTCATCACTCCTGCCCCGTGGGGGGAGTATCCCATGGGGCAAACCCCCTTTCCTGCAGCCCCCCGGGACCCCAAACCTACCCCGGCAGTGCGGCCCCTCATCGGAGCCGTCAAAGCAGTCGTGGAGCCCGTTGCAGAGTTTGCTCATGTGGATGCAGAGCTCGGTGCCCAGGCAGTTGTGCTCGTTGGGTTGGCAGCGGGACACTTTGCTCTGGGGACCTGCAGGACACCAAAGGGCACAAGGGTCAGCACAGGGACCGTGACCCCTCCAGGTGACAACACCCTCCTTGTCCCGAGGCCGTGGCACAGGCAGGTTCATGGGGGGCCCCTCCGAGCCCGGCACAAGGAGACTTAATCTCCATTATTAACTGGAAAAATTACAAAGGAAGCCAGGCTTTATTTTTAAGCTCCTCTGAAAAGAAGCAAAGCATGGAGACAAACAACAAACACGCCACAAATCCATTAACGGCCTGAAACCCCAGGAAAAGCTCCTGCAACATCCAGCACGGCTTCACCCCGGGCTGGAGGTGGCTGCAGGGGTGAAAATGAGCCCTGGCACAGCCCCTGCAAATCCTGACCCCCTCCATGGGGTCTCCTCCTCTCCCTGCCCCAAATCCACATTTCAGGGCTGAACAAGCAGCGTTTCACCAGAGCCACCAACCCATCTCTGCCCAGCCAAAACACTAAAATCTCATTTTCCTGGGGCTGTTAATGCTTCACCCGCCCCTCAGCAGGGCTGGCAGAAATAGCTCCATGGATCCCCCCGGGCCCCCAGTGAGCAGCGAGAAGGGCACAGCACACACCGTGTCCAGGCACGGTCCCGTTTTAGCCCAGTCACCTTCACCGGAGACTCCAGCAGCGGAGTTTGCCCTAAATAAGCTCCAGCTCTCCTTGGAGAGGAGCGTTACATCACACACAGAGCTCTGTGTGCTGGCACATCCTCATCCTCATCCTTATCCTTATCCTCATCCTCATCCTCATCCCCATCCCCATCCCCATCCCCATCCCCATCCCCATCCCCATCCCCATCCCCATCCCCATCCCCATCCCCATCCCCATCCCCATCCCCATCCCCATCCCCATCCCCATCCCCATCCCCATCCCCATCCCCATCCCCATCCCCATCCCCATCCTCATCCCCATCCTCACCCTCATCCTCATCCTCGTCCTCATCCCCATCCTCATCCCGCACAGCTCTGGACACCACCGAGGGACACTGGATGTGATCCCACCGTGACCCTTAGGCTTCCAGGAGCTGCGGCTCCAGCAGGGAATAAAGCAGGACACGGAGCTGTGGGAAGGCGACCACAAAGCCCAGGGTTTGTGAATCCCCCGAGCCCCACACCGAGCAGGGTTCTCAGTCCATCCCAGCCAAAACCTCCCTCTGTCCGTCCTGGGCAGTGACACCCATTCCTGCTCAAGGGATGCCTGAAAAATGGGAATCTAACGGGCTCCAGATGCCAGATCACTCCCCTGAGCCTCAAACACATCCCAGTATGCTCCCAGTGAGCTGACTGGCGTGGCACTGGGGTGATGGGATCCTCCAGGATGCTCAGGACACCCAGGCTCTGTCACAGCCATCAGGGATTTGGGCTCCCCCTCTTCCCCAGCCCCAGGGCACCCAGCAGATGATTCCTGGGAGAATTTCTTACCGGGTGCCACCGCACAGATTTATTTTTCACAGAGGGTGGGCCCCCCGTAATTGCAAATTATGGGTTAATTAAGTAACGTCAATATATGGACCAGAAGAATGGAGGGGCTGAAGTGAAGTGCCCAATTCATCAGCCAGAACTGCTCTGCCGTGTCCATTATTCCCTGCAAAGAGCCTGGATCAAACCACTTATCCCAAACAGGGCAGGATTAATCCACAAGCCACTTTGTTTGCTTTTGACCGTGTTGGTGCTAATAAATGAACCAATTTATTACATGTGACAAGCCTGTGGTACACCCCAAGGAGCCGAATTAGATAGGAATGTTTAACCTCGAAAAACCACTCAGAAAAAAAAAAAAGAAGGAAAGAAGAAAAGCAATTCTTCCTCCTGCAGTTGATTTGGCAGCAGCCCAGGGAGACGCAGATAGGGGGAACACAATGAGGGAAGAGGCTGGAGGAACTGGAGTGGGATGGTCCCACTTGTGCCATCAGGATGGACACGGAGGTAGCAGTGAGGGTCCTGGTGCTGCCTCTGGGTCACATCTGAACTCATCAGAACCGTGCCAACAGCAGATCCAGCACGGCAAGACGAGGGATCTGAGGCCTCCAGAACCCTCGGACCAATGGATGGACCAACCACGGCAAATTCCTTCCTCAGAGCCCTTCATCTTTGATCTCCAACAGGATGGAGGCTCTTGTCCAAGTGTTTTCCTCTCAGGAAAGCTCCGTGGAGCAAAAAACTGATTGTGCCAGAACCGTGTGTGAGCCGCTCGCACCAAACGAGCGGCACTGGGGGCAGGAAGGGACCGGCTGATGCTCAGCGAACCCCTGAGCAAAGCCAGGGAATACTTCAAAGGATTCCCCAGGGAGGAAAGCCTGGCACGTGCCTGACGGCATTTCAAGAGGCCCCGGCAGGAGAACGTCAGTGCCACGCAAACGCCGCGGCACCAAAGGACCGCGGAGCCTCGGCGGGAGCTGCGCTCGCAGCCCGGCTCAAACACGGATTAGAGGAGAGTAATAAAAATCGTTCTCTCCCTGCCAGGGAGATAAGGGGGATGAGAGGCTGCTGGAAGCCTCGGTGCCGGAGTGGCGTGAGAAAAGCCGGGCTGGCAATCCCGGAGATAGCGGGGGCCTGTGCTGACAGGTCGGGCTCCACGGGAACGAGCCCGGGCAGGAGCAGGCGGGAGGCTCCGCTCATCCCCCGGCCCGTGGCAGCGGCACAGATGCGCCTTGGCACCCCAATCTCCATGTCCCCGGGGGCACAGCATGCCCCTGGCTCCTTTCTGGTGTCTAGGGGGGCAAAGTGGGAACTGGGGGAGGTGGGCAGAGCCCCTCAGGAAGGTCCAGCCCCTCCAGGTCCCCAGAGCTTGGCTGGGGAGGGAGCTGCTCCCGAAGAACTGAGAGACTCCGAAGTCTGGGGTCTGTGGTGGTGATGGAAACACACGGACTCAGTCCCACACATGGTGGTGAGGAGAGAGGAGATGCCAGGCTTTGGTCTGTGCCTCACAGAGGCTCCCACTTCCCTGTCCTGGCAGTGCCAAGCGTGTTCCGAGGGGCACAGGGGCAGCGGGGGTCCCGTGTCCTCCAGGGACGAGCCCTCAGGGGGCTCGGACCAAACCCAAGAGTCCTCCAACATCCATGACCTCCACACAGAGGGACACGAGGGGCATCCACAGCACCAGAGGCTGCTCCCAGTGCCAGGCCCCTCGCCAGCCCCAGGGAAGAGAGAGGAAGAAGGTGGAGAGGGAAGAGCATCCAAGGGTTCCTCGCTCCGGTCACCTGTCCGCGTGGATCGAGCACGGCCGCGCGCAGCAAGCGGAAGACGCCAATCAGGACGGATTTCTTCCAGCCTCCGAGTCCTCCCGCTGTAATTTTCCAGGGCTACTGATTGACTGGAGCCAGCCAGCCCATCCCAGCCCCCCATCCCTCCCACGGAGGGGCCGTTGCATCATTTTGCCTTAAGGAATAAACAAACCCGGAGCCGAACCAGAAGCTGCTCTGGAGGAGACGGTTCTGCCAAGCACAGTGGGAAGTGGGAATCCAGGAGGGAGAGCTGGGACAGAGGACAAGGAGATTCTGCTGGGCCTCGTGGTGGCTGTCCTGTGGCCCGGAGTCCCAGGGCATGGGGACACGCGGTTCCTTGCTCCAGCCCAGCCGGAGCAGAGCTCCCAGCACAGCAGGATGGGCACAGCCGCCATCCCTGGTGTTACCACAGCTCTGACACCCCTACATTCCCATCCCTACATCCCACCTCACCCATCCCAGTTCCCTGTTTCCTTCCAGAGAGACTCCACCACCCCATCTGAGGTGGGAGCACCTCCAGAGCTGTGGCCATCAGCATCCGAGTGGCTCCAACAGCTCAGACTGATGAACCCAATCCAGCATCCTAATCCCAAAACACATCTGGGACAGCGATGTCGCCTTTCCAGCTGCTCCCTAGAGATCTCCTTCCCTCACTCCTCGTGCCCAGGAATGCCAAGGCATCGAGGATGGGGCGACTGCTGCCGACTCTTCCTTCCTCGTGCACATCCATTTGGATGGAAACAGAAACAAATGAGCGATTCCCCGCTCCCAGGAGGCTGGTTTGGAACAACGGACGGATGGACGGATGGATGGATGGACGGATGGACAGAATGGACACCCCCCACCCCGAGGGGCTGCAAGGGGAGCTGAGGTAGAATGTTGTGCGACGGCCGCTCGGGGCCCTGGAGCGCCCGTGGAGCGATGGAGCAAACCCAGAGGAAGAGGATTAGGAAGGAAAGGCATACATACATATCTCGGGAGATTCATCCGAGCCATCCGGACAATCCTTCTCCCCGTCACAGCGCCAGCCCTTAGATATGCACGTAATCTGATCTTTGCATGCAAACTGTTTGGGGCTACAAGTCTTCGGTGCTGGATGAGAAAAGAAATAACGATAATAAACAACATCAGTTTCTTCCCAAGGACAAGTTGTTTCAAAAGAAAAATCAAATTTCAATTAAAGGCCAAGATTGGTTTGGGGGGTTTTTGGTGGGGGGGGGAAGGATGATTTCTTTCCTATGGCTCGGCGGAAGTTTGAGCCCGGCACCGGATCCATCAAGCCTGCCCCTAAGGAAAGGAGGAAATTTAAGCTGGAGCATTAATTACACCAGGAGAAAACAGGAGCCGAGCACTGTGATGCGCTCGCAGATTTTAAAGATCATTTAACTTGGATGAATTAGCTCCTGGGAGCCAGAGGCACTTCGTTTTCTGTGCTAGGCAAAAGAAAAACAGGGAAAAAAACTAGAAAACCCAAATGAGAACAAATTAAGAAGTAATGCTTTTTTAAATCATGAGGACAACAGCGGGATGGGGACCCATCCATCCCGTGTCCAGGAGCCCGGGGCAGCCCAGGGAAGGCTGACCCCACATCCCTCACCAGACACATGGAGGGAACATGGACAGGGGGAAAACCAGCAGGAAAAGCCAAAATCCCGAGGCTGGGGAGGGAGAAAGCCTGGGATGAGCCTCCTGCCCATGCCCTGGGGGAGTCACTGAAATGGGAGGGGACACTGCNGGAAGGTCACTTCCCAGCCCCAGCCCTGGGGGTGGCCAGACCTCTTGCAAACCCAACGCAACTGCGAGCCCTTGTTCAAGCGAAGGCAGCCGCACACGCAATTCCCAAAACATTCATCTCGTGGCATCCCTGCTCTCCTGCCAAATTCCCCGCTCCCAGGATCCACTTCACTTCCTGCTCAGCCCGGGAAAGGGGGGGTCTCTGTGTCTGCATCTTCCTCCTGCCACGGGGCCGCTCCACAGCGGGGAGGCTGCGAGGGGAGAGGATGGGGATGATGCGGTCCCTAATCCCAATCCCATCCCTAGAGGCCGGGAGGAAACTTCCCGCCCTGCCACAAGCCTGATTACTCCTCGGAGCTGCACAGGGCTTCGCCTGACGCCGTTTGCTCTGCTGGAAGCGCAGCTCCTCCTGCCAACCTGCTTCCCTGCCTCTCTCTCACTGAAATGGGGAGGTCACTGCAGCCCCCCACGGGAAGAGACTGCAATGGGATCATTCCAGTGGGGGGGTCACTTCACTCCCCCCAAACCNTGCACAGGGCTTCGCCTGACGCCGTTTGCTCTGCTGGAAGCACAGCTCCTCCTGCCAACCTGCTTCCCTGCCTCTCTCCCTCCCTCCCTTCCCCGCGCACCGGCGGCGTGGGAGCTGCTGCTGCTCGGCACCACGGCGAGAGCTCGGCACTGCCAAGATGGAGACTGGACGGATCAAAATGGATGGAGCAGCCCCGTCCTTCCCCTCCACCTTCCCTGGGCCAGAGGCGCAGGCCAAGCCTGTCCCCATCCTGCCACCGGGCTCAGGGACAGGCTCCTCCTGGTCCAGCTCTGCTCCAAATCCAGCCCTTCCACCCCCTCTTCCCGGCGGAGCTCATCTGCCGCCTCCATCTCCCGGCCACAGGCGCATCCAAGGCAGGATTCATTAAGAAAACCACAGCAAAGAACTGACACTCTCTTGGATTTCCTGCTCCTCCTCATCTTCCAAAGTCTCCGGCAGCCACAGCGTGACCTGCGGCTGCCGCAGCCGCTGGAACCCACAGGTTTCACTTCCCGAAGGAGCAGGCAGGGCTACGGGAGGGCAAATCCCTGGGAACCCACTCCCAGCTGGCTGCCCCATCCCAGTAGCTCGTGGGATGGGAAACCAGAGCCAGGACAGGAGCTTGTTTTGCACCGGCGACGCCAATCCCGGAGCTGGGGCTCTCGAAGGAGCCATCTCTCAGCACGTGCTGAGCATTCCCGGCTCCAGCGCCGGAGCAGAGCAGGAGCACGTGGGATTCCTTCCAAGCACTGCCACACACACACCGTCCTGAGCACACCTGCCCTTCCAGACAGGTGCTGATCCAGGCAGGATGAGCCCAGGGAGCTCCTCACCACCACAGGGCGCCCAAACCCACCCAAACCCACCCAAACCCACCCCTCCACCATTCCCAACCACGGCAAGAGCCACAGGCACCGCGGCTCTGGCACGGCCACCGCTGCTCGGGGCAAGGGGAGGACGGAAGGCGATGGCTCCCCGGGCTCCTGGGCAACCCCAGGCGTTCCCTGCGCGTTGCCCGTCCCCGCACAGCGTGTTCCCGGCGGGTTCAATGCCCTCCGCTGGCCGCGCGGTGCCTCGCTGCCAGGTGGACAATTAGAGAAGGTGTCTCTGTTCATGCGTCCCTCGCACGGAGCCAAATTCCCTTCCCGAGCCGGGCGCTCGCCCCAGCGGCGGCGATGGCAGCGGAGCTCCAGCTCCGGCATCGGGAATAAAGGCGCCTTCATCGGCGCACAATGGGCGGCTCAGAGCGGGGCCGGGGCAGCTGCGGGGACACGTCCCCGCCTTGGCAGCCGGAGGAGAGACCCCGGCTCAAAAGGGACTCAAAGGGGACAAAACTGTGCTAAAAAACAGGGCAAAAGTTTGTCAAAATAGCCGAAAGATTGGGGGGGGAAGGGTGGGGAAAAAAACCCGCCCAAAGGAGGGTTCGAAAGCGGAAAAAAGGGTGGGAAGAAAGGGCACTGAAATGTGGCCTCAAAAAAAATTTTAAAAAAAGGGACCCGAAAAGTGGCAAAATAAAAGGGCGTCCAAAAAGGCACATAAGAAAAGGATGCCCAAAAAGGCACAAAAAAAGAGGTCCCCAAAAAAAGGCCCCACCCCAAAAAAAGGGCCTCCCAAAAAGGGGATTAAAAAAGGCCAAAAAAAAGACCCCCCAGAAAGGCCCCCCCAGGAGAAAAGGCCCAAAAAATGAAAAAGGCCAAAAAAAGTAAAAGGCCCAAAACCAAAAAAAGGTCCAAACCCAAAGTGGTCCAAATAAAAGGTCCAAAAAAAAGCCATTTGGGTGCAGGAAAGGGGATTGTCCTCCTGGACAAGGTGGGAACAGACGTCCCAGCAGCATCTTCCAAGGTGGGAAGGGGACCAAGAGCCCGACACCAGAATTCCATGGACACCTGGAGGCTCTGTGTTGGAGCGTGGTGGGTTGGGAAAAGGGCTGGCGAAGACAAACACCAAAAAACATCTGGTTTTTTGCCTAAAATAAGAAATGGACACCAAAACGGGCTGGTGGAGAGGCCGCGAAGCAGCTCCTGGAGCAGAGGCCACGTGACCTTCAGTCAACGGATGAGGACGACATAAAAACCTGGACAGACTGGAAGCAAAGCACAAAAATACGAAGGAACTCCTTCCCTGCTTCCTCCTCAGCCCAGCTCCTCCTCCTCTCCTCAGGAGGAGGCGTCCGGCCAGGAAATGGCGCTGGCCATAAATACGGGCTGGGGCGGGCGCGATTCACAAACCAGATGTTCTGGGGGAGAAGGGAGCACAAAAGGGAGGGAAGAAACTCACTCCCGAGGGAAATATTCCCACTCCCGAGGGAAATATTCCCACTCCGTGTTCCTGCAGGTCTCCATGCCCACCTCGCACGGCCGCAGCACCCCCAAAACAGGGCAGGTTGTTGTGTTCTGGGCAATTTCGGCCTTTCTGTGGCAGAGCTTGTTCCATCAGCCAGATGAGCACCATGTCTTCATCCCAATATTCCTCCTCTTCCTCCTTCCCTGTGGATCAAGGCTGGAGCACTCCAGAAACCCGTGGCCACTCCTCCCAGTCAGAGCCCACGGCTCCTGTGGGACCCCCCCAGTGCCAGCCTGGACTCTGAGTCACCCAGGACACAAACTCAACCACATTCAACACACGGAATCCACCAAAACCACACCAGCCACCTTTGGCTTCATTTCTGTCCCCCACATCATCCATCCTCTGTCCCCGAACTACAGAAAAAGCAGGATTTGTCCCTTTTTTGTGTTTTCAGAGCTTGCAGTGTCCTGGGGTTTCTCTGCAGCCTCAGGGAGGCCAAAGCCTGGAGCCCATCCCGCTCCCTCCTCGCTGGGCCGGGGCTCGAGGCTGCTCCTCAAACCCCAAATCCAGCAAATTTTCCGGCTCCCAAAAGCTGAACCGGGTAATAGAGACATTTAAAATACCAAACCCTCAGGTCTGAGGCACATTTTTTCCGGGGGGGAAAGGGAAAGGAAGGCTCAGCTGTTTGTTTTGCATTTAAACACACGATCCCAAAACAGTTCAAATGCATTTTTGCAATTCTTCCATCCGGCCCCCTCCGAACGGGGAAGATTCAAACCAGATCCCTGCTCCAGCTCTTCCAGGACCCACAGGGCTCCCGGCCATTCCCGCCGGAGAAGCCGCAGGTATGCGGCCGGGCTGGGGGAGGGGGACGGCCAATTGCTAAGTAAATATTGACTTTAAAATACGGGTTTTCCCCCTTTTCCCTTCAAGTCGGACTATGGCATTGGAATCACGAGGCACCCACCTTCCTTAAACAATAAAAAATAAGATGATTTGGAGAAGCCAAGCCTGGCTCTGCTGTGCCAGAGGTGTTGGAATGGCAGCTCCGTGCCATTCCTGGGACAGGCTCCGGCTGGATGCGGGCTCTCGGAAGGGCCTCGGAGAGGGTTCAGTCCAATTTTTGGAACCCCCAAGGAGACAACAACAAATCCAACCAAAACCAAACCCCACCAAGGCTCAGCTTCCCTGGTTTTCCATCCTGGCTTTCTGCCCATCTCCCCAGACCTAAGAGAAGGATGATGCTGGTGGGAAGCAGCTGGAAGTTCCCGCCTGCCCCAGAGCCATCGTGGGGCATGGCAGGGCTGTCACCCCCCTTGTCACACCCCAGGGTCCCCAGGGACAGGCAGGGTGGGCCCAGCACCCTCTGCTCACCCATCCCCAGATGCCACCAGCACATCCCTGGTCCTTTCCCACTGGTCACATCCCACACAATCTCCCATTATTGCCCACCTGGACGCTCCCCATGGCAAGGGACACCCATCCCTCCCCATGGGACATGGACTGGGAGCCACTGGACCCCTGCACCCCGTGGTGCTCCAGGGACTGGGAGATGCCATCCCAATGTCCCCCTCCACTCCGGGCAGCGGAGCAGGGAGAGGTGACAACTCCAGGGTCCCCAGCAGCCCCCCAGCACCCCCAGCACGCGCACTGGGATGGGATTCCCAGCAGCCAGGACCTGCCAAGGCTGCCTCCAAACCCAGACAAAGGAGCAGAGCGGGGATGGGGGGGACGGAGAGGAGGAGGATGGACGGGCGAGCGCATCCCAAGGGAGGCGGGAGATGGAGGCAGGAGCTGGGAGCTGCCCACCAGCATCCCCGTGGAGGGGGAAGGGGGGGTAAAAATCCTATTGCGGCTCCCAGGGCTGCGTCCATCCCGCAGCTCCGCGTCACCTGACTTCAAACGCATCCGGGGGGAGACGATTTCCATGCGAACA
>VZTG01007191.1:33280-45441 GCA_013397845.1 Melanocharis versteri | reverse complement strand
AGGCTGCCTCCAAACCCAGACAAAGGAGCAGAGCGGGGATGGGGGGGACGGAGAGGAGGAGGATGGACGGGCGAGCGCATCCCAAGGGAGGCAGGAGATGGAGGCAGGAGCTGGGAGCTGCCCACCAGCATCCCCGTGGAGGGGGAAGGGGGGGTAAAAATCCTATTGCGGCTCCCAGGGCTGCGTCCATCCCGCAGCTCCGCGTCACCTGACTTCAAACGCATCCGGGGGGAGACGATTTCCATGCGAACACGCATCAGGAAATCTGCGAGGAATGCGCTCCCCCCCTGCCCAGCCCCTTCCCCTCCCGCTCCCCAGGCTCCAGCAGCTCCGCCGCCTTCAGATGAAATCCATTAAAAGGAAAAAAAAAAAAACAAACTGGGGGAATAAAGGAAAGATTTGCATTTTAAACCAAATTCAGGAGCCGGGAGAGCCGCGCCGGAGCGCGATCCCCCGCGTCCCCTCCCGCCTCCAGCCCCACTGGAGAGTCCGCAGCAGAACGAGCTGAAAAATGGCAGGAGATGGAGCCAGATGAAACGAAAGCTCCGGCATTGCCAGAACTGGGGATAATAATAATAAAAGAAAAAAAAAAAAGAGCTGGATCATCCAGACTGTGGTGGGGAGGGGCACGAGGGGCAGCTCCAGCCCCGCAGCCGAGGGGGATTCAAAGGAGAATCCCCCTTTTTTGGTATCTTTCTTTTTGCAGCTTATCTGCAATTTAAATGGAAAAAAAAAAAAAAATGGGGGGGGTGGGGAGGAAAAAAGAGAAAGAAAAAAGCATTTGCAACCAGGAGAAAGGGGCTTAAGTCCTCTGGGTGCAGTTGGATGGGCTGCAGCCGGCCCTGGCCCGTGGCCATCCCTGCCAGGGTGCCCCGTGTCCCCTTTTTCCTTCCTCAGAGCAGGGATGGGGAGGGGGCTGCAGGACCCCCCCACCTCCCCTACCTGCCCAGGCTTTATTCCCTGCATTCATCCCAGCAATAGGAGTGGGATGTTTATACCCTGGGCAGTTGGGAACCCAAACAGGATCCAGCGCTCTGCACCGCGGTGGTTATTTATGGCCTGTGGCTGGAGCTGATAACGCTCCCTCCAGAGCCCTGCCTGCGCCGGGAATAAAGCAATTCCACAGGATAGATTAATAGGCATTTCATCCCGGCAGCTGGGAGGGAGAGAGGGAGGGAGGGAGGGAGGGGAGGCTGCCGGGGGCTCTCTGGGGCAGGAGGGTCCGTGCTTCCTCCTGCCGGGCCGGGCATCAGCTCGCCAAGGCTTTCAAAGGGCTGGAGCCCGGCCAGAACCATTGGCCTTAATTCATTAGTCAACTCAATTTCGCTGCCTCCGCAAATAAGGACTTTGTCTGGGATGGGGAAACGGAGCAGAGCAGCTATTGTGCCCCAGGAGCGGGCAGAAAGGGCCCTTTGAGAGGACACTCTGCTGGAATAAAAGTCACTTTTATCCCAGAATAATTAGCATGCTCTGAGTACACTAATTATTCCGGCATAAAGGGACTTTTATTCCCGAGCAGCGCGGCCGCGCGGGGAGTTGCTCTGGATTCGGCTCCACCTGCCCGTGTGAACGCAGCCAGGGATGATCCAGCTGGGATTTGGGATCCTTGGGGTGGCCACACCTGTGGGTCCTCACTGGAGCGCACATGGGGGGTCCCACCCCAGCCGGGGCAGGGAGCAGTCACCCCCAGGAGATGCTGGATGCTCCAGGAGGCTGGAGAAAAACAAGAGGGGCATGAGGACATGGAGACCCAGACCTGATCCAAGCCTCCAGGTCACCTCCTGAGGTCCCCTGGGAACCTCAGAGCATCTCGCAGCTCTGGGGAGCACAAGGTCACGGAGCCACTGTCGCACGGCGCAATCTCCTGCGACTTCAAGGTCTCTCCAGGGATAACAACCCTCGACAACACCATGGCCCTGCCCTGCTCCTGCCATAATTTTGGCTGTCACCGATTCCCATCCCAGTCCCCAAAACCAAGCCCAACCAGCCCGTAGGGACACGGCTCCAGTCGCCCATCACATCCCCAGCACAGCGAGCACGTGCTGCCGGTGAGAGCAAAGGTTTGGGGATTCCTTGACAGCACGTCCTCAAAAAGCAGGCCCTGCACGGCTTCCAGGTGGCAGCTGCTCCACTGGAAAAACATCCCTGGCACGGTGAAATGTCCCATCTGTCTGTAACTGGTACCAACGGTGAAAGAGGAATTGGCACAGTCACCCCTGCGCCGGTGCTTTGTCCCAGATGCCGCCTGACCCCTTGGCATCTCCACCGGATGCCCCCAGGGGGCTCCTGCAGGTCAGGGATCTTGCTTTCCCTGGTTTTAACTTCCGTAAGTTGCAGGAAAAGAAAATTTAGGATTTTTCGCAGCTGAAAGGGCGTAGGGCTGTGCTGGGCGAGGGCCGATGGCATCAGAGCGGCTGCGGAGGAGAGCACGGCGCTGGTGAGTAAGCAGCGCCGGGCTCCAAATGCGCTCTTCCCGGGGGAAAACACGCTCCAGGCCGGGAGGGGAGAGGCTGAGCGAACCCATCTGGAAGGGCCGGGGGCTGCGGCAGGAAGCGGGGCCTTGGCGTGGGCACGGACCCAAGGATGCGGAGCCGGCCCCGGGGCGGAGGCGCCGGCACAGCCCCGCTCCACGCGGCGCTCGCCCCGGTGCCCCGCAGCATCCGCCCGGGCGCTGGGAAGGCGGCTGGAGCGGGAAGTATTAAACCCAAGTGCTTCCTTTTCCAAACAATAAAAAAGCACCACGACACCCGCCCGGGAGGAAACCCTTCACAGCCTTTCCCTGCGCTGGGGGCCGGAGGGGTGCAGCTCCCAGCGCCTGGAGAGGACGGGAGCACCGTAAGCACCACGGTTTGGGGTGTCTGTGCCCCCCGGCTCAGAGCCCCCAGGAGTCATAAATCATCTGGAGCCGCTCTCCTGGCAGTGACAGAGCCAGGGACAGCCCAGGGGTGTCGACACCGGCAGCAGGGGACAGGCAAGACACGTGTCCCCAACGGAGGCTGGAGTGGGTGGGCACGTGGGTGGGCACACACTGGCAGCCCACCAGCAGCATGCCGGCGGGCAGGGTGGGCAGAGGAGCGTCCTGCTGCTCCCCAGGGTGGAGGGTTTGCATCCCTGAGCCATCCTTTAGGCCACGGCGTTCCAATTCGGAGAAAATCACCGGGTGCCAGCATCGAGGGCACAGGGAAGCAGAGGGAGGGGACACCAGGAGGGGCTCAGTCCTGAGGAGCCCAGTGCAGGGCCAGGGGGTGCAGACACTCCTGCACGAGCTATGGCCACGCTGTCGGCCAGCTGTGACTGTTGGTGGCCTGAATGAGCCGTGTGTGACCCAGGACCAGGAGCCCGTGCCCACGAACGAAGAGCTGCAGGTAAGCGGGTGAGATTGATGCAATCCAAAGCTCTCAGCACATTTCAGTTTTTGCCTGGCAGCCCCCAGCAAAAAAACCCGGCCACCCCCAGGGAGGCTGGGGCATGGGGGCAGCAGCAGGATGGCTCCCAAAGCCTCCTCGACTCGGTCACCAAGGGATGGGTGGCAGAGCCCTGAGTCCAAGANCCCCATCACCTGCCCGTCCTCAGGATGAGATCCCCCCAATACCTGCCTGTCCCAAGGATGAGACCCCCAACACCTTCCTCTCCTCACCATGGTCTCATTTGGAGAAACAGCATCTGGCAAGAGGCTAATTAGTCCACTCAATTAAAGATGCAACTTCCAACTCAATTAGACTCCCTCCCAGACATCCACAACTCCCACTGCTGCCCCAGTCCATGCATTTTGGACATCACAGATCTGCTCTCACCTTCCTGACACTCCCTGGAGCCCAGGATGCTCTTCCCATCCCTCCCCTCGGTGCCAGTGCAAGCACGGTCCCACCGGAGAAGCTCAGAGCTGCCAGCAAGGTCATTATCCAACAATTCTGCTGCCAACCCCACAAGCGGTGCTGGGACCGTCTGTGATCCTGCACAGCATCTGCATGACTGCAGCTCCAGCCCGCTCTGTTCCCTGGCTCAGGAAGGACACTGGAGTCTATATTTAGCCCTAGAAATGGCCGGACCACATTGGGGGAACCCAACCTCTCACGATGGAACAACATCCAGAGCAGCCCTCGCAGCCTACCCTGTGCTTTTCCTTCAAAAATAAGAGTCGCACAGCAAAGAAAACAACGAGTTTGAGCCGAATTAGAAAATGCTGAATATATTTGGTGCGGCCGCAGCCGGCAGGTCGGGCTGCCTGAAAACAGAGCATGGAAAGGGCTGGAAAGTTAAGTCAACAGCAAAACCTGGGCTGTAAATAGCTCGAGGTGGCCTTGGGTTGCAAAATCGCAAGGAGAGGGGAAAAGCATCCCCTGGAAAACAAGCTGCAGCAGGGGCAGATGCTCCGTTTGGGAGAGCCTGAGGATGGCAGCGCTGGAGGCAAAACGTCCCCAGGCGCTCGGCAAGGCCACGGCACCACCAGCCACCAAGCCCACACGGAGAGGGGTGTCCCTGGAGAGGGATGTCCATGGGAACACAGCTGGACATGCTCCCTGGGAGGTGACACAGGTAAAATTCATCCCAAGCACAAGGTGGGAAGGAAAGAGGCCGATGCATCCACTGCTCGCAGGCTGAGTCAGCCGCCATGGCCGGGGTCAGCACCAACTCCAAGGAGCCCATTCCCAACCCTGGGACTGCCAAATTCATCCCAGGCACTTCAATGGAGCCCCATGGCTTGTTGGGGTGAGCTGGGAGAGGACTCTGGGCTTGGCAGGCAGCTCTCGCAGAGACCCAGGGCTCAGACCCAGGCAGGGCTGGGAGGTCTGGGGGGGCACAGAGAAAGGATTTATCTGCACCAGGAAAGTGCTTGGAGTGGATCTAGGAACTGAAATCATCTCCACGCCTGCAAAAGGAACCTCCTGCCCCATGACAAGGCCAAGGGCTCATCGCCGTGCTGACTCAGCAGGATGTGGCACATCCTGTGTGTCCCCCCCTCTCCCCGGGCACTCCACGGCTCCCGAGGGCCCGGCCCTGGCTGTGATTTCGGGAAGCACGTCCCGTGCACCCCCTCCCTCGGAGTGCAAAGGACACTCGCAGAACCACGCGCTCCCTGCACCGTTCTGGAGAGGCTCCATCCGAAAGACCATCCACGGGCTCAGGAAAGCTCCCCAAAGGCACAGCCAAACCCCTGGAGGGCCACAGGGGACACAGACACGGGCACAGCTCCTGCTGCCTCCCAGGGCAGCCAAACTCCGGTGTGGACACCATCCCCAGGGACAGGCAGGGTCCCCACGGGCTGTCCCGTTGCCTGCAGAGCATCCCAGTGCTCACGAGATGGTGGCAAGTCCTCGGCAGCAGGATCCACCTGACAGCCGGTGCAGATCCCTCCTCACCAGTGCTGCTGCACCAGGATGAACCTCACGGGAGGCACCGGGCAGCCATGGGGCAGGAGAGTGCTGGCACAGACCCCAGCACCCAATGTCCTCACCCTGCCACCACCATCACCTCTACAGATGCTACCAGTGCTCCCAGTTTCTGCCCAAAGGGCTCCTGGCCCTCACCTTGCCCACCCTCCATCCCCCTCCCCACCTCAGCGAGCACTGGGAGGTCACCTGGACATTGTCACAACCTCGGGGGGCAGCTGGGTCCCCCCATGCCCTCCTGGATGGAGAAGGAGCCGTGGTCCTTCCCCAAACACTCTCATTGCAGGCAGTGGGAGGACGGATTTTGGGAACCAACCCTCCCGCCTCAAAGCTTCTCGTGCCACCACCCCGTCCCCTCGGCCGACTCCAGGGCTGTTTTCGGGACCCCACCCAGCAGCTGGTTTACGCAGCTTTTCCCTTAATTTGTCTCTGATTTTCCGCTCCAATCCTGCTGTTCCTGTGAGGAGAGGGGAACGCCCGTGCAGCGGAGCAGAGCCTGGACAGCCCCATTGGGCAACCACGGGTCAGGCATGGGCTGGGGGCAAAGAGGAACTGAGGAACGCCAGCTGGAGCCAGCTCCTCCAGAGGAGGATGTGCCGAGAACCAGGGCTTTGGAGGCACAGGGAGGACCTGGGCGGTTTTGCTCCCCGTCATCCCAACCGGTACTTAACACCGGAGGAAAAGCATCACCAGCTGGAGCAGCCCCCGCTCCTTCCCGGTTCGCAGGCTCCCCCGGAGCACATGGAACCGGCACGGAGAGAACACGAGGAGCGAGCGGTGGGGCTGAGACACCGAAGGCGAGGGGGCTGCCACAGCTGCTCCCACCCCCGCGCCGCCCACTGCGCCTCAGGAGCTTCGGAAGCGGCGAGGAGGCAACACCTCGGCTTCACCCCAAACCTGGCACCGCTGCCAGGGAGGCTCCAGTGCTGCCCCGTCCTCTCGACGTCAGTGCCTGTCATGGGCAGGGAGCACGTGGGATGGGGGCCAGAGCCCAGCCCTCTGGCCGGACACCACAGTGGCACCAGGCACCTCTCACGCCGAGACGGAGCCCCACGGGGCTATTGGAACACCAAGCGTCCCACTGGGATGCTCCAACAGGAATGCCGGACACCCTTCTGGACACTGCACCGGGGAAGCCCCTCCAGCAGCTCCTGCCTTCTCCTCCCAACACCCCAAACCTCCACTCTTCACCTCCACTGAACCCAGCTCAGCTCCAGGCGTGTCCGTGCACGCTTAGGGAAGCGGCGTGTGCACACCCACACGTGTGCACACACACGGGAACATATGGAAAAACACATGGGAAAACACCTGGGAACACACGGGCGCATGTGGGAACACCTGGGAACACACACGGGCACGCAACGGGACATGCCAGACCACCAGGGTGGCAAGAGGGAAGTGCTGCACCAAAACACCCCAGCCACCCTTAACCACAGGTATTTCCAAAACAGGAACAGGGTGATCCCTGCCTGCCCTCACTCCATTCCTGGGGCTCTGCCACCACAGGGCCCAGGGATGCTCCACACCACCCCGAGAAGCAGCAGAGGATCGGGCAGACAGGACCCGCACACTGCTGCCCTTTGTTCCCCATGGAAGAGCTTCCTCCCACCCCACGGCTGGACTTTGTCCTCCTCTTCTCCAAGAACAAGAAAAGAGCTTCCAGAGCTGCAAACAGAGGCAGTGGGTGAGAGGAATGGGCTCTCCAGACAAGGATGGGGACCTGCACCCTGCTCCCAATGACAGCCTGGCCTCTCCCAGAGCCCCACTCCACCCAGCTGGGGCACCTGCATCAGGGAAACCAGAGCCCAGCCAGGACCGCCAGGGCTGAGGCACCAGCTCAGGTGGCACCTTGGTGGCACATTCTGCCTCCAAATAAGCCCAATCACATGCCTGCGGTGCCTCCACATCCGCCACAGGCCTCCACATCCTCCCACCCACAGGCTCACACAGCTCCCAGCACCCCGAGGTGGTGGAACAGCACCTCGTCCCCATCATGATCCCCAAAGGGGAACCCCTCGTGAGGGGAGCATGCACCAGGAGGAGGGGGTGTCTCTGCCCCACTCCGGCAGAGGAGAGGATGGAGGAACTTCCCTCCAGCTCATCATCTTTCTGCAGCCTCGTTTCCAAAGGCAACGCAGCTTATGCAATGAGCGATGCCTCCCTTCCGCCCCCACCAACTTCTGGATCCGCCGGCTGCTCCGAGCCACCTCCGAGCGGGGATGATGCCTCCGAGACCTTGGGTCCCTGGAGGGGTGACCCCAGAGGGCTCAGCTGTTGGCCACCTGCACCGCTGAGCTCACCGAGTGGGTGCCAGCGGCTCAATCAGCCCCGCAGGTGCCACCGAGGGGGGGCTGCAGGGTGCCCTGAGCTGCTCCGCTCCTGTCACCTCCCTCCAGGGGACACAGATCAAGCGTCTGCACCCCCAGTAGGGTGAGGAGGGGCTGGAGGATGGAAACTGCAGGCTCCGGCCTCCTACAGCCCCAGACACGAATCTGGGGCAGGGATCTGGCGTTTGCCCAAACCTCCTCCTCCTCCGCCATCCCTCCGACCCGGTGATGGGTCAGATGCTGCCACTGCCACGACACCAAATCCCTTCTCCTGCTTCACTCCAAGGTGGGCAAAGAAATGGGCCAGGAAAACCTCCCTCCAAAAAAGAAAAAAAACCCTCTTGCTCATCCATCATTCCGGCCTCTCATTTCACCAGGCCATTCACACACGGACAGAGGGGAATCCGTAACAGGAAAGCCGAGTCCCCCCCCATTTCCCTGCTTTTAAAGGGAAAAACAGCCCTGCGCGTCCAAGCGTTGCGAGGAACTTCGCCACGGCCGCCGGTTCCCGGCTGGATCGGCTGCCAGCGCGGAGCACGGGTGCTGCCAAGAGCGGCCCCTCGCACATTCCCAGCCCGGCCATGGAGCTGACGAGCTCAAGTATTTACTGAATAGATCAATAAGGGCCGGGAACGCGACGTGCACGGCTTGGGAACGAGCGGTTGGCAGGGAGCTGGATGGACCGATGGGGGGAGGCTGGACAAACGGACACACGGACAGGGGGGACGGACAGCCCGGTCGCTGGATAAACACATTCCCAGTGCCACCAGGCCCGGTCACAGCCAAACTCCGCAGCCGGGCGTCGCGGCTCCGGGGAAGCAGCCCCGGTTATGCAAGAGCGGGAGCGTGGGGCGAGGCCGGGCTGTCATGGGCACCCCCGGGACCGGTGGGACCCCGGCCCCAGGCACCCCCGGGACACCGGGACCCCCGGGCCCGGCTCCCGCAGCGGTGCTGAGCTCCAACTTTCCTGCTTGGCTGCGGGGAAAACTTTGGATTCCAGAGCAAAATGGGATGGAGGGCGGGTGGGAGCCACGGGAACGGGCGAGGAGGAGAAAACGGGGAGCGCCAGCGAGCGGCCCCCGCGGCCGCGGGGGGGACGGGGCGGGGGGCGCACCGTGGGCTGCGGAGGGGTGCGGGGAGGACGCGCCTCCNTCAGTATGGTCCGGGCAGGGGTCCGGTGACGGTATCAGTGTCAGTATGGTACGGGCAGAGATCCGGTGGGAGTGCCGGTGTCAGTATGGTCCGGGCAGGGGTCCGGTGACGGTATCAGTGTCAGTATGGTACGGGCAGAGATCCGGTGGGAGTGCCGGTGTCAGTATGGTCCGGGCAGGGGTCCGGTGACGGTATCAGTGTCAGTATGGTACGGGCAGAGATCCGGTGGGAGTGCCGGTGTCAGTATGGTCCGGGCAGGGGTCCGGTGACGGTATCAGTGTCAGTATGGTACGGGCAGAGATCCGGTGGGAGTGCCGGTGTCAGTATGGTCCGGGCAGGGGTCCGGTGACGGTATCAGTGTCAGTATGGTACGGGCAGAGATCCGGTGGGAGTGCCGGTGTCAGTATGGTCCGGGCAGGGGTCCGGTGACGGTATCAGTGTCAGTATGGTACGGGCAGAGATCCGGTGGGAGTGCCGGTGTCAGTATGGTCCGGGCAGGGGTCTGGTGACGGTATCAGTGTCAGTATGGTACGGGCAGAGATCCGGTGGGAGTGCCGGTGTCAGTATGGTCCGGGCAGGGGTCCGGTGACGGTATCAGTGTCAGTATGGTACGGGCAGAGATCCGGTGAGAGTGTCGGTGTCAGTATGGTCCGGGCAGGGGTCCAGTGCCGGTGTCGCTATGGGTGTCAGCATGGTACGAGCAGAGGACCGGGGCCGGGACCGGGACAGCGGCCGGAGCCGGTGTGGTACGGGCAGGGGGCCGGTGTGGTACAGGTACAGGTACAGGTACAGGTACAGGTACAGGTACAGGTACAGCGCTGCGGGTCCCGCGCCCACACGCGGTACCGGCCCGCGATGCCACTCCAGCCCCCCGCCCGTCCCTGCTGTGGTGACCCCCGATCCCCCCGGGTGCGGGGGCGGCCCAGCTCCCCTCTACCGGCGCACGGTACCGGCTGCGGGCCAAAGACGGACAAGGCAGCAAGACCCTCATCACCCCCAAGGGCAGCGGGACCCTCGCCGTCCTCTCAGGGCTGCAGGGCCTTCATTGTCCCCCCAGCACAGTGGGACCTTCACCATCCCCAAAGGCAACAGGAGCCTCGCCATTCTCCCAGGACAGCAAGACCATCACCACCCCCGAGGGCAGTGGGACCCTGACCGTTTCCCCAGGGCAGCAGGACCCTCCCTATGTCCGAGGGTAGCGGGACCCTCACTGTCTCCCCAGGATAATGGGTCCCTCGCCAGCCCCCAGGGCACAGGACCCTCGCCGTCCCCCCAGCCATCCCTGCGGGGGTACGGGAGCAGGGCTCAGGGCCGGGGAGCCGGAACAGCGGACCCCCATCATGGGGGTCCCGTCATCGGCAAGGCCGACCATCACTCACCCAACTCCAGTTTTGGCCGAGAACTGTGACGTCAGAGCTAGAACTGTGACGTCATCCACTGACCACGCCGCTGCCTGCGACGGCCCGGGGCCGAGGTGGGAGATGGGCAGCGGTGCCGGCACCGTCATCAGGCACCATGCGACCCCTCCGCGTGATGTCATATGTTTTTAAATTACGTCACACGCCCGCCCCGCCCCACCCCGGTCAGGCAGCTGCGGGGGTGGGGGGGGTGTGATTCGGGCGGCTGCGGCGCCAGATGTTCGGGAGAAGGTCCAGATGTTCCCGGGACGCCGCCCCTGAAGAAGGGCCAGGGTGGCAAAAGCACAGCGTAACCCGGTGGGCTGGAGGAGTTCCGGGGGCTCTGTACCCCCCATTCCCCCGGAGCCCCCAAACGTCGCACACGACCCGGAGGAGCGGGTGCGATTCCGATTCTTCCCACGCGTGGGTCCCGGCCAGCGCTCCACAGCCCCCTTCCCACTCGGTACCGTCCTGGACGGGGGCGTGGGGAGGCTCAGCGGGGCCGGGAAGCCCCTTCCCAATTCCGAACAGCCCCGGTGTGTGTCCGGCCTCCCGGGATGTCCCGGTGCGCGCTGGGCGAGCCGCGCTCACGGGGCCCCCGGGCGCGTTTGATGCTCGAAATGGCCGCACGGAGAGTTCACTGGCGCCACGGCGGGAGGAGCCGGGGGGAACGCGGGGACCCCGCGGGCCCGCCCCGGCCCCGGTACCGTATCCCCAGCCCGGGCAGCACCGGCCCCGCATCCCCCCGTTCGCCCCGGTGGCACCGGCGGTGCGGCAGCGCCCCCTGGCGGTCCCGAGGCGGCCCTTCCCGGTGATGCCCCTCGGCTCCGGTGGACGCGGGGGTCGGAGCAGCCTTAGGAGCGCCCTGGGGCGGGGCAGGTACCCCCGTGCAGCAACAGGTCCCCCCAAACAACGAGCACCCCTTTTCAGTGCCCCCGCTCCCGTCCTCGGGTCGGTACCGGAGGGCGCAGGCAGAGGCGGGCACAGCCCGGGATCAGCCACGGGCTCGGACCCAAGGACGGGGACCGGGGCTCNAGATGAGGCGGGGAGACACGCGTGGGTGGGTGGGGGTTGAATGGGGCAGATGTGGGGTCACGAGTGGGATATGGGGTAAGAGTGGGGTCATGATGGGGGACAAGAATAGGGAGATACGGGGCAACAGTGGGGTCACGAGTGGGTGAGGGCTGATATGGGGTGGACGCGGAGCCGGTGGGTGCCGCAGCCCCTCGGTGGGGAGGGCCGGGGGTCCCAGGTCCTGCCGAGGCTGGTCCCGGTCCCGGTGCCCTCCCATCCCTCCGCTCGCGCGTCTCCTCCCCCTTCCTGCGCTCGGCGCTTCCCGGCGGAGCGGGGCCGCCGCGGGGACCGGCCGCGCCCGCCGCCGCTATGGAGTGAACGAGGGGCCGCGGGGACCGCCCGGACCGGCCGCCCTCCACCCGCGGCTGCTCTCCCCAGGTAACGGGGGACGGGACCGGGGACTCTGCCGCCGCTTGGCACCTCCCTCCCCGGAACTCGGGCAGGGACACCGAGCTGTGAGCCGAGGGGGACGGGGCTCTGCAGGGCGTCCCAGGGGCGGGAGCTGTCCGGGGCGGGGGGGCTGTCCAGGGACACCTCCGTGCTCCGGCGGTGGGCAGTGCGACGTGTGACAGGCTGAGTGGGGCCTCTGAGGGGAGCGGAGCGGCTGTCAGCCCCTCACTGGGGTGTTTGGGAATGGGGTGGGGAAGGGGCTCCGGGACCGGTGGCTGCATCGGCTGCGGAGGTGGAAACGCAGCCCAGCTCGACACGAAGTCCAGAGCACCCGCTGCTGGGTGGGTGCAGAGGATGGCACCCCGCTCTGCTGGCACCCCGCTCTCTTGGCACCCAGCTCTCCTGGCATGGCGCTGTTTGGGGCCGGGGGG
>VZTG01007191.1:5050-17480 GCA_013397845.1 Melanocharis versteri | reverse complement strand
GTGGCGGGAGGACGGGACCAACGACTTGGGCCACGGGGGACTGCGCGGTGCCCGCTGAGAGACCCCCTGCACTCCCAGGGAACCCTCAGAGCGCTTCCCGGCACCTCCAGGCTCAGGGGGTCAGTACGGTCCGGTGGGACCAGGTTTTCGTGTCCCGCTGTCCCGGTGCAACCGGGCTTTCTGTGCGATTCGGGAGCCGCTCCGCCCCGGGGGTGAGTGCGTGCCGGGGGCACCCTCGGATTTATATCCCTGAGGTCGGAACGATTCTGGAGCTAGGAGTGGAGCTGAGAGGGGCCCAGGGCGCGGGGTTATCCCAAAAAAGAACCAGAGCGTGTATTCCAAGGAAAACAGCGGAAGGAGCAGGGGGAATATGCCTAACTGGAGGATCCCCGGGGAGGGAAAGGGTTTGGTGGGTGAAGCAGAGGGCAGCAGGGCCTGAACCCATCCCTCTGCGCTTCCCAGGCGCCAAGGATCCCATCATCCAGCTCCAGGAGGGCCACGCGTCCCACCACCAGGAATCCCAGCGCTTCTGCTACACCAACACGCGTGTCCCGCGATGGCACGACATCTGGACGAGGACACAGGTGACAGGAGGAGGAGGAGGAGGAGGAGGGGACAGCAGACCCTCCCTGCTGCAGCCCCTCCATCCATCCCTGCCTCTCCTCCCGCAGATCCGCGTCACCAGCAGCCGGATGATCCGCGTCACCCAGGTGGACAGCGAGGAGGAGCTGGAGAAGTTCAGCGTGTGGAACGTGGTGTTCTCCTTCCTGCGGGGGAAGCTCAACGACACCAGCATCGACGTGGATCTCTACAGCAACAAAACCTGCCTCAAGGTCGAGCTGCTGGAGCCCAGCACCACCTACTCCGTCGTCCTCTTCCGACGTACGTCCCCTCCCCAGTGGGGGAAAGGGGGGCTGGGGCTGCCCAGGGGATAACAGGGCATGGCAGCTCAGCATCCAAGTACCTGTTCCTTGCTCAGGAAGGGAATTGGGTCTGCGGAAGGAAGTGTGGGGGAATTTGGGGTACTTGGAGGTTCACCTGGGTGCTGCCCCATCCCTGTCCTCGTGACCCTGTGGAAGGTGGGAGCTTCCCACTGTGCCCCTCTCCACTGGGATTCACTCTCTTTCCAGGCTTTGATCCTAAGCTGTTCCTTGTTTTCTTCCTGGGCCTGCTGTTGTTTTTCTGCGGGGACGCGCTGAGCAGGTGAGTCCCCTCCTTTCCCCGGGGACTGGGGCAGGTGGGCAGTGCCCAGTGGCTCCTGGGCGGGGGTGTTTGTGCACAGGTATCCATAAAACACCTGCTGGGATTGTGTGATCATTGCAGGAGCCAAATCTTTTACTACTCAGCTGGGATCAGTGTTGGCTTGCTGGCCTCGCTGCTCGTCCTCGTCTACATGATGTCCAAGGTCATGCCCAAGGTAGGTGTCACCTCCTGGGGGGGTCAGAGGCCTTGTAGCCCTTTCCATACCAGTGCTGGGATGGGCTGGGCTTGGCACAGAGCAGCTCAACACCTGGGGGAGGTATCCACGGCCTGCCTGCAATGCCCCTGTGCTCCCCCAGAAAAGCCCTGTGTACTTCCTGCTGGTTGGAGGTTGGTCCTTCTCCCTGTACCTGCTTCAGCTGATCTTCAAGAACCTGCGGGAGATCTGCAAGTCCTACTGGCAGTACCTGTTAGGTGGGTGAGAGCTCTGGAACTCACCAGTTCACCAGCTGAACGTCTCCTGATGGAGCTGCAACGTGCTGGGGGCTGCTGGGGCTCCCTGTCCCTGCTGGTGCTCCCAGGGGGTGGTGTCAGGTTCACCCTCATCCTCACGGAGCCCCCAATTTCTGCCCCGTGCCTGTGCTGTCCCGCAGGTTACCTGCTGTTCGTGGGCCTCCTGAGCTTCGCCGTGTGCTACAGGTACGGCCCCTTGGAGAACGAGCGCAGCATCAACCTCCTCTCCTGGGCCCTGCAGCTCCTGGGGCTGCTGCTGATGTACTCGGGCATCCAGATCCACCCCATCGCCCTGGGCCTGGTGCTCATCGCCGTCTGCACCAAGAACCTGGACTACCCCTTGCAGTGGGCCTTCGCTGCCTACCGGTGAGGCCTGTGGGATTCCAGCTGCTCACGGCTCCCTGCTGGGCTGGGATGAGCTGTTGGACGGAGCCTGTGTCACAGAACAAGGGGGTTTTCACTGGAGTGTGGGAGTGGGGTGGGTAGCTGTGCCCTTTTTCCCCTGGGACTGGGGCAGGAGAGGGAGCAAGGAGCAGAGGCTGGAGGGTTGTGTTCCCCTTTCCCCACTGCTGGCTCCCCCAGGAGCTGGTCCTGTTCTGGGAGCTTGGTCTGCACCAGAGATTCGTGTCTCAGGAGCTGGTCCAGCCTCAGGAGCTGGTTCTGTCCCAGAGATTCATGTCCTAGGAACTGGTCCTGCCCAGGGGGTCTTGCCCCGGGAGCTGGTCCTGCCTCAGGAGCTGGTCTTGCCTTGGAGTTCCTGCTCCAAGGATCCTGCCCTGGAGGGTGGTCCTGCCCCAGGGGTTCTGTCCTAAGAGTTCCTGCTCCTGGTGTCCTGCCCTGGGATGCTGCTCTGGGGTCCTGCCCCAGGAGCTGGTCCCACCCTGGAAGTCCCGCCCCATGCAGGCAGGCATTAACTGGTGTTACCCCCCTGTCAGGAGGGTGCAGAGCTCCAAGCTGGGCCCGACCCCCCCTCGGCTGCTGACGGAGGAGGAATATCGGCTCCAGGGCGAGGTGGAGACCCGCAAGGCCCTGGCGGAGCTGCGGAGCTTCTGCCAGAGCCCCGAATTCTCTGCCTGGACCACGGTGTCCCGCATCCAGTCTCCCAAAAGGTAACACCCCTGGCAGCGAGCTCGGGGTGGCCACCCTGTGTCCCTCTGCGCTGTCACCTCTGTTCTTAGAGACAGAGACACAGATCCGTGGTGTGTGGGAGCACAGAGTGCCTGGGGGGGAAAGGACAGGTAACGCCAGGCCCCAGCACCAAAGCGCTTCACCCACGTGTCAGGGCCTCTCCAGAGGCACTGGACACACCTGCCCAACGTGCTGCTGCATGGCTTCCCCCAGGTTTGCTGACTTTGTGGGTGGTGCTTCCCACGTCACCCCCAACGAGGTGTCCGTCCACGAGCGGGAGTTCGGCCTGGAAAGTCTCTTCATTAACGAGCAGCTCTTCGAGGAGGATGATGATGAGGAGGAGGAGGAGGAGGAGAATGTCAATGACTCCTTTGCTGGGAATCACAGGAGTGATTCCCTACCCCACAACCATCTGGATGTCCAGTGAGGTCAGCTGCCCTGGGGCCAAGGAGCAGAACCACTGCTGGGCTGCTCCAGGCATGGTGGGGGTGGACCCTGTGGGGATGGACCCCCTCTGACAGGGAGAAAAGGGGGTCTGACCCCCTCCCCTTCCCCTGCAGCTGCTGCCCGAGGTGTGAATGCTGTTGTCAGCACAGCCCTGGGTGTTGGGGGGTGGGACACATGGGACCCCCCCCAGGCTGGGAGTCATCTGGTCCTGGATGCAGACTGGACCCACCCCAGCTTTTGCAGTGGGTGTTTGTGAACTCCCAGGGTGGGACCACCCGGGGCAGGGACCCCCTCCCAAGCCTGGGCGCTCATCTGGCTCCATCCCTCAGGGCCACAGCTGTGGGCTGCAGACAGGAGCCCCTTTCCCCTCACTGGGCAGCCTGGGGTGGGGACAGACCTTCCCCTCCACCTCCTGAGCAGGTGCCTGAGGGTGACACACATGAGAGGAACTTTGGACCTGTCCTGCCGGTACCTGCGTGCTCAGCACCTGCCTGGAGCCGTGGCGAGGGAGCTGCCGGTGACCTGCTCCTCCTCCTCCTGTTACAAATAACGTCAGAGGGCTCCAGCTGGTCGGGCCACACCTCTGCCTTGGCTTCAATCCCTTGTGGATACCAAAAACCCCAGCGCCTCCCCGAGGGAGCTGTGGAGCCTCGGGGTCTGCTGGCTGCCCCTGGATGTGGTGTCGGGGTAGAGGCTGTGCTCAGCCCCCTCTCCCCATGCCAGAGCTGAGGATGAGTGTGGATGTGCTTCCTCCCTGCCTCGCTGCCCTTCTCCTGCTGTTACTCCTCTCCCAGTGGGTGCGGGCAGGGACTGAGGGTGAGCCCGCCGGTGTTCCGGCTCCCAGCGCTGCCTGGGGAGCTCTGCCAAAGCACAAAGCTGGAGGGGACGCCCCAATCTATGCAACTTCCTGAGCAATAACGCTGCACTCACCTCCTCGCAGTGTCTCAGCTGCCCTGGGACCCCTCAGCCCAGCCCCTACCTCACCTGTGCCACTGCTGGAGCTTCTGCCGTCAGTTTGTCCCAGTCCCAGGTCTGTCCCTGTCCCAGGTTTGCTCCCCAGCCCTCGCTGCGCTTTCCTCCCTGCTCAGGTTCGAGCAGCCACTGTTACTGCGTCCCCCCCACCCTCAGCGTGGTGAATGACTGATTATATTTTTAATAAAGATGTATTTTTTAGGTCCTGAGCGTCATTTGTTCGTCCCGCTGTGACCCCAGGGCTCAGCCACCTGTGGGAGGTGGTTCTGCTGGGGATGGTGTGTGGGGACACGACAGCCCCCAGGTGACACATTCCCTGTGGCAGGACCTACCGTGGCCTCAGGTTGGCCTGGGAGCAGGTGTTCTCTCCGGGGACAGGTGTCCTTCCCAGGAGCTTCCCTGGGGACAGGCATCCTCCTCCGAGCAGCCCTGGCTACTCCCGGTTCTCCAGCCCTGTACCTTGCCCCTGTTTCCCGCAGCCCGGGAGAGGAAGCTCCCTTTGTTTGCTCGGCTGCAGGGTTTTCCCTGCTCGTTCCTGCTCTGAGCTGCCGGGTGGAGAAGGGACGCAGCGGCTGGGCTGGGACCGCGGGCAGGGCCTGCAGCCGGCGGCACTCTTGGGGCTGATCCCCACTGGCTGCTCCTTCGTGCCTCAGTTTCCCCATCTGGGAGCTCCGGGGGAGGGCCCTGCGGGCCCCCCCGCCCCTCCGTGGGCCGGACGGGGCCAGCACCGGGCGCTGGGCTGGGCTGAGCCCCGCCGGTTCCGGGGCAGCTCCAGCTGAAGCCACTCCAGCAGCTGCTGCTCTGCGACCGGGAGGTGAGTCGGGGACCCCTCTGCTGCCAGACAGCGCCTGAAGCGCCCGAGCCCCCCAGCTCTCACCTGGATGGGGGTACCCTGTCCCCGTAACCCCCATCCCGGGGCACCTGCACCCCACGGGTGTCGGGACTTGGTGTCACTGGGAGCCCTGGGGCGAGCCCAGCGCTGCCCTGCGGATGTGGGGGGCTCTTACTTCGGCTGACCCTGGGGTCTCAGCCCAGCAGCACAGGGGGCTCGGACCCCTGGGAGGTTCTGCCATCTCTAAAGGCTGCTGGAGCCGCCTCCATCACCCCGTTTGCCCCATCCTTCCCCACCTTCTCCTCGCTCGTGAACTTTCCCCGGGGCACCGATAAGCGGGGCTGGGTTTACAGCCCTGCGCCCCAGCCGTAAAGTGGGGGTGAAGGTCAGCCCCGGGAACGTGACTGTGCTGTCACAGACAGGTGAGGGACGGGGGAGAGTGGGGGGAAGCAGCACACGGGCTCCCGGGGGTGACCTGTCAGCGGGGCTTGGGCTCCCCTCCCCGCCTCGGCTTCCCCGTGCCAGGAAAGAGGGAGGAAGTGGAGGCTGAATTAATCCCTGCCCCAAGAATAGGATCCAGGTGTCCGCATTTCCTGGCCGGGCCCCCGCTTCCCCCCAGCGTCCGGCTGCCCCCAGCCCCACCGCGGGGTCCTGGGCAGAGGGATACCCCGGGAAGGTGCCCGCTGTGCCTCTGCGGGCGTGTGGCCGCCTTGTCCCCTGTCCCCAGGGTTGGGGGGAGCAATCAAATCCCCGAAACTGCCGAGGACCCGGGGGGTGATTTGGGGAAGGGGCTGCGAGTCCGTGGCTGCAGCTCCCCCGCTCTGTGTCCCAGCTGCCCCGGAGCTGCCCGGCCATGGAAGGCACCACGTCGCTGCTGGACGCCGGGGCCGTCGCGGACCTGGTGCTGCTGGACCCGCTGACCGGGGAGTCGCTGGTCCAGACGCTGCAGGAGCGATTCCGCCGCCACGACATCTACGTGGGCAACGGGACGCGGGGGTTGGGGGGGGGGGACGACAGGGGCTGCTGGGGTGCGAGTGGGATATGGGGTCTGAGATGGGGAGCGAGAGGGCTGCGGGGTCTGGGATGGGGAATGGGATATGGGATCTGAGCTGAGAAGAGGGATATGGGGTTTGAGATGGGGATGGAGAAGGCTGCAGGGTCTGGGATGGGGAATGGGATATGGGGTCTGGGATGGGAAGAGGGATATGAGGTCTGAAATGGGGAGTGGGATATGGGATCTGGGCTGAGAAGAGGGATATGGGGTTTGAGATGGGGATTGGGAGGGTTGCAGGATCTGGGATGGGAAATGGGAGGGCTGCAGGGTCTGGAATGGAGAATGGGATATGGGGTCTGGGCTGAGAAGAGGGATGTGGGGTTTGAGATGGGGATTGGGAGGGCTGCAGGATCTGGGATGGGGAATAGGAGGGTTTCAAGGTCTGGGATGGTGAGCAGGATATGGGGTCTGGGTTGGGGAAAAGGATCTGGAGAGTGGGAGAACTGCAGAGTCTGGGGTGGGGAGCAGGATATGGGGTCTGGGATTGGGAGCAGTAGAACTTTGGGATCCAGAATGGGAACACGGTATGGGACCTGGGATGCAAAGTGGGAGGGCTGCAGAGTCTGGGATGGGGAGCAGGGTCTGGGGTCTGGGGTGAGGAGTGGAAGGGCTGCAGGGTCTGGGATGGGGAGCGTGATCTGGGGTCTGGGATGAAGATAAGGATCTGGGGTGGGGATAGGGAGCACCAGGACCTGGGCTGGGTCCTCCCGGCCCCTCATCCCTGCTGTCCTGCTGTCCCACAGACGTACATCGGGAATGTGGTGATCTCGGTGAACCCGTACCAGTCTCTGCCCATCTACACCCCGGAGAAGGTGGAGGAGTATCACAACTGCAGCTTCTTCGCTGTGAAGCCCCACATGTGAGCACAGGGAGGCTGGTGGTGCCCTTGGTCCCCTGGATCCCGCCGAGGACTTCACCCATGGGCAATCCCAAGGTGTCAGAGTCCAAGGGAATCTGCCTGGGGCAACACCACAGCCACAACGGGGGATCTTGGCGTTTCCTGAAGGCCCCAGATGGCTCCAGCCCCTTCCAACCCCTCTTGTCCCCAGCTACGCCATCGCTGACGATGCCTATCGCTCGCTGCGGGACCGGGACAGCGACCAGTGCATCCTCATCACCGGCGAGAGCGGCGCCGGCAAGACAGGTACAGCCAGGGCTGGGAGGGGGGCTCAGGGCACTGCGAGGGGCTGGGGGGGTGAGGGGCACGGCCCCAGCACCCACGGCCCCACACCAATGACCCCCGGCCCCTCGCTGGCAGAGGCCAGCAAGCTGGTGATGTCCTTCGTGGCGGCCGTGAGCAGCAAAGGGGAGGACGTGAACAAGGTGAAGGAGCAGCTCCTGCAGTCCAACCCCGTGCTGGAGGGTGAGTGCCCCACATCCTGAGCCCCACCTCCCGCACCCCAGACCTGCCAGGGCTCGGCACTGTCTCCCTGGACCGCACCGTAACCCCCATCCTCCCCCCGCAGCCTTTGGAAACGCCAAGACCGTCCGTAACGACAACTCCTCCCGATTCGTGAGTGACCTGGGGAGGGGAGTTGGACCCCGCCAGGGTCAAATGGGCCCTGATGGGGCTGGGAGCACAGAGGGGATGAGGATGGGGATGTGGGGAGTGGAGCTGCCACTCCCACCGGGGCCCCCTTCTCTGAGCCAGCCCCCTCCCCCAGGGCAAGTACATGGACATCGAGTTCGACTTCAAGGGGGATCCCCTGGGAGGGGTCATCAGCAACTGTGAGTACCCACCACCCGTCCGGGGGGGGTCCACTCCACACACCCCAGTGACACTGACCCCTCCCCGCAGACCTGCTGGAGAAATCCCGCATCGTCCGGCACGTGAAGGGCGAGAGGAACTTCCACATCTTCTACCAGCTCCTGGCTGGGGCTTCGCCGCAGCTGCTCCGTAGGTCCAGTCCCCACAGTGTGGGAGGTTTGGGGGTGGAACAGGAGCTGGGGGGGGGCCATGGCTGAGCTGTCACCTCCTCTCCCCTCAACCAGAGCAGCTGAAGCTCCGCCAAGACTGCGGGCACTACGGATACCTGAACCGAGAGAGCTCCAGCCTGCCCGGCATGGACGATGCAGCCAACTTCCACACCATGCAGGTACCCACGCGAAGACAGGACCCCCCCAAAAAAATCCTGGAGCCCACCCCATTCCCTGAGCTGTTGCTTCCATCTCCAGGATGCCATGAGGATCATCGGCTTCTCGCCCGCCGAGGTGACGGAGCTGCTGGAGGTGACGGCCGTGGTGCTCAAACTGGGCAATGTCCAGCTGAGCAGCAGCTTCCAGGCCAGCGGGATGGAGGCCTGCAGCATCACCGAGCCCCAGGGTAGGGACGAGGAGAGGGATGGGAATGGGGGGCGAGGGGACCCCCTCAGCCCCTCCTCAGCCCTGGCACCTCCATCTCCCCACACAGAGCTGCGTGAGATCTGCGAGCTCATCGGGCTGGACCCCGGCACGCTGGAGCAGGCGCTGTGCTCCCGCACGGTGAAGGCACGGGATGAGACGGTGGTCACCACCCTCACTGTCCCCCAGGTGAGCAGGACCACCCCCAGCCGTGGGGCTGATGCCCGGCAGCCCCCCGTGAGCCGGCACCAGCCCCTCTCCCCTCTCCCCAGGGCTACTACGGCCGGGACGCGCTGGCCAAGAACATCTACAGCCGCCTCTTCGACTGGCTGGTGAATCGCATCAACACCAGCATCCAGGTGAGCTCCGGGGTGTCCTGGAGCCCCAACAGGACCCTGGACCCCCATCCCGCAAAAGGCTCAACACCCCATTATCTCCCCAGGTGAAGTCGGACGAGCAGAAGAAGGTTATGGGCGTCCTGGACATCTACGGCTTTGAGATCTTCCAGGTGAGTGAAGGACCCACCTGGCCCCACCCAGGGGGTTGAGAGCAGCAGGTGAGGCATGGGGCAGGGCCGGGGGCTCGGGAAGCACCTGACACACAGGACCCTTCTCTCGCAGGACAACGGCTTTGAGCAGTTCGTCATCAACTACTGCAACGAGAAGCTGCAGCAGATCTTTATCCTGATGACGCTGAAGGAGGAACAGGAGGAATACGTCCGAGAGGTACCTCCAGCCCCGGCCAGAGCACGGCCCCAAGGAGCTCCGGCCCCCCCGGGATGGGGAAGTGCCGGAGACGGCTCCGCCGCATGTCCCTCCCTCGCCCCGCTCCCCGCTGGGAGCACATTCAATGGCAGGAAGGGATTCGGGATCCTCGTCCTCGTGGCAGGATGTCCGGTTCCTGCCCCACATCAGCTGGACGTGTCCATGGGGCAGGGTCTGGGTTATCCGTGTGTCTGACCCACATCTGCTCTCAGGGCATCCAGTGGACCCCGGTGGAGTTTTTCGACAACAGCATCATCTGCAACTTGATCGAGAACGTGAGTTGCCCGCCCAGTGCCAGGATCTTGGGGTTCCTCCAGCTCCCCCCAAGCCCAAACTGGGATTCAGTGGGGCCAGTTTGGGGTGACACCATGCACACCACAGAGCACCAGCGGGATCCTGGCCATGCTGGACGAGGAGTGCCTGCGGCCCGGCGTGGTCAACGAGGACACCTTCCTCACCAAGCTCAACCAGCTCTTTGCCACACACAAGCACTACGAGAGCAAGGAGACGCAGAACGCCCGGCACGTCACCGATGCCAGCCTGGCACCGCGCTGCTTCCGCATCCACCACTACGCCGGCAAGGTCTGGCAGCACCTGCTCGTCTTCCTAGTGCCACGCTCCTCTTCCCAGTGCCACGCTCCTCTTCCCAGCACTCTGATCCTCTTCCCAGTGCCACGCTCCTCTTCCCAACACTCTGATCCTCTTCCCAGCGCCACGCTCCTCTTCCCAGCACCCTGATCCTCTTTCCAGTGCCCTGATCCTCTTTTCAGTGCCCTGATCCTCTTCTCAGTGCCATTCTCCTCTTCCCAGTGCCCTGATCCTCTTTCCAGTGCCCTGATCCTCCTCCCAGCGCCCCAGTCCTTTTCACAACACCCTGGTTNGCCATTCTCCTCTTCCCAGTGCCACGCTCCTCTTCCCAGCACCCTGATCCTCTTCCCAGCACCCTGATCCTCTTTCCAGTGCCCTGATCCTCCTCCCAGCGCCCCAGTCCTTTTCACAACACCCTGGTTCTCTTCCCAGCACCCTGATCCTCTTCACCATGCTCCAGTTCTCCTTCCAGCACCCCAATCCTCTTCCCGGTGCCCTGGTCTTTTTCCCAGCACTCTGGTTCTTACCAGTACCCCAGTTCTATTCCCAGCACCTCAGTTCTTTTCCCATCACCCCAGATCTCTTTTCAGCACCCCGGTCCTCTTCCCTGTATCTCAGACCTCCTCCCAGCTCCCTGGACCTCTTCCCAGCACCCCAGTCCTTTTCTCAGCACCCCAGTTCTCTTCACAGCATCCTCCTGGTCCTCTTCCCAGTGCTTCAGTTCTCTTCCCCATGCCCTCCTCCTCTTCCCAGCACCCCAAATATTTTCCCAATGCCCTGATCCTCTTCCCAGCGCCCCAAAACTTTTCCCAATGCCCTGGTCCTCTTCCCAGCACCCCAAAACTTTTCCCAGTCCCCTGGACTTCTTCCCAGCTTTGCACAGGAGATGTGGGGCTGGAACGGGCACGGAGACCCTGAACTGTGCCCCACTCCCTGTCCGGGCGCTGACCCTGCTGCCCCTCCAGGTGACCTACAACGTGACGGGCTTCATCGAGAAGAACAACGACCTGCTCTTCCGCGACCTCTCGCAGGCCATGTGGGCGGCCCGGCACGCGCTGCTGCGCTCACTCTTCCCCGAGGGAGACCCCCAGAAAGTCTCCCTCAAGCTGCCGCCCACCGCAGGCTTCCAGTTCAAGTCGTCCGTGGCGATGCTGATGAAGAACCTCTACTCCAAGAACCCCAACTACATCAGGTATCGACCCCGGCAGAGACCCCCGGGGGCGGCTGCGGCGCTTGTGAGACCCCCCCCAAATCACCACTGCGCTCTGCAGGTGCATCAAACCCAACGACACCAAGTCAGCGATGGTGTTCACGCCGGAGCTGGTGCTGGCACAGGTCCGGTACCTGGGGCTGATGGAGAACGTGCGGGTGCGGCGGGCGGGCTACGCCTTCCGCCAGCTCTACGGCCCCTTCCTGCAGCGCTACAAGATGCTCAACCCCCGCACGTGGCCCCGCTGGGATGGTGCGGACAGGTACAGGGCTGGCACGGACCGTGAGGGCCAGGGGGCTGCCGGGCGGGCTCTGACCGGCCTCGTCTCTGCCTCGGTGCAGGGAGGGGGCCGAGGTGCTGCTGGCAGGTCTGGCGTTCCCCGCCGAGGAGCTGGCGTTCGGCCACACCAAGGTCTTCATCCGCTCGCCACGCACTGTGAGTCTGGGAATGGGGGAGTCCGGGGGGATCCAACCTCGTCTGGGGAGTTCCTGGGTGATGCCACAGCCCCTGGAGGTGGCTCCGGATGACCCAGCTGCTCAGTGACCCAGCGCTTGCCATGGTTTTCCCCAGCTCTTCGACCTGGAGCGGCAGCGCCAGGAGCGCGTGGCCCAGCTCGCCACCCTCATCCAGAAGATGTTTCGGGGCTGGCGGTGCCGGACCCAGTACCAGCTGATGCGCAAGAGCCAGATCATCATCTCTGCCTGGTTCCGGGGCCACAGGGTGAGGACAGGGCGGGTCCTGGCCACAATTCCCCCGCCCATCCCTCGCTCCCTGGCTCTCCAAACCCACCCAGCTCACCCCCTTCTTCCCCCGCAGCAAATGAACCAGTACAAGCAGATGAAGCGGTCAGCACTGATCCTGCAGGCGTACGCACGGGGCTGGAAGGTGAGGGCTGGGCACCCCCAGGGCCACCAAGGGGACTGGCCTGGTGTGGGGAGCAGGGTGGGTGGGGACAGGGGCTCTGTGTGCCCCACGGTGGGACCAGGGGCTCTGTGTGCCCCACGGTGGGACCAGATTCACCCTCACCTCCTCTCCCTGTCTTTCCTCCTCCTCTCCTGCCTCTCTGCCGCCTCTCCCTCTCGCTCCATGTCTGTGTTGGTGTCCCCTCCTCGGGCTCCCCGGGCTCTCACCCCCGCAGTCTCGCCGGCTCCTCCGGGAGCTGAAGTCCCAGCGCCGACGTCAGGCGGCCGCCACCACCATCGCTGCTCACTGGAGAGGGTACCAGGTAACGGGGCCACGCGCCCTCCAGCCACCTCTGTCCTGCTCTCCGTGCCGCTGTGTCTGGGCTGTCTGTCTGTCTGCCCGCCCTGCTCCTGCCCACCCTGTCAGGCTGGAGCAGCTGTCCTCTCCACTGGGGCCAAACGGGGATGGGGGGATCAGGG
>VZTG01007190.1:0-87413 GCA_013397845.1 Melanocharis versteri | reverse complement strand
AAAAAAAAAAAAAAAATAGATGTAGCCCTGTGACTTTTCAGACACGACTCTTTGGGTCTGGAGGAAATGTTTGCCTTGCATCAGCCACAAAGCTGTGGCAATGACCCTGTGAGAGGTGTTCTTGCTGACCTGGCAGGCACAGGAAAGCCTCTGAAACTTCAAATATTTGAAGTTTCAAAGGCTGAAAGTAATGAAGTGAGATCTCCAAGGTTCTGCTGCAGGCTGTGATGTTTCGGAACACCCATCTGCTCTGTGTTACTGTGGTTTTGTTTGCTGTAAGCTGTGCTTTTTGTTGCTTCACTCTGAAAGTCTGCCTCCTGCAACACCGGTAGGAGCTGCCGAGGGTGAGGTTGTGTCCATCGGACCTGCGGTGCCAAAAGGATCAGACACTGCATAGAATCACAGAATCATTTGAGTGGAAAAGATCTCCAAGGCTGTCGAGTCCAACCTGTGGCTGATCCCCACCTTGTCACCAGCCCAGAGCACTGAGTGCCACCTCCAGCCCTTCCTTGGACACCTCCAGGGATGGGGACTCCAGCCTCCCTGGGGAGCCCCTTCCGAGGCCTGAGCACTCTTTCCATGGGGAAATTCCTGCTGCTGTCCACCCTGAGCCTCCCCTGGGCCAGCCTGAGGCCGTTCCCTCTCCTCCTGTCCCTGTTCCCTGGGAGCAGAGCCCGACCCCCCCGGCTGCCCCCTCCTGTCAGGGAGCTGTGCAGAGCCACAAGGTCCCCCTGAGCCTCCTTTTCTCCAGGCTGAGCCCCTTCCCAGCTCCCTCAGCCTCTCCTCATATGACTTAAAGGCGTGGCAGAGGGTACCAGCTTAGGGCAGTGTGTGAGCAATTGGAGAAATTGGAATCTCGAAGGCTTCTTCTCCTTCCCAGGGGGTCAAGGGCTGGAGAATATCCAGCAGCCCACGGGCAGTGTCTGCATGGGCTGTATGATTTTCTGCCAATATCTCAAGGGACACACAGGTGAGTTATGAAGAGAATGAAAGCTGAGTCTGTTGTGTCTGTGAATTATGGATCAGGTCCCAAATCCTCTGTTAGTCTGAGCAAAATTTAGAAGCCTTTCTTCTACCTCTATCAGCTGATGTCAGTGTAAGTCTTCTGCAGGTGTGGTGAAGTTTCTCAGAGAATCATAGAACACTTTGGGTTGAAAGGGATCTGAAAGCTCATCTCATTTGGATCCCCCCTGCCATGGGCAGGGACACCTTCCTCTGTCCCAGGCTGCTCCAAGCCCCATCCAACCTGGCCTGGAACACTTCCTGGGATGGGGGGCAGCCACAGCTTCTCTGGGCAACCCATGCCAGGGCCTCCCCACCCTCACAGGGATGAATTTCTTCCCAAAATCCCATCTACCCCTGCCCTCTGGCAGTGGGAAGCCATTGCCCCTTGTTCTGTCATGCCATGCCCATGGTGAAGAGCTTCTCAGGAACCTTTTGATTTTGCTAATGGCACGCCACAAAAGCTATGGAAAAACAGAGGAGTGTACTGCTGTGAATTTACTTGTTTTTTCTTTCATCAGAAGGGACATCATTAACTTTTATCTGTCATCTGAATGTCCAGGAAACAAGGGATCAGGAATAGCTCCTCAGTGCCTGGAATGCTGTTTAGACTGTTTTCAGCATACAGGCGTGTGATGATGCTGGGTGATTTACATTTTAAAGGAAAATGCATCTTGTAATTACCAAAATTTCACTCACAAAGAGAAATTATTGTTCCGGTTGTCTGGGAACAGAGCTGACTTGATTGCTGGGCGCGAAAGGAGTCTGAAAATAGTCATCTAAGAGAGGCGCTTTAATTTCCTCATTTCTTAACTCACGCCTGTTTGGTGTGTAGATTAAATCGGGTCCAACTCCCTCCCTCTGCCCCAAGCTGCCTTGGCATCTGGAACTTGCTGGTGGTAGAGTCCGAGTTTAGTCCTGAAACTGTCGATTCTGCATCTCACCTTCCATCAGTTCTCTGTGCCATGGCACCACTCACCCCCTGGTGCTTCCTAGCAGAGTCCTTATCGGCAAATGCTGGAAGCCGGGCGCAAAGAGAACGTGGCGAAAATCTCAGACCCCTCCAGAAACCCAGAACTTGAGTCCGAAAATGTCCATTGTTTAAATCTACTGAAAGCAGAGATTCAGGGAGCTGGAATAGCAAACATCTCCGTTCTCCAGATGCTGTAAAGCATCTTTACAGATGCTCTGTAAAGCCAGGGCTCTGCAGAGGAGCTTTGGTTTCATTAAACAGTTTCCAAGTCCCACTCAGCATTACTACAGCCCTGCTGGCAGCATTTCCTAGGAGCTACTCCAAGAGGACAATCTTTAAACTCTGCAGTTGGCTCAATATTTAAAATTACCCTTGGACTGGCTACAACACTGTGCCTCAGCGGTTGGGAAGGAGTTTTACATATTCAGCTTCTAGTGGAATATTAACTGGTCCCAGCATACGAAAGGCAAATGGTTCCCTTTTTAGGGGTGAAGTGGAAAGCTAAATGTTACCCAGAGCACTGCAGCAAGGTGAAAAACAACAAGGATCTTGGAACTCTGAATGCCAAGGCCTTCCTGTTTGAACGGTTCGAGCGGTCTCATTCCACGTGTTTCATCACCACCTCTGATGGATTGCAGAGAAGCCATGGCAGAAGCAGGTCAAAGAGCTCACCTGAAGGTTTTCCCTTGATCCGAGGCAGCCTGGTCTTGGCTCTGGCAGCAGGAAAGTTGGGCATGGCACAGCAGGCCGTTCCTGAGAGTCTCCAGCTCAGCTGAAATCCTTTGCATTGTGGTGCTCTGGCGTGGCCACAGCCACGGCAGGACATTCCTGGCTCCAGGTGCTGGTGTCCAAGAGCTAGGAGAGAACATCTGCAGCTGCACGGAACAAGGAGAATGGATGTAGAGAGAGGCTCCAGCTTTTGACTGGGAAAAGTTTCCGTCGGCGTATTTGACCCTGTTCCCAATGCTGAAATCCAAGCTGGCTGGTAAAAAGTGCCCACCCCTTTTTTCTCTTTTGGCCCACGCCTCTGCTTGTCCCCCCAAGGTTCCTAGCACAGCCTCCACGCTCGTGTAGCTCTACCAGCTGGCACACCAGCTCTTTCCTGGGACGTGCCCCAGGTCAGGTCCCTTTTCCAGGATCCCACAGCAACAACAGGGCATGAATCCAGTGACCATCAAGTCCGCTGGCCTTTAGGGGTCTTTGCCCTAAAGCACCTGCAGTGTTGAGTGATACCCAATTCCTTCTGTCGCTCGAGGAGTCGGATTCCCCAGTGTCCAACCTTGTGACTGGCTGCCTCACTTCAGTCTGACAGCTTACAAGCAGGAGGAACTTCATGCTTTTTCCTGTTAAATTTGAGCCTCCCACAAGTTCTTGTGTTCGGGAGGTTCTTCAGATGACCCCGTGCCACAGAATTCTAAGTGGAACTGCAATTTGAAGGTTAATGGAGGAATTTCACCCATGGGATCTTCAGAATGGGCATGGTTACTACAAAGCAGAGCTTGCTTGGTGAGCCTGCTTGAAGGCAGCAGTTTCCAACTTCATTTTCCAAAAATCCCGTTAACTTTTGGGCTGAAACTGTGTGTCCCGGTGATCTGCCATGTGCCTCGTGTCCAGGAGGCTTCTCATGGCTGCTTTGGTCTGGAGGGTGATGGTGGCAGTTCCACGTGGGTGAATTCCCCTCTGGTGCTGGGGAATCCTCAGGGAATGCCAGCTTGGAAGTGCTTCCAGCTGCTGCCAAGACATGAAGGTCCCGGATCCAGTGCCAAGGACGGAGTTGACTCACCCCGTGGAAAACTAATGGCTAAAAGTGGACAAAATAATTAGAATCTGCCTTTGGCTATGAACATACCAGGAATTCAGTGCACCCTGAATTCCCCCTCAGTGGGGAATTCAGTCCTGGGAAAAAGGCACTGCAGCTCCATCACTTATCAGAGAATTACTGCTAAATGGAGAAAAGCTGACAACAAATATTTACCCTGGGATCAATTCCGTTTAAAGTGCAATGTTTGGAGCAGAGTTTGGACATGGGGAGGTCAGGCGCAGGATCAGGGCTGCATTTATATAAAGACAGAGGGATTTGCACTGGGAATCCTTGCTTGGAAAGGGAAAAGACTGGAGGATTTTGAAAGACTCACTATGAAGATCTTAATTTTTGTCCTCGCGCTGAGCGTTTTCTCATGTTCAGGTAAGTTCTCCTTCTTAGGGTGGTTTTGGGGGGAGAAGTACAAGCCTACAATGAATTTCTGATGGAACTGTGCCTCCCTCTCAGGGTTTCCAGCGTATGACTATGACCTCCCTGTCGCAAAAGAGGCTCTCAATGCTTCCCTTGCACGGATCAATTCCCAGTCATGGGGCAGAAACCTGTATGGGATTGTCAGGAGCCGAGTCATGGGAGTAAGTGTGCAGACAACGGAGATCCTTTACCTGAAATGTGCATTGCTGGGGTGGAAAACTCTTTTCCACCCAGTCCTGGAAACCCAGATTTAGTTGGAGTTTGCTGATGCTGCTCGAAAGAGGGTGGGTTTGGGCCATTATCTGAAGTTACAGCCTTAGGAACCTAAATATCTTTTGTATGTAAGCTTGTAATTAAAGCACTTTAGGAATTCAGATTTTTCATGCCTAGAGTAGAAGTCCTTGAGAATTGTCTTGTAGGATTTCATTCAAAAGTGATGTTTTTAAATACCTCCAGCTGACGGCTTTGCTTTGGGCATCAAGCAGCTTGGTTCGTCTGAAGCTCTTCGCTGATTAAATGCCCACACAATTCAGGATTCTTTCTCTGATCTTTATTTACATCATCTGTCTGTATGCACCAATCCTGGTTTAAATCTGCTAGAGTCTAAGTGCAAGCAGGAAACCCCTATCTATTTTAATTTTTGGTGCCCAGAATTATACTGGATACCCCCCGAGTCAAGGAGTTAAAGCTTCTTAATGCAAAGTTATCATGTCCGTGCTCCTGAGCTCCCTCAGAACCTTTCTGCTTCTATAGGTGGCCTGTATAAAATCTGCTGCAAGAATGAATGTCAAGATGACGTATGGATTTAGATAGTTCAGATTAAAACCCCCAAGTATTTGAAAGCAGTGGGAATCTGTTGTTCGTTGGGGGTTTTTTGGGGCATTGGTGGTTTTTTTGTTTGGTTGGTTGGTTTTTCGCTTGTTTTTTTGTTTTGGTTTTTTTTAGCCTCCCGTCTTGAGCTAAAGCATTGCTTAGACTATGAGGAAGAGAAAAGAGTAATCAAAAAGGACTAATGATGTGTCGTGTTAACCCTGCTTTCACCAGATGGACATGTGGGACAGCGACGTTTACGGGCTAGATCTGCACTTCAGCATCCGTGAGACCGTGTGCACCAAAGCTTCGGGGAGAGACCCCTCCACCTGCGACTTCAAAACTGGGCCCTTCGTGGTGGGTGCCCCTGGTGGGAGTGGGAGCCCTCCCCTCCGTGCAGGACCTTCTCAGGATGGGTTGGAATGCTGCTGGTGCTGAGAAATGAGGAATGGCTGGCCGGCTTTCCGATACAACCTGCAGCATGGAGCGGGTGTTAGGTGGGAAGGGTCGCTGGTGGGAAACTCTTCAGCCTGGTCAGTGGGGAGGGCAGGGAGCTGAAAAGAGGATTTGTTCCTCAAAGCGGTGTGTAGTGAAGGTATGTGTGCTTCTGGGGCCAAATCCTAGAAGGAATGGCTTGTTCTCTAAGATAAGAGGGTAGAAGAGCTGATATTTCACTTGCTTTTACATATCTGGGCACCACATAAAGGGTTATCTTCCCGTGTAGTGCAGATCCCCCCTCTGTGCTGGCAGTGCTGATCTCATTCAGATTTTTAACTCTCAGCCTGAAATAAGAAGGCTCTTGATACAGCTCTTGCTCTGCTCTGAGTCTTAAATCACCGGCTTTGGTGATTCTTTTCTTCTTGGGGCAATATGGTAGTGTGAGGACGTGTTTTCCAAACTTGAGTGCAGGTTTTGCTGCAGTTTTTTGTCCAGTTGCAGACACTTCATCTTTAAGGGTAGTTTAACTTCCAGAGCTGGAGCTGCCGTTGGCGTAGCCCTGCACTGTCCTCTTTGTGCTTGGTGACGCCAGAGCTGTGAAAAGGATGTGGAGGTTTTCTCCTGCCCCGAGCAGGCTCAGAGGTTTGTACAACAAACACGTAGCTGAGGAGCAATAACCCGTGTGTAGTCGTGTATAATCGTTCACGGGTTTCTTCCTCTAGGAATTTGTTCTTTAAATCCTTCTGCAGGTTCCCACCCCCAGTGAAACTCCCATGAGAGGGTTCGTGTTGGATGTTTGCTCTGTGAGGTTGGCTCAGTTTTGTTCTGTTGCAGCCCACTGCTTCCTGCAGGAGCGTTGTGGAAGTCTCCGGGGAGCTGATTGCCAACATCACCGTGCGGTGCCATCGCAGCACTTTCAGCTCTGAATCGATGAGCAGCGAGGAGGTGAGGAAGGGGAAAGCCCATTTTTGCTGCCTGGAGGAGTGAGAATTCTGCTTACCCTCTTTTAAAGAGAAGCCAGGTGTCCGTGTGTGCTGTTGTTGCAGCGGGAGGTTCGGGTCAGGAGAGTGGCTGTAGTTTGAAATCCAGCTGTGACACTTCTCTTTCCATCAGCTGAGGGCTCTGACCTTGCCTGGGAGAGGGTGACTCTGTGGCAGTCTGGCACATCTATCAACCCCAGCACTTCCTTCGTGGAGTGTGTGCCTGGAGAACAGTGTCTGGCACTTCTTGGACGCACACAAATCCCTGTGGCTCTGGCTCTGTTACCAAACCCAGCTCCCAGCTGAGCGCGTCATCACAGCACAGCCCAAGGACATTTGGTCTGCTGAGACCTTTGTTCCCTTTTTCAGCTCTTTTTCGGTTTTCAGGGTGTTACTCAATGCTGACCTAACCTGGGAATTCCTGCTGGCTGTTTTCAAACCGTGCCAGTGTCCACTTTTTCCATGAACTGACTCTTGAACTTGTGTGTCCGCACTTAGAACACAGCTCTACAGTAGGTGTTGTGCTTGAGGGAACAAAGCTTAACAAGCAAGGATATGGACAGCTTTTATTTTTGGAAAATTCAGGGAACTAAATGAACAAGTTGAATTGTAGAATCACAGAATGGTTTGGGTTGGAAGGGTCCTTAAAGCCCATCTTGTTCCACCCCCTGCCACGAGCAGGGACACCTTCCACTATCCCAGGGTGCTCCAAGCCCTGTCCAGCCTGGCCTTGGGCACTTCCAGGGATCCAGGGGCAGCCACAGCTTTCCTGAGCACCCTGTGCCAGGGCCTCCCCACCCTCCCAGGGAAGAATTTCTTCCCAATATCCCATGCAACCCTGCTCTCCTTCAGCTTATGGCCAGTCTTCCTTGCCCAGTCACTACAAGCCCTTGTGAAAAGTCTCTCTGCAGCTGCCTTGTAAGCAGATAGGATTCCTTGTTACTTTCCCTTGGCTTGAATTGCCAAATTAGCTCTTCCTTTATTCTTTTTTTTCTCAAAATCTTCATTCAGAGCTAGCTAGCGAGTGCACCCCAGGAAGCCTGGCTCTGCAGGGCAGAAAGACTGCATGTGGAGCACTGGAATGTGTAACACAGCCTGGGCTGCTCTCTCAGTCCTCTGTGGGTTGACATAACTGTTGTTCTAACAGGGCACTCAGCACAAACACTTGCTTTTACAAGCAGGCATCTTCCCCCAAGTCTTCCTTAACCATCACTTAAAATTCGGCGCTGTTGCCAGTATTCCTGCTGGGGAAGATCTTTCCTGCAATGTTAATAAGGAATAAATGCCAAAGGGAATTACTGCACTTGAAAAGTGAAGTGTTTCCCTCTGCAGAGGGCTGCAGCAAGTGCACTGTAGCTCTTGCTGTGGAGCTGTGGCTCGGCTCAGGGGATCTCAGCTTGGCTGAGGTGGTGTTGGTGTACCTGTGGTGGTATTTGGATGGGAGAAGGAATTGTGATTGACTGAGGCTGGCATCACAGAATATCCTGAGTTTGACGGGATCATGGAGTCCAACCCCTGGACTGCAGGAGTATCAGCAATAATCTTGTTTTCAGCGAAATTAAGAATGAGGTTTGGAATTACTTTAGAGACCACCTAGCGCCTGAGGAAATGGAGGGGAGGGACTTCTTGCCAGGTGAGGTTTTTGAAGCAGTGTCTTTAATTTTCAGATTATGCATGTGCCGATAAGGAGCCCTGAGAGGCGAGGCAGCGCTCGCAGGGAAGGTAAGCCAGTTCTGCCATGCTGGAATACCCTCACCTCTGTTTTCCTTTTGGGGCACCTCAAGGTCATGTGTCTGAGGGAGAAGACGATGTGGAAGATCAGCTGTTTGCTCCTGGTCATGGGCAACTGGTTTTTCCCTTGCAGAGGGGTGTCTGGTTGAGGGTGCAGTGAGGGCACTGTCCTGCCAAGCCAGGCCGTGCTGAGGTTTACACATTTTTTGGATTGCCAGATTTCTGCTCTCGTAACCAGTACTTGTGTGCAGAATGCTGAATATTTTCCATTCTAGAATCACAGGGTGGTTTGGGATGGAAGGGATCTGAAAGATCATCTTGTTCCACCCCCCTGCCATGGGCAGGGACACCTTCCACTGTCCCAGGTTGTTCCAAGCCCCGTCCAGCCTGGCCCTGGACACTTGGCAGGGATTGGGCAGCCACAGCTTCTCTGGGCAACGTGTTTGAAAGCACCTCATGCTCACAGATGTCTCCATGTTCTTTTTTGAGATGATGCCTTTGCTCCTGAAGCTTTCCCTTCAAGGGGAAGAGGCAGCAGCCATGGAGACTGGAACAAACCCAGCTACTACAGCCCTGACAAGATGGAATAACCTGGTTTGGGTGAGTATGGGTGAGAGTCAAAGAACCAACAGCTCCAGGAGCACTGGGGCTGGAAAAACCATCCCAGCAGGGCCCCAGCTTTGCTGCTCCTACATCTTTCGGATCTGGACCACCCGTGGTGATGGGGTTCAGGTTAGGGTAGGCTTAGGGTTAGGCTTAGGCTTAGGGTTAGCTGTTATCCACCCTGGATGTGCAGGTTTCGTGGCAGGGTGGGGAAGTGGCTGCTCAGGATGAAGGACTTTTAGCTTCTTCCCTCCTTGGAAGACATCCCAGCTACGGAGCCCGTGGCTGCCACTCACTTTTGAGCTGTCCATCCCGCGTACTCCGACGTACGCCGGTGTCCTGGGGTGCAGGTCGTGTGGAAAGCACGCAGGAAAATCCATTTGGAGGCTCAGAGTTTGTGTTTAGTGTAGGGTTCTAGCCTTTTTACCCCCATTTTCCTCGTGACAAGAAGGACGGGGAGGGGCTGGAGCACATCCAGAGAAGGGATATGCAGGAATGGCCAAATCAAGTGCCCCAGGGCCGCACGGCTCCTCAGACAAAAACTGAAGGGAGCTGGGAGAACCACGGTGTTGTTTGCCCGGGAGAGGCACTTGTCTTGGAGAATCCGTGAAGGAGATGTTTGGAACCCAATTAATGGGAAGGATAATGAAAGGCACCCGTGATTTATTGGAGCTGGCAGGGCCTATCCTACACGAAGCACCTTTTGCTGACCTGCCTCTGCGGCTCCGCGTGGGAGCAGCTCTAATTGCTGCTGATGCTTTACCTGTTAATCTGAAGGGAAGTCGTTTGAAAGAGCTTCAGCGACACGACACGGAATGAGCTCATTCTTTGGCACTGCCAAACAGGTTTAGAGGAGTTGGGAAAGGAAGAGGAAATTACTTAGCGCTCCATCTTTGTGATTAAAAAGGCTTCGAGCACTCTGGGTACATATCGTTAGCAGGTCTCTGTCCCTGTGGAGTGCCAGAACTGAGTGCTCCCTGTGTGAGGAGCTCAGCTCCAGCCTGCTGCGTTGGGAACGAGACGGTTTTAGATGGGATTTAGCACCGGTGACTCACCAAAAGTGAACACATGTTACTCATAAGCATATCCGAGGTAAACCTCGATGTGCTGAAGGAGACAAGCCCCCTGCTCTCCTGGAAACGAGATATCAAAGGAAAACCCAGGCACTCTGCTCTGTTTGTAAGAATTATTTCATTAAATCCATATGCTATTTCAGTTTATCCCCGAGCCACTAAAGCCAATCGGCCTTTTTAATCACTGCCTGTCTTCTTATAGGAATCTCTAACTTTTCTTTGCCTTTGGAAAGTGCCAGGTACCTTGAATTCTCTGGCTCTCGAGAAGAGCTATCCCCTTTAAGCAGCACTCAGAAATGCTTTGTGTTCCTGGGTCTGACGTCTCACAAATCCCCAAACCAAAAAGCAAGATGTAAAATCTTCCTGAAAATAGAACGTGAAACAAGCGGGGAGAAATTTATGGTTCTCGAAACCCAGAGCAGTTTGAAATTTTATGCTTTCTGCTTGCTCTTGAAGATGGCTTGCAAGTGTCATTTATGGAGCTGTATTTCATGCAAGTGTCATTTATGGAGCTGTGTTTCCTACGAGTTTCCTGGGTTTTGGACATCTCAGAGGCAGATACATCAGGAGATTTAAAGAGAATATCAACCCCACCCCCAAAGCCCCTTGTTTCTCTTGCTTTTATCAATTTGACTTATTAGTTGCAAAGTCTGGAGAGGAACCTTCCTGATTTCGCTCGTATCCAGAATGAGAGGGTTTCATTTGAAGCCAGAAATTAAACAGATTTCATGTGTCTGAGGCCAGGAAAAGTTATCCCCGGCTGTTTTCCCTGGTTTTTGGCATGTGTGTGATCCTGGCTGGCATTATTACAAGCCGTGCAGTGTTTGGTGGGGCATGGGAAACGAGTGCTGAGCTTTGAAATGGCAGTAGCTCGACTGGCTTAGCTTAGCTGAGAAGATTTTGGAGGAGGCTGGGGAAATAGCAATTTAATAATAGCAGACTTTCATCTCTCACTGAAAGAACCTGGTGCTGACAGGCAAAGCTAGACAAGTCCAGGTGAGAAATGAAATGTGATTTTTTTTCTTTTACACACCAGAATGGGTAACTGACTGCTGCAAAAATTGCTCAGGCAAGTGGCTGACAGTTTTTCATGCTGGATTTTACATTTCTGAGCTAGGCCTTCTTATCTTTTTGGCTACAGGAATTATTTCAGGAGGATTCTGAGCTTGACTTTCTGCAAGAAGCCGGGCTAAATGAACTCACTGGTGCTTTGTAGCTCTTTTTATTTATTGGAATGTGCTAAATATTCAGGAGGAAAAGAAAATCAGTGCCATTGTTATATAAAGAACATTTTCAAGTCTGCAGTCTTCAGGCCCACCAGTCTGCTGGTGCCTGCAGGAATTAGAAATTGCATATGAAAAACCCCATCAATGATTAATGAGCTTACTTCAGTGACAAGTCCTAATCAGATTTTCTGGATTTGTTTCCTAGCCCATCTCCAGAACTGGGGAGATTGTGAAATTCCCATGGCATGCTCTGGGGCCAGCCTTTCCCATAAATAGCTCAGGTACACAGGGAATGACAGGACAGGGGGAAAGCTGCTTGTAGAAGAGCTGATCACCTGTTAGCAACCTGAGCCTGCTGGAATCTGCTTCACGGTGCTCGTGGCTCTGAATTGCAAAAAAGAGCCCAAAAATGGCTCAAAGTTACCGACCACCTTGGTCCCCAGGGAGCAAAAGGGCCCTGATGCTTTGCTCTTCCAAAATCGCCTGCCTCAGGCAGTTTTTCCTTGTGCAGGATGAAGCCTGACCCGTGAATTACATCTGGAGTCTCCCCAGCAATGCTTCGTGCCCTTGAACAGGAAAATCAAGAAGCAAGTTCCTGCCTCTGCAAAATACATGTAGATGGTGAATGCTGATTGTGTCTTGCTCATTACTCACACAAGGAAAGCGTTTTTTAGCAGGAAATCAACTTCCTTCAGCATCAGGCTAAGGGGCTGTGATTTCCTCCTCAAGTTTTCTGTATTTTCCTTACAATTGCTCCCCGGCTGAGGCCTCTGTCACCTGGCAGAGCTTGCTGCTGGCAGGAGGGTGGTGGTGGCAGTCGTGAGGAGCTGATTTGCAGCACTGCACGTGCGGAAGTGGATAGACTGGCATCCTTAAATATTTAGGTGGGGTTTTTTTTTTCCAATGGAAGAGTAACAGGCAGCATTGGGCCGCCTTTCATACCTAAGAAATCCAGGATCTGACCTTCAGAGTGAAATGGGTGCTTGTTTATCTGCCTCCTGTAAATGTAGTAACAGAGCAGGGTTCACGGCTCTCCTGGGGTGTGGAAAAACGAGCTTTAATCCCCGGCGTCCTCATTAAGGAGCTGCTTGATTTTCCTTGCGGGTTTTATATCCTCACGCCTTTGTTTTTGCCTCTCCCGTTCGCCCACCCGCTTCTTGCGGTTCTCGTAAAGCCGCTTATTGCTTTCCGTGGGGGAAAAAACCAAAACGAAAGAAAAGAAAAGAAAAGAAAAGAAAAGAAAAGAAAAGAAAAGAAAAGAAAACAAAACAAAACAAAACAAAACAAAACAAAACAAAACAAAAAGATGGAGCACCCGAGGGAAGGAAAACAAGAGCGGGATCTGTTGCGGGGCGCGTGAGCTCCGCGTCGGACGAGCTTTGGGAGCGAGAGCCGGAGCAGCTCGGCGCTCGGGGAAATGATGGGCTGCTCTCTTGGGGCTCCTGCCACGGAGCCCTCGGTGTCCCCCGGCAGCTGTGACGCGCTCGGGCAGGGGACAGTCCTCTGTTCAGGGGCAGAGGGCTCGGAGGGAAGCAGAGCCAGGCAGGAGCTTTCCCGCTGCTGAGGCCAGAGCGCGGCGCGGGGCTGGGGCAGAGGCGTTGGAGCAGAGAGGAGAATCACCGCGGCCGTCTCCTGGTGCTGGGAACGGCAGCGGTTTTTTGTCCTGCCCTTTGTCCCCCCTGTCCTCTTCTCGATCTGTTTTGAAGGATCAGAGCCGCAGCTGCGTGGAGGCGTCAGGAAAATTAATCCACGAACACCAGAGGGTTATGTCCAAAAAGGAGACAGAGGAGTCCTGTAACTTTATCCGGATAAAGGGAGAGGCCATGAGGCATTTCCTCTGAGGTCTCTCAAATTTTTGGAGGATGCAGCCTCCTTTTATCCTAATTTCCTGGCTGCATTTCCCTCTCTCTTTCCCTGTTGGCTGAGGTACTTGAGAGGCACAGACTTTCCAAAACACCTAATGCCTAAGACCCGCTTCTAATGTATACCCCCCCTTTATGTTTTCCTTGTGTCGCTCAGTGGAATTCCTTATGGAATTTACAGTTATTCCCATTGTTTCTTTCATCTCTCGGTATCCAGTTCTATTTATCAGCAGACCTACAGTTTGTTTGTAAAGACAAGTCCCTCATTCCTTCCAGAGGAAATTGTTCCTACTTGGGGAGACACTTCACAAGCCGCTTTGTCTGATTCCAGGAGAAAACCGACAGGACTTCCTTCACTGGAGGAACGGAAAGGGCTCTCGACTGCCCTCAACTTACTGCTCAGTGCTGGATTTTAGAAAGGGGCTCGTCAAAGAATCAGGCGGTTGGGAAGGACCTCTCAAAGCAGGGCTGTGTAGCTGAGGTTGGAATACCATAGGATAGAGATGCCTCATCCTCTTTGGGCTCCAGACAGGAACCCTCTTGGGGGAAGGCTTTATCCTTAAACCAAGCTGGAATTTTTCATGTTCCCTCTGCTTCCTGTTTCTTCTGTTCTCCTGGCATCCCCCATCTCCAGGGCTGGGCAGGATTCGGGGGCTCCTGGACAAGCTGTTCTTAGAGAGTCGCTATATTTAATCCCTTCCACAGGTGTGGACTCTCCTTTCTCGCCCGGATCTATCTCTAAAATTTTACTAACAAAATTGTCTTGCAGAAAAATCTCAGGTTGCCATGGTGACCAACTTGCCGAAGACACGGTGTAGGCTACGGAGTGCTGGGGAAACTGTCACATGTTCCCTCCGAAAACCACATCTCCAATTTCTTCTGAATATTGTGCTCTCAATTCAGATCCATTCCAGAGCAGACCATACATCAGCTTCCAGCCTCAACCACCTCTGCTCTTGAGACTTGACAATACGTGTTGATTTGTGTCCCGCAGGACTTATTTCACTGCTGTTAATTTTTCTAACAGTCTGCTTCTTTTTATTCCTTTTTTTTTTTTACCCTAATTAGCCATTGCCATGACATTTGTGCACATATGAAATGTTTTGCATATGCAGGTTTCTTTTTGCAGATTCCTCATGTTGGAAAGCAAATTAATAAGCAACTTGTTGAAGCTGAATACACTTTTCCCAAGGATGGTTGGTTGCTTCTGTGATGTATGAGACAAATTCTCAGCTCTGACATTTCTCCTTCCTCCCTGTTTTTAAAGTAGATTGGAGAATGAGGAGAATCAAGATGCAAAGATCCAGCATGGGAAGAAAGAAACTGATGCCTTGGCCTTTCCTTTTTGGTGAAAAAACTGTTCTGTAGTGGAGTGAGAGTCTTTCCCCAAGCTCACCTTCTGCTCCGATGGCAATTGGAGGAGCTCATGAGATGCTGAATACACCCTTGTCCATTGATAGTCAGGTCTCCCTGGGAGGGCTGGAATTTAACTGTGTCCAGGACATTTCCACCATCCCATAATGATGCTATTAAAAGCTCGTTATTCCGTCTTGTTTGCTCTGCGCTGCTCTCTGCTTGCTTGTGATTTTCTGTGATGCTCGACGCTAATTATTGATCATTCCAACTGATACGCCCACACTTAATTCCTTCCTCTGCGGGCTGCAGCAGCTGCGGGCAGAGAAGCCTCCCTCCAAATCCAGAGGCTGGAGTCGAAGCCCACCAGGAATCTGGCTTTAATGGGTACTTGCTCGCTAAGGTGGAGAGCTGAGGGCTGCTAATGACGGTGATCGTCAGCTTCTAATGGCTTTTGGAAGAAGGCCCGGTTGGAACAGACCTCTGGTGTGTTCCTCACCTGGGGAAGAAGGTCTTAGCAGTCTCTTCCCGTTCTCTCCACTCCCTGCACGGAGCCCAGCCTGCGGCTCTTCGGGAAATGGAAAGATAACCGTGCAGTTTAGGGGGTTCTTGTTGGTTTTTTTTAAAGGATTTATCAGTCAAAATCGGCTGATTTTTCTCTCTAAAGCCACTCTCCCACCCAGCTTGACTCTCCTTGGAAGGGATGAGGTGGATTGACACAGGAACCAGCCTCAGCTGGGCTTCCCTGTTTCCCTCTTGCTTTTCCCAGTTCCCAACAGACAGTTCTTGGGTCCAGGAGCTGGGCTCGACAATCCTTGTGGGCCCCTCCAGCTCTCAGGATATTCTATGACTCTACATTTTGCTGATACGTGATAATTAAATGTGCACTTCACTACACACACACACACAAAAAAAAAAAAAAAGAAAGAAAAGAAAAAGAAATAAAAAGGAAAAAAACCCACTTTTTTGGTTTTTAGGGCTTTTTTCCCCCAGCCAAAATGATCCCAGGGTACTTTGGGCTCCTTGCTGCACGCATGCAAATGCCTTCACACCTAGGAGCTGATGCGGCGTCTGCCGTGCAGATGTTTATCTTATTCCAGGGAGCAATATTTCCCAATATTTCCTCTGTCCACATTACCTCCCTGGGCCTTTCCTGGTCTCAGATCGCTGACTCAGGCACTCGATGCTCCAACACGCCAAAGATCCTTGCTAGGGATGCTCCCTTCCAAGCCCCCTGGCCGAGGGTTTGGGCTGTGTAAGCAGAGCCACGAGCTCTGCTGTTGGATTTTCGCTTGGGGAGTGGAGATTTATGCAGCAGCAGGGACAGGGAGGGAGCTTTCCCCGCACCCTTAGAGGCACTACTTGCCCTGGAAGGAATGTGCCGAGTGGAAATTCTCTCCTCTTGCAGGCTTTGGGGCTGCTCAGAAACTCCGAGGCAGCAAAAAAAAGGGCAGGGAGACAGCAGAGCCACGAGGGACGAGACTGGGGCTTGCTGCATACAGGGACCGTGGGATTGAGCGTTGTTGCCTTGCAAGAAGGTGAAACGTTGTCACCCTTCCGATGCCAAGCAGTTGTAGGATGAGGGTTTGGGTTTGTGTGGTAATTTGGGCAGCAGGGGACAGGACACCCAGCCCTGCACAGAGCTGCAGCCCCGCAGTGTGGCCCCAGGGAAGGGTGGAAACTGCTGACTTCTTGCTCTCCGAGGAAAGCAGCAAAACCTGCGTCCGTGGCAGAATCGCTCCTTTTACGTTCGTTTTCACCGTCTGGCTTTTTGTGCACCCCAACACTTTTTTATGCTGACAGTGTCTGGGCAGGAATTCCCGTGATGAAGGACAACACCCCACAGTGATGCTGCAGGAAAACTGGGCTCGGATCCCTTCTCTCCCTTCAGCCAGCACTTGTGGAATTCGGGCTCCGGGCTGCCACAGCATCTCACTTCCCACACCCTCTTTTTGGCACCATGGCACAGATGCTCAGTGAGGGAAGTGTTCAGTTCCAGGTTGGACAGTGCTTGGAGCAGCCTGGTCTAGTGGGAGGTGCCCTGGGATGGTTTTTAAGGTCCCTTCCTTTTAGGTTTGTGATTCTGTGATCACGGCCAGGCACTGGTGTGGTTCGTGCCACCACGGGACTGGTACTGGTGCGTTGGTAGCCCTAGGGCAAATTCTGTTCACGTGGGCTAGCTGGGAGCGGGTAGACCAACCAGCAATAAAGGGGGGCTCAGTCCTGCATGGAACCAGCCTGAAAAAGTTCCCAAAGGGCAGAGATGATCAGCTGGATGGAGCCTAGCCCGTGCTAGAGAGGAGGTTATTGCTCATCCTGGAGGAACGTGGAGATTTCCGGGCACACGCTCTGCTGTCAGCAGCCTCAGCTCAGGTTGCTCATGCAGACTGACCCCTGGATGATCTCTCCGGAGTGAAGGAGAGGCCTTCATTGCCAAACCCGTGTCCTGGTTCGGAGTGGGGAGCTGCTGGGAGCAGGGCCCGAGCGTTTTCCCGTCGGCTCTGCCGTGGAGCGTGGGGCTGGCAGCAGGTCTGCGAGTTCTGCAGGGACGCTTGGGAGGGTCCTAAGGAGAGACAGCTGTGCTGAGGGTGGAGAACATCCTCCGTGGCACAATAAATCAGCGGCTAATTCCAGGGCTGTCGGTGAGCCTGGCTGGCCGCTCCTGCTTCCCACTGGTGCTGGTGCCCACTAGGTGTCAGAATTGAATAAACGCAAGGGGAGGCAGCATCTCCGTTCTCAAATTATTCCCGGTTCTTTTTTTCCCCCCCCTTCTGATTTCTGGCCAGCTGTGTGATAAAATGACCTTTGTGCAAGGAGGCTCGGTGTGTTTCAATGGTGAAGAGAGCAGGCGATGCAGAGGAGAAATGACTGACACAAAAAATCCCGGCCAGGTTGGAGTGCTTGTTTTGCCTGTGGCAGCCCGGAGCTGAAATTCTGCTCCAGGCACAAAGATGGGTTTGCTTTTTACTCTGCGGGACAGTGGAATTTTCTTCCTCCTGCGTGACAGACTTATCCTTTTTGACAGAACGGCTTTAAATCAAATTTCCCAGCCACGCCTTGCCTTGGCTGTGCAGTGCCTTTGGTGAGAGGAAAGCTAGAGAAATAAATGCTGCTTGTGGAGAGGTTTTGATTTCAGAGTTGAAGTCTTCTACCTGTTCCCAGCTCCCACCTCTCCTCTTCCTCCAGAGCTCAGCTCACTCACTGCAGCTGCTTAACTTCAGCAACAGCATCCTAATGGCTCTGAAGATTAGGTGTGCTAATTAATGCTTCCACAACCAGGAAGAAATTTGCTGCTGTCTGACATTCACAGCTGCCGCAGTGTTTGCTCCTTTCAAACCTCCTGCTGGCTTTAAAATCCTGGGTTTTTTCCCCCCACTCTTTTCCCCAGGACAAATTGTTGCCTCTGTCTCGTGGCACAGTGGGAATTCTTTGAAGGAAATGGAGAGCCAGCACTTGGCAATCGTCACGGGGTGAAGGCTTCTGAGAGGGTGGTGGTGACGTGTCTGTGGGCACTGCTCGTCCCCTGTGACAAACAAGGGGTCTGGGCTGGAAAACCAGCATTAGACCTGGAAAGGGGAGCTTAAACCATGGGTCCTAACTCTCCCAAGGGAGTAAAACTCCTGGAAGTTATCTAGATGTTCGTTGGAGATTAAATCAGGAGGAGATTAAGCTGGGAGAAACATAGACCGAGAAAGAAATTAGGATTTTGTGTTGGCCTCCAGAGACCAAACTGGTTTAGGGCATTATTTATCATGAGGCTTGAAGGAGGAGACCACCAGGAAAACCACAAAGCCTGGCAGGATCCCAGGGATTACAGGCCTTGATTAATGAGAGTTTAAAAAGAATCTTATGTGCTCTTGGAGAAGGAGTATTTTTTCTGAGCAGTGGGAAGGTGATGCCGCCGGCTGAGCCTCCTGATCTGGAATGAGTAATGGAGAGGCAAGAAACCCCAGCATCCTAAATGGAAGGCTGTGGATTTAAAGAGAAAATGAAACCCCATAATCCCATCAAGAAGAGGTCCTGTGCAGAAGAATGGGGGCCAGAAACATTTAAACCTAGGCCTACATGACACCTGTGGGTTACTGGGATAGACTTGTTGAATCTTTTAGGTTGAAAAAGACCTTTAAAACCATCGAGTCCAACTGGCAACCTAAAGATGGGGCAGCAAAACCCCAATAATTTTTTTTCTGGGTGTGTTGTAAAGGTTTTTAATTTCCTTTTGTGTTTGAATACTGGAGGCAGTCTTGTTCAACAGTAAGAAATCTCTATTAGGCAGCCTTGCCAGGGGCTTTGGGAGCAGGTAGAGCAGATAAAAAAGACAAAACAGAAAAGCCTGGAGTGGTCTCTGATGCAGGGGCTGCTGAGGCATATTTTTGTACCTTTCCTGCTCAGTGGAATGGTCTTCCAGGGTATTTTTAGGGGAAGAAGCTCTGACTACAGGTGATGCTAGAACCGATTGCAAAAGCCTTTGAGTTGTTTGGTTTTCTAAGCTGGTGTTTTATTAATTGCCAACTTTTTTATCCCCTTGGAGAGAACAGAAAAAAACCCACTTGTCCATGCAATTTTTTTCCAGCTCCTTGAGCTCTTTTAAAGCATTCACAGGTCCTGCTGGTGAATTTTCTGGACCAGGCCCCACACCACCTCTTCTAGCAGGGAGAAAGGGACTCAAATACATGAGGTTTATGCATCAAGAAAAATGCACACCCCCTTTTGAAGGGTTGAAGCAGCGGATCTGTGCCTCTGCAATGTGTTCAGTGAACCAAAACACAGCTTTTTGTCCTAAAAGCTTGTGTGGCAAAGTTTGAAAATACACCTGTTGAAGTGGAGGTGTCTGGGGGAAGACCAAGAGGGAGTGGTTGGGTGCTCTTTTGGAGAGTGCCAAAGATTTCAGCTCCTCCACTGCAAGAGGATGGAACCAAAGCCTGGAGCTGAAGTAATCGGGCTTGGTTTTCTGCCACGATTGTATGACTGTATCTTTCTTTAAAATGACTGCTCATTATGACTATTTCATCACAAAATGACTCTTTAGTTCCTCTCTGCTGTTGGGCAACAGTCCTGACACTTCTGCATTTCTCGTCCCTCTCTGGCTGAAACAACTCTGCATGAAGTTCCCAGCGACCCAGTTCCCCTAAAAATCCCTATTTTTAAGGAGAACTTGCTCTTTATTGAAAGCATTGCCTGGTCCCACCGTGAGCAAGAGCAGAGACTCTCTGTGGTGCTCGTGCCTGCCGTCGACTGACATTTGCGGTGTTGGCTCTGCTGGAGAGGAGCAGCTCGGAGCAGGGGGCTGGGATTCCACAGGGATGTGCTGGGAGGCTGGAGCCTGCCAGGGCTGGAATGTGGATGCTGCCAGTGCAGGAGGCTCGCCGTGTTTTGCATTCACAGCCACGCTCTGACACTGCAGGGCTCTTGGCCTCGCAGGGGATTCCAAAGCCTGGCAACCCGGTTTGTTTGGGTGGGATCTTTGGAATCTGAGCACCCAGAGGAACTGCAAGGCTCAAGTCTGGGGTTTAAAACTCTCTCTTTTTCTTTACTTGATGCCAGGGCTGTTCATCTAGGGGTGAGGATTCTGTGGGACCTGGGGTGAGGGGTTTTCCTTCCAACCCTGAGCATTCCCAGACCTGCCACCCTTTCCACAGCCCTGCCACGTGCAGTGGTGGGAGGAACTGGGCTGGTTTCACCTCAGAGCCAAGAGCCAGTTGGCCAAAAGTTTCTCGTGCTTGTGCCTCCTAGGGAAAAGGAGAAAGAGAAGAGATCTGTGCTTACGTGGAAGAGATGCTTTTCAGCTCTCAGCTAAGGGGGAGCATTTTTGCCCGCATGTGCGATTTGCCAAGAGTGGGAAATTCACTCCTCAGCAGCCCATGACGCATGGCAGAGCCCAGGAAAGGCTCAGCTGAAAGTCTTGTGAGCGCTTGGCCTTGCCCTTCCTCGGATATCTCATCGCTTCCCTGCTGGCAGAGCAGAGAGTGGTGTGACTGCTGTCCCAAAATCGCGACTCCCCAGCCCCTGAGGTGTTAAAAAACACGGCAGCAGCTTCCTTCCAGAGCTGGAAAATGATGTCCTGAATGGCTGAGTTCCCTTGCACTCATCCCAACTATCATTTCCCTTGCACTCATCCCAACTATCATAACCACAGGACATGCTGCTGCGTGGAGACATGCAGCACAAATGTTTTGCCACGATTAGAGACCTGTAGGTACTTTCTAGCGTGGAGTGCTGCCCACTTTGAGGTTACTCGCTCTTGTGAGTCCACTTTTCCAGGAGAATTAAACAAGTCAGCCACCATCCAGCTCCAAGACACCGGTTTCAGCAAACAACAGTCCCAAAAAGTCTGTGCTCCCCTCGTGTCTCCCCCCTCGTCCTGCTCTTCGCTGATCAGGGACAGCCAGTGCGAGTGTGCGAGGGAAGCACGAGCTGAGAACATGAAAGGCAGGGAGACAAGGCAGCTCTGAAACTAGGTTAGAGATGAAACGAGCCTGAAATTTGGCAGCTGCAGGCGAGGCTGGGTGGCCCAAGGGAGACGGCTGGAAATGATTGATGAGATAAATGATTAATGAAACAGGGAGGTTAGCCCAGCGCGGGGCTGTGTTTCTGTTTGGATCCCAAAGACACAAACCAAGAGGAGCCGGGTGGGTGCGAGTGAGGCAGAGGAACAAGTGCAAAGGCAGCAACTCCCAGAAGGCAAGGAGATCACTCAAGTCAACCTCACGTTGGCTTTATTGCACCCCCCGGGGTCTAAAATATGCCCCCCTGTTTGGAGGCTTGACTCATCATTCTGTACAGGATTTGCCATCTGCAGAGCTCTCTCCCTCTCTCTGCTCAGGCAGCTCGAATAGAAAGAATTTAATTTGAATCTCATTTTACACATCGGTTTCGCTCTTACCTTCGCTGCCATCCACTGAACACCTGGGCAGAGCAGGTTTTTTTTTTTGGTGCATGAGGAATTTCGGGTCTCCTGGGCTTCCAGGGGCTGTTTGTATGGGGATAGTAGTAACCTCGGGGTGTGTGTGGGGGGGGGTCTTCAGGTCTCATTCTGTTTTCTCCTGGCAGATATTTCTTTCAGGAAAGCAGGGTGTTCACCTAACAGCTAATCTGTCATGCTGATAGTTGTGTCAGCGGAGTCTAAATAAGAGATTGACCCGTGTTTACACCCCCCACCAACTCCCTGGAAGATTTTGGAACCAGGGGAGTGCTCGTGGGAACTTGTTGCATCTGCTGTTGGATTGACAGAGTCAGCCTTTGGGATGACATAACCGTGCCCTCGAGGGTTTGGGGTTCTCTGCCAGTTTAAGAGACAAATGCCTCATTATGTGATTCCGTGTGATCCCTGTTGCTCAGACCCAAATGTTCACAGCACACAACGCTGTGCTATCCCGACCTGCCCACAGCCTGAAGAACCTGCCTCTCTGGACCCATCAGATGGACTTTTTTCTTGCCAGAATGCAGCCACAAGCGTTGGCTTTCCACGGCTGGCATGGCCTAACGAGTGGCTACGCCCTCAAAAGGAAAACACCAAGATTAGAGCAAAAGCTGCGCCCAGGAGATGCTGTTTCTCCCAGAACTTACAGCGTCTCCTGGTTATTTAAGGGGGTGGCTGGAGACTGAGGATGGATGTGCACGTATCCATGCGTGGGTGTATATACAGATATAAAAGTTTCTTCAACATCTCCAGGATTTTCTTCTCGCCCTGCACTCTGCAGCTCTTCAGCTGCTGTTGATTAGGAGGACGTTGATGTATAGAAGCCATACAACACAGAAATGCCGTATTTCTTCACCTCTCCCTCTCCCCGAGCGACTGCTCCAAGAATCCTGGAAGCTGAGCTGATATTCTGAGTAACACCAGCCTGGGCTCTGTTCCTGCTTTTCCTGCTAAATAGAGTCAGCTGGCTTTGCAGGGAGCTGCACGGGGAAAACCAGCTCCGTGTCAAGGTCGTTCACTTCCCCAAGGGCAAACAAAATTCCATGAAACTGATCGTCAGGGGACCAAAAGTTGGACTTTTAAGCTGGGTGCCACCACCCTTTAAAGGCTGGGGTGGCTTTCAGGTGCTTGGCAGTTCGGTGAGCACGAAGCCATGAGCCAGCGGGTTTGGCTGACCTCCTGCCAGGCCTCGACATCAGGAGATGAGGAGCTCTTAGGAAACCACCCTGACCTCACTCCTGCTGACAGCAAGGCCGTTGGGTGGCTCCTGGGAACCATCACCCATCATCGTTTGGCTCTGCCACGTGCTTGGGCTCTGTGATGGTTAAATGCCAGCATGGCACTGCAGCTGTGCCTCTTTTTGGCTGAACATCAAGAGGCAGGCATCCAAATGTCAGCTTTTTTCTGGTTTTTTTTTTCCCCTTCCTTCCTATGCCATCTAAATCTTTTTTTAAATGAAGGGATTGAAAGAGGAAGGCAGAAGTGAGATCTCCGCGTGGTCACTGCGTGTGATCTGTGCTCTCCTTGAGGCTGCAGAGTTGTGTGACCCCAGGAAAACCAGACCTCGCAGCCTTTTCCTTGGCTGCAAAGGTGTCTCTTGCTGAAATAACCCAAGATCTGCCTCCAGCTGAAGCCTCCAGGGCATGGAACAGCACCAAGAGTCACATTGGCAAAACCAGCCCCTAATATTGGATTGCTGCTGAGTTGGATGGGAAGCCTTTTGAGACCAAAGACCTCGAAGATGTGTCGTCTTCATGAGGTGGAGAAGAAAGAGCTGTACAAGAGCCAGGTGCTCTGGGCTCTTCTGGGGTGGCACCGGTAGAGATTTTGTGGCGGAAGGAATTAATTTTTCTGGTTTTCGTAGAATCATGGAATGGCTTGTGTTGAGAAGGACCTTAAAGAGCATTTCATTCCATGGGCAGGGACACCTTCCACTGTCCCAGGCTGCTCCAAGCCCCATCCAACCTGGCCTGGGACACTTCCAGGGATCCAGGGGCAGCCACAGCTTCTCTGGGCACCCTGTGCCAGGGCCTGCCCACCCTGACAGGGAACAATGCCTTCCCAATATCCCACCTAAACCAGGAAATACAGAGGGTAGCACTCAGCTGCTTGTCATGCTCTTTTCCCACCCGTCCTCCTCCCCTCCTGCTGGATGTGACACACACTTCTCGGGGTGTTGGGAATCCTGACAGTTGCTGGAGTCTGCTTCAGAAGCCAGGCTGTACTTGTGATTCGAGGTTTCTTCGAGTGAAGTGGAGGAGAGGAAATAAATCTTTTTTTTTTTTTAAAAAAAGAGAAGGGCTATAAGAAGAAAACGGTGCAGAACAAAATGGGAGGCTGAAAGAGATTGACAGGGCCGTTTCATCAGCTGCTTGCTCTCACAGTAACCATATACTTTTCTATCCAAAAAGGAAAAAAAACCAAAAAAAAAGCACTGTTCCTAGTGTCTTCATGCTGCACCTTGTCTGCTCCTGGTGTGAGTGGAAGGCAGTGCTTGATGCTCCTCTGCAAGTGGCAGCCAGTTTGCTGCCGGCACATTCCCAGGTACAGGCATTGTGCAAATGTCAGAGGAGTGTCTCCAGGCTTGAAAAATCAGCTGTCATTGCTTTCACCTTAACGTGAAATGAGATCCAAGGGGCGGGGAGAGGAGAGGACAGCCGAAAACTGAACTCCAAGCCAAATTAGGTCTGCCTCTGAAAGCAGTTTTCTGTTCCAGAGGTCTCTTTCTCTCCACATGGGGTGGGCTGGCCTTGGGCAGCTGCCAGATGCCCTCCTGGATGCTCTCTCACTGCTCCTCCTTGGCAGGACAGGGGGAGAAAATAAGGTGGAAAATCTCCTGGATCGAGGCAAAGGCAGGGAGATCATTCATCAGTTACTGTCATGAGCCAAACAGACTTGCCTAGGGAGAAATTAATTTAATTTATTGCTAAAATTTGTGCAGCCTGGAGAAGAGAAGACTGAAGGGAGACCCGAGAGCAGAATTCAGCTTCCTCCTGAGGGACAGCTCCCATCTCTGCTCTCTGTGACAGGGACAGGATCCAGGGAATGGCTGGAGCTGTGTCAGGGGAGGTTTAGGTTGGATTTTAGGAAAAGGTTCTTCTCCCAGAGGATGTTGGGCACTGCCCAGGCTCCCCAGGGAAAGGTCACAGTCCCAGGCTGCCAGAGCTCCGGGAGCTTTTGGACAACACTCCCAGGGATGCACAGGGTGGGATTGTTGGGGTGTCTGTGCAGGGCCCAGAGTTGGGCTCCATGATCCCTGTGGGTCCCTTCCAACCCACATGATTCTACGATTAAAATAGATTTGGACGGTGAAAAACAAAGGCAAAAATCAAAACAACGCTTTCTTTCCAACCTTCTTTGCCCGAGCTGGGCTTTGCTCCTTTGTTCCCGACTCTTCCATCCCTGTCCCCTGAGGGACTGGGAATGGTTGCAGTCAGCCCATGACACCTCTCCTCTGCCATTCCTCCCTCTTCCCGCTTTTCCCCGGGAAGTCCTGGGCAGAGGCAACAGAGCAGCTCCAGCAGTGGAGGACGTGGGCCGAGACATCCGAAATCCCAGCTGCGGGCGAATGGATTTATCCTCGGGGCTTTCCTTTCTAAGTCCAGTGCAGGAAACAACACTGGCCTTGTCTTGCGAAATATTTGGGGTTCGGCTGTGCTACTCGAGGCTGTAATGAGATTGCCAGCTTACTTCGAGTTCCCACTTCCCTGTTTGTGCTGGCCTTGCAAGGCGGTGTTCAACAAAACCCTTTACAACGCCGAGAATTAAAGGCCGCTTAATCGCTTGTCGCTTCAGGTTTGCGTTATTTCAGCTTTTGCGAAAGTGCATCCGTGGTTTTGGCGCTTCACTCCGAGCCACCGCAGGCGCTCGAGCTCCTCAGCTGGCCCAGCGACAAGGAAGCAGGGCTGGGGGTAGATAGATCACAGGGGTTGGTTTTCCTGCGGGGTGGGCAGGAAGGAACGTTCTGGCAAAAATAGGCAGCTTCCAGTGGAGCCAGGCTGGAGCAGCTGAAGTCTGCGGTCCTCCCACTCCTCTTCTTCTCTGGCAGCTACTCCAGCAGCAGCAGCTGCTTCTTCAGCCCGAGCTCCTCTTCCAGAACAGAGAAACCTGGGCCCAATCCATCGTTTCTGTTAAGTGCCTTCACGTCACGTCGCATCACGGCGAGCTGAGCTGGATGCCTCATTGAGCCAAACCCCCGGATCCCTGGAAGCTGCCAGGACTTCAGCTGGATAGCTGGAGTGTGGACGCTGAAAGCTTGGTGGCAGAGAGATTTTTCAGTATCTGCCTGTGTCCGTGAGCATTCTCACTTTCTCACGGAGCTAGCTGCAAAACAGCTAGCGAGCTTTTGTAAATAATTCTTCTATCTTGCACCTGTGAGATGTTTTTGGACGTTGTTATTGTGGGACCAAGGTCTGTTTAGGAAATGTGTGTTTTCAGGATCTAGCCAATAGCCCTGGGGGGTGGTCAGCTGAGATCCAATGGCTTTCTATAACTTAGAGTATAAAACCCTTCTGTATATAAATAAATAAAGGCTTTTCTATCTAGTTACTCCTGAGTTTGGTTCTCTCCTTCCTCCCTGGGCCGTGTCCGTCATTGCGACACCAGAGTAAAGAACCTTTCCGCCTTTCTCCTTCCCCTTGCGAGCCATCCCTTTTTTCTCAGGAAAATGTGTTTTGAGTACCCAGCCTGCGATGCGTTGGATGTGGACCCAGCTTTTTGCTTGGAAGGAGCTTTTTTGGCTGCGCCAGCCAGAACTGGCTGAGGTTGCTCTTCCAAGAGGCTTGTAAATAAGAAGGGTAACCACGGCTGTGTAGCTGGGCTCTGGAGGAAGCTGAACTCCAAACCATGAGGCAGGAGTAGCTCACAGTGCTCCAGATGCTTTCTGCCCGCTGAAAGATGATGAAATGGGTGTTGAGCTCCTGTTTATATGGATTTTATCACCTGTATCTGTCCTGAAATAGCCTTTGTGATCCAGTTTCTGGATCTCAGAGGAGAACTTCTTCCCCAAGCCCCTGACTAACCGATCATGATCTTTACAAGTGTAAATAATGCGGTTTCCCCTTGTCCCTGTCACCTCTTCCTACCCTGCACTGCTACTGATGTATCAGGCCTCATCTAGGTTGTTCTAAAACCCACATTAAACATTTTAATTTGGTCTATCGATGTGAATAGGTAGGTGTTTTTCTTCTTTAAGGGAGATCCCTTCAACTCTTCCAGTTCCTGGCTTTTTTCTAGGAAGCAGCAGATCATCATTGATCGAGCCCATTTGCAGCCCTGTTCTCTGAAAATTCCCCCACCTTTGTAAAATCTTTCTGATAGCTCTTTTAAAACTGCTCCTTTTATTTTTGGAGACCCTTTGGTTGAATGTTGGTCCTCAGAATATCCTTCTGTTGAGCCAATATCAGATTCAATACTCCACAAGTTTCGGGTGGAGGATTTGTTTCTCGTCACGTGGGAAATTGACGCTTCCACCTCGCAGGAGCCGTGGTGAAGGAGATTTCTTCGGATTTCTGCAGGAAAATGCTCCCTGCTAGTGCGTCAGGAGGATGGGAACAGCTGCTGTGAATTGGCAGTGCCCCTGGAGGCTCCCGGAGTTCAGAGAGCGAGGGCAGAGCGAGACAAGAGGAGGTGAAGCCGGCAGCTGCGGAGAGCGAGAGCAAGCTCAGAACGAGAGCAAGCTCAGAACACCCTTTAGTCACAGCCTTTAGTCGTGCCAAATGGAAATGCGAGCGCTCGGTATCGCTGGCATCCAGCTCAAAAAGCGGAAAGGAGCGGGCTGCTGAGATGCTGGAATTAATGGGGCGTGCAGGAATGCTGCGGATCCCGGGCAGCTCGCGGAGCTGGGGCGGGAAGTCGAAGCCAGCTGGTGTTTCAGAAGTGAGGTGGTACTCCCTGAGATTTTGAGCACGGTCACAAAGCCGTTGCTGAACTCGAGGGGTTTGGGGTGTTTATCCTACCCTGCCTGTGCCTGTTTGCTACTGCTTGTGTTCCCAGGTTTTAAATTATTCAGGCGGAATGGGATAGCAGCTTGTTGAGCAAGGAACCTGTTAGAAAGTGGGGTCTGTGTGTGGCAGAGGCAGAGGGAGAGGGCTGCTGGAGCTGTGGGGGCTCCTTAAATTAGCTTTGCTCCTAACCTTGATACGAAGACGAGGTGGAAAAAGTGGAAGCCCAAGTCTGGCCACATCCTCGGCCCAGCCTTTTCCCATTTGGAGCAACCCTGCTGCAGTGCTGGCACTCCTGCATGTCCAGAAACGGCTCCCGTTTCCTTACCCTGAGAATGACTTCAGCAGACACTACAATTCACCCCGCGGCCCAGAAACCTGAGAAGTGAATGAGCTTAAACGTGTGTATTTTAACCTTCTCTGTGCTCATGGGGGCGAAAAGCTGAACGCCCTCCGCACGGAAGCGGAAATTTTGTTGATTGCCGGAGTCAGAAGTGCAGAAGAAGAACCTCTCTCCCCCTCATCCTTCCGCAGCCGTCGATGACAGACGGTAAGTGTCACAGTGTGAATGCTGGCATCTTCCACCACGGCTGCTGGGGAGCCACGTTTCCCAGCATGTAGCTCTTGTGTGACGTGTGAGAGGAGAAAGGCTTGGCTGTGCTGGCACGGGGAGCTGGGGGTCCCCACCCTTCAGCGGCCTCGGTCGCACGCGGGGGTGGGATGTGGCTCTGGAGAAGCTCTGGAAGCCCCACGGTTGGGAAAGTGCCACTTGGTGAGGGTGGCAGATGGCACAGAGCATCGGGTGCTGGTCTCCAGCCTCCCAGCGACAGCTTTGCCTATTCCTGTCCCTCTCACACCAAGTGTGACGGGTGATCTTGGGGCTGACCTGCTGCACCCCCAGGAAACTTCCTGCAGTTGCTGATCCTTCACAGCATTCACAGTCTGTTTAAATAGTGTCTCAGATTTTTGGGGGTGGATGGCGGTGCTGCTGAAGATCGCAGAATCGTTCAGCTTGGAAAAGACCTTTAACATCATGAAGTCCAACCATAAATGGTGTGACTTCAGCAAAGAGCTGGGACAGAGTAGGGCCTGATACAGGAATTCCACTGGAGCTATCGAGTTACCAAGTCGTCTGTCTTCAGCAACCTTCAGGATTATTTTTTGCCCCACGATTAACTTTTATCTTGCAGTATGAATCATCTGTGTCCTTAAAAAAGCAAGCAAAGCCACGAAATCCCAGTCCTTGCTCTTTGCCTTCGGGCAAACCCTGGTAAGGCCAACACAAATCTGGGGCAAAACATCACTTTGCTCTACCAGCTCCAGCTGGGAAGAAGGGGATACTGCCCCCATCCAGGGCTTCCTGCCTTCCTGGCAGGAGCCTTCCTGTGAAGTGTTGAGATCATTTAGAACGTGACCATGCATATGTGAGCTTCTGGCAATTCCCGTTTAACCCTTTAACGAGCTTGGTTTCCAGAAGTGTTTTTGCCACCCAGTTATGCACCAGTTAAAACTGACCTCTGCAAACCCCAGCCTTGGTTCCCTGCATGGTGCAGAGTCACAGGATAATTTAAGTTGGAAAAGACCTCCAAGATCATCGAGTCCAACCTTGGTAGCATGCAAGAAATGACTTTTAAATGTGAGTTATTGATGCTGTTGCGGTAGTAGAGATCGAGTCCCAGACCTGTTTGGGTTGGAAGGAACCTTAAAGCTCACCTGGTTCCAACCCCCTGCCACGGGCAGGGAATGTTCGATGTTAATTCCCGTGGGCAAACCCAAAACCATCCCCTGCTGACATTCCTGGCTCGTGTCTGTGAGGAATGAGCCGAGCCAAGCTCTAGGACCTGAGGAGTGGCTGTCAAATGTCCTGTCACACCTCCAGCCCCGATCCCACTTCAGCTTTTGGAAAGCAAGCAGCTTTGTGTCACGTGTGAACTCTCTGTTCTGGGCTACATGACCCCCGCTGGTTTTCCAGTAACTCGCAAAAAAATAGCGGAAAAAAACTACCCTGAAGTTTTACACCTTAAACTTGACTGGGAGCTCCAAATCCAGGGCCAGCTTTGCTGCCTGTCACTTCTCAGCCAAGGTGATGAAATGCCCTTGGACGAGGATTTTGAAAGCTCTCTTTGCAGCAGTAATTGTGGGAACTTGGATTCTGCAGATGCTGAGCAGCCTGAAATGAGTCTTGAAATCACCTTCGATATGGTTTGCAGCAGATTTCTGAGAGACCTCGTGAAGCAAGGAGCAAAACTCAGCATCCTTGGCACTCTGGGTGTCCTTTTGGATGATTTAGCACCAAAATTATATTGCTTCAGGTGCACCTCAAGGCCGGGTTGGATGGGGCTTGGAGCAGCCTGGTCTGGTGGAAGGTGTCCTGCTCATGGCAAGGGTGGAAAAAGAAAAGCTTTAAGGTCCTTTCCAACCCAGACCATTCTGGGATTCCATGATTCCATGACTTGGGACGAGGCTGATGTGGCCACCTGCTGTGTGCACCTGGACAGTGACCCCCCGTGATCCACGGAGCAGGAGGTGCTTTTCCACTTGCCAAATCCCTGTTTAATGCCCTGCCTCGCCGCTCAAATTGCAGCTTTATATTAAGCACACCACGTATTAATTAGCAACAATAACCATTGCCTTGTAAGGTTAATTATTTTGCCTAATAACAAAACACTCGCCAGGAAGGCTCCGCTTTTCCAGCAGCTCGAGCTTGCCCCTGGCTTTCCTGCTGCTTCCTTTCAAATCTGTCAGCTCTCAGTGGCTTTGGAGAGGCTTTTCCTAGGCAGGGTTGTTGTCACACTGCTGCAGTGATTGCTCCTCCGAGCTACCACAACTCAAAAGTGCTCCCCAAGGCCTTACTCAGGCCTCTTCTCACAGCTTACACCCTGTAGCTGTGGGGTATTTCAAATATGCATGAGCTATTGCTGTATTTCTGGACTATTTATTTCCTACTCAGCTGTCTGTTTTGTGATGGATTTTTTTTTTTATTTTCAGCTTTGTTCTCTCTTTTTTATTTTTTAATTCATTTGGAGGGTTTTTATTTTATTCAGGGAGAAACTCTCGTTGGGAAGCACAAGCGGAGAGCAGAGCTGAATTTCAGTCCTGGCTTGATATGTGGGCTTGGATCATCGAACCTGGCTGGGCTCGAGGCTGTGCCAACAGACTGAAAAGCACTAATTGAGACCTCTGTAGTTAGAAAAACGCATCCTGGGAGACTTTTTCAGGATGTTTTAACAGCAGCGCACCTTGTAGGAATAACTGCAAGACATCCTAGATTGAAAATAAGAGGTAAAATTTCTGTTATCTTTCCAAAACAGCAGTTGGGAGCGTTGCTGAGCGTCGACAGCTCAGCTCTGGCCCTGCCTGTCTTTTTCTGTGCTGCCTCCCACCTGCTGCTACCTCTGCTGAGGTTTCCTCCAGCGGCAAGAAGATGCCAAATGGGCATTTTTAGCTTATTCACTGAACCCCCTAGGAAGGTGATTTTTTTTTTTTAAAGTTGTATTTTTATTTGCACCTTTTCCGTGTCTTCCAGCAGCCGAGCTCGCGCCGGGGGGGAATCGAAATGGCAACTCGGAGCTCTGTGCAAAGCGTTTGAGCTGCTCGGGACATCTGTCGGTGCCACGGGCAGGCTCTGGAGCTGCTGACAGCAGGCAAGAGAAGATCTGTCTGGACAGTGCTAATCACAGTCTCTGGCAGGCTGGCTGTCGGGAGCCGGGCACAGATGGCTGCACTCGCTCCCTCCAAGTCGCTGGAGCTCGCCGGTATTTTGCGAATCCATCTCCTTTCAGTACATTTTATGGCTTGTGCTCCCACCAGGCGAGGGCTGCTGGAGTTTTCCTCTGCGGTGGCACCAAGCTGGCTGCTCAGATTTGAGGATTTGTTTCGTGGTGCCACCAAAATATTCGGTAGAACTAGTGGCCAGCCCCTCCTGCCGTTTAAATGGCTTTTACCTGAAGGGGTTAACAGGAGAAACGGGTCACCCTAGACTCGAGCAGTACTTCTGTATCTCCTTTCACCCCAATCAAAAGATCACTGGGAACTTGATTAGGGGGAAATGTAATGCAGATCACTGATGAAAATACCCTCTAACAGCTCTGCCTCTGGAAACGATCCGAGAAATGCCATTGTTCACCGACAACTGATTAACAGAAACTCTTCACGTAGTCATTAACATACCTGGCTGAGGCCTCTCTAATTATCAGCTGAGTTAATGCTTCCATCAGGGTGACAAAGGGGACAAGTCAGACCTCGTTTCCAGCGGCTCTGGGGACAGAAATGGAGCCGTGAAGGTCACCCAGCAGTTGTGGGGATGTTGCTCTCACCTCAGCTGGGCACATTGAGCTTCCCTGCTGCTAGGAGCCAAAGCGGACTGAGAAGATCTCAGCTCCTGCAGAAATCCCACATCTTTGTTCCCCAGGCTGGGAGAACATCTCATTTCCTTTATTACCCCCCAGATGGAAGCAGCGCGTTTCAGCTGCTCTTCGAACACACAGAAACCTGGAATCCCAGCCTGGTCTGGCCTGGAAGGGACCCTAAAGACCATCTTGTTCCAGCAAACACTGACAAAATCATTCGTTGATCCCTGTGTGCTGAGTGGTGGATACTGGGGGCAGGTGTGCCCGTGCAGGGGCACCTCCTGAAGGTCCTGGTGAAGGTCCCATTGGAGGTCCCATTGGAGGTCCCACTGAAGGTCCCACTGAAGGTCCCATTGGAGGTCCCACTGAAGGTCCCAGTGAAGGTCCCACTGAAGGTCCCATTGGAGGTCCCACTGAAGGTCCCAGTGAAGGTCCCAGTGGAGGTCCCAGTGAAGATCCCATTGGAGGTCCCACTGGAGGTCCCACTAAAGGTCCCATTGGAGGTCCCGGTGAAGGTCCCACTGAAGGTCCCACTGACGGTCCCATTGGAGGTCCCACTAAAGGTCCTATTGGAGGTCCCGGTGAAGGTCCCACTGAAGGTCCCACTGACGGTCCCATTGGAGGTCCCACTAAAGGTCCTATTGGAGGTCCCACTGGAGGTCCCACTGAAGGTCCCACTGAAGGTCCCAGTGGAGGTCCCACTGAAGGTCCCGGTGAAGGTCCCACTGAAGGTCACACTGAAGGTCCCACTGACGGTCCCATTGGAGGTCCCACTAAAGGTCCTATTGGAGGTCCCATTGGAGGTCCCACTGAAGATCCCATTGGAGGTCCCGGTGAAGGTCCCACTGAAGATCCCACTGAAGGTCCCACTAAAGGTCCCATTGGAGGTCCCATTGGAGGTCCCACTGAAGATCCCACTGAAGGTCCCACTAAAGGTCCCATTGGAAGTCTCGGTGAAGGTCCCACTGAAGGTCCCAGCTGTTTCCAATGAGCTCTCATGAGGCTCAGCTGGGCCCACCAGCCACAGGTGGGACAGCTCTGCAAAAATGGTATTTAAGGAAGGGCAAAGACAGCGGTGGGGCTTGAGGAGAAAGGCTGCTCTTGGTGAAGGAGCTGCTGTGCGGAGTTTGTAGGTGCTGGAAGGCTCGTTTCAAACCCAGCTCCTCCAGGAGCAGGGGCGTTGGGAATACTGCTTTTTGCATGTCCTCTGAGGTGCTGTCCTGTGGAGCGTGATCCTCCTCGTTTCCTCCAAACCACTGCTCTGCCTTTGCCGAGGTAGGTCTGTGTGTGTGTGTGCATGTAAAATGAAATTAAGTCGAGAGGCTCTGCTTGCTGATTAAAATCGCTAAATAATTGTAATGCTAAATGCTGCCTGTGCCCTGCAGAGCTGCCGGGTGATGTTTTCTCCGAGTTCAGCACTTAATGGGATTCTTGGGAGTGCTGCGTTTGAGTGGGGGCGGCTCAGTGTCTGAACCCCGGGGCTCTGGGGTGGTGTTGCTTTTAGTCCAGCTGAGCAGCAGAAAATATCCCTCCTGCTGTTAAATGTGGGAATATTCAGTGACAAATTTCTTAAGCACCCTGCCAGGACCCCAGAAGAGCGCTTTCCTGTGCTCCATATTCATGTTTCACCCAATTATGCCATTCAGCACTTCTTGTTGGCAATGAATGCCCTGGTAAAATGCTTGGAGAACCTCAAGGATTTCTCCCAGCCTTGTAATTGTTCCTGAACAAGTAAAGGATATCTCCTGGAGAAGGAAGGATGTGGGTTTTTTCATAGCATGGTATTTCTTCGTTTAAAAACACTGCTTTTGCAGGTAATTACAGTGTGCTAGCAGAACAAATTTCGGTGAGCAGTTGATAAAATTCATAATTAATGAGCTTTGGCTACCACAATGCTGATTCTGTTCAAAATAAGCTCCCATTCCATGCTTGCTTTTCCCAGATACGAATGAATCTGCCTGTAGTGGAATCAAATGTCATTTAGCCATATGTTGCCTAGGGGAGAAAGCACATTCTTCAGCTGTTTAGTACCTGTCCCAGTCTGTTTGCAGGGATGTGTTGATTTTGGCCTTCTGGGCACAAAGTAGGAAGGAGAAAACTTTCTCCTCTATTTTCTCTGAAATGCTGTCTGTAGGGCAAGATGGATTTGTATGGGATGAGCGCCGAGAGCGTGAAATGGATGGAGATGCCTGAGTGAGCTGGCTCTGCTCTTTGATATCCTTTTCTTCCCTCCCCCGGAGGAAACATCCAAAGGCCTTTTCTCTGGCTTGCCTGGGGACGTTTCTTAGCCAGACAGCAGCTCAAGTGATGGGCTTGGAGGATCAGAAAGCAGTCATTGGAGGTGGTGGTTGTGCTCCTTCAGCCAGGTGCTGCAAAGCTCCTGGCAGATATTGCAGATATTGATGTACCTGTGTTGCCTCCTTCTCCCCAAAGCAACGTTTTTGGTTTGTTTTTTGTGCCCACAATTTGTGAAATTTGTCCCCATGAATGGAGAAAACTGGGCTGGGAAAGAGAGAGCTGGAATTGAGATGGAGTTTAAGGTCTCTTCCAGCCCAACCTGTTCTATGATTGCTCAGGCTGGCATCAGTGGATTAATTACCTGCAGAACATTATAAATCAGCCCCGGCTACTCAAGTAACCAGGAGAGTGCTCACGAAACAATTAAAGCTGGGAAAAGTTGGTCTGGGGAAGCTTAATTGGTGAAAAATGAAGGAAACCTCGTTAGCCAGCTGAGGCAGGTTAAGAATGGAGGTGTGATTAGATGCTCACACCTGACAAGCCAGAGCAGGGGTTGTAATCATCCAACCAGCCTCAGATTAGCTCTGCCCTGGCAGGGATGCTGTAATTTATAATTTTTCATCTAACTGAGTGAGATGTGGTGAGAATGTGTCTCCCAGGGATCTGTGAAGGCAGGAGCATTTTCCCTGCTCCCAGATCCTGGACACTGTGTCTCATAAGAAATTTAATATATGTCTGAGGAGGTTTAATTTTTCTAATAAACCCCCCCTCATTTTTTTCCTGACTGTATCTACTGCAAATGTTTGACCTGCTGTTGGTTTGTTAAGAGAAGCTAAGCTGGCTATGAATTTTGTGTGGCTGCCCCTAAATTCAGGTGCTGGCTGGGTGTAGGTGTCAGCTGATGGTGTGAAGGTGTCCAGGGTCACTTAATTGCTACAAATGAGCCGAAGTGGGGTCAGGCCAGGACAGCAGCTGTGTTCCCCTGGCTGGGAGGTGCTGGGGGCATCCCATGTGGAACAGGGAAGGGGTGATTGGCTAAAAGCCCTGTTTGCAGTAAGAAACCTGGGAGCAAAAGTGGAAAAGTCATGCTGATTTGGAGTTTTTAAAGACTTGTTAAACTTCTGGGGCTTGGGACCAGATTATCTTCAAGGTCCCTTGCAACCCCCAAACCATCCCATAACATCCTGCTTTGGGATGTCAAACAAGTCCCACTGCTCTGAAACCCAAGAGGAAACATCCCCATTCACCTGCTTTTATTTTGCTTTTCGAGTTTTCCTTTTCACCTGCTTTTTTTTAGCTGTAAGAGCTTTAAACAATCTCTCAGGTGGACTGGAGTGTGCAGTGTGGGTACGAGCACTTGGTACCTCCCACAGATTTTGGCATGTGGGCAAAGGGTTTAATATTCTTTTAGTATCCCAGTCCCTTTATATCCTAATGCAGTTTGCAGGGCATGAAAGAAAATCCAACTCTGCACCAGAATTCAAAGGGGAAATAATGAATCCTGGTCTGTTTCAAATAATTAAAGCACGCAGATATTTAGTGATCTATCAAGGGGAATGAGGGAGTAATAAGACACTCTGTCCAATTTGTTTTAGAGCTGGAGTTGGAGCGCTCTGGTATAAAATTATAACCTCTGTGTTAATCACAAGAATGTTCACTGTATCTAGGTCAAATCCACACGTGAACCTCTGCAAAACTTTTGCTTCATTCAGCTTTTTCATGATTATCTCTGCTTTCTGGTGCCTTAGGGGAGGTAAAATACCTTTGAATTTAAAAGTGGGGGGAAGGGGGCATTTTTTATCCAGTTTCTCTTTAGCTTCTGCTTCCTGGCTCATTTTTTTAAAGCAGCAAGGTTTTTCCTTTCAAAAAGGGGGGAAGAAAAGGTTTGTTTTATGTACGTTTTTCACTGAAGGTTGCTCAAATTCAACCAGTGCTATTGTGGCTCTGAAGGAGCCGTAAAATTTCATTACAGCTTTTCCACAGAAACCAATTTGGGTGTCCGAGGCTCGGTCTTGTGGTTTAAAGATCTCTCTCTAGAATCAGTGTGTGCCTCTCTCCCATCCCTGCGTGGCTGCCAGGTTCAGTTCATGTCCACTGAAGTATTTCTTTTGGGACTGAAACCAATTAAAACCGTGATGAATTAGAGGCTCTGCCTTTGGCTCAGCTCTAAATCTTGGCTTTGTGTGCATGAGCATCCCACTCTGCAGGTGACTGTGAGGTTGGCTGGTGCTTTTTCTCAGTCTGATTTATACAGAGAATGATGTAGAGGGAGCTCTGTGGCATCCAATATCCTATTTTTAGCTGAAAATCTGAGGGGTGGTTGTGTTTTTAGGGTTTTGTGTGCTTTTTTTTTTTTCTCCTGTGGTAAATTTTCCTAAGCGGCCATAAAAATAAGAAACAAATAACTCACTTTCAGCTCCTGTTATGTTAAAGCTCTTAATATCAGGTTGCTCTGGAAATGTAACATCTCCTCAGGTTGGAGGCACTAGGAATAGCTCCTGCCTCGCGTTTGGCAGCGCTCCGCCGGCGTGACTCGCGGCGTAACGTACACATTGTTACCCCAAAAATCACCAAAAATACCCGGAGAGGGTCACACGCTCCCGGGCGTGCTCGTGGCTGGGTTTGGCTGAGCCTCGTGCAGAGCCTGGAGCTGCATCTCGAGATGCATTTCTGCCACGAGCTGAGCAAAAGCGCTCGGAGCCGCGGGGCCGGGCCGGCATCGTTTGGGAGCACACACCCTATTTCCAAATTATTCCCCTGAATGCTTCGGGAGGACCTTAAATCCTGTTTTCTTCCAATGGGCAGGGACACCTTTCACTATCCCAGGTTGCTCCTGGCCTTGGGCCAGCATTGTTTGGGGGCCAGCATCGTTTGGGAGCACACACCCTATTTCCAAATTATTCCCCTGAATGCTTCAGGAGCACCTTAAAGCCCGTTTTCTTTCCATGGGCAGGGACACCTTTCACTATCCCAGGTTTTTTCACTATCCTGGCCTTGGGCACTTCCAGGGATCCAGGGGCAGCCACAGCTTCTCTGGGCACCCTCCAGGGCCTCCCCACTCTCACAGGGAAGGATTTTTTCCCAATATCCCATCCATCCCTGCCCTCTGGCAGTGGGAAGCCATTCCCTGTGTGCTCTCCCTCCATCCCTTGTCCCCAGTCCCTCTCCAGCTCTCCTGGAGCCCCTTTAGGCCCTGGCAGGGGCTCTGAGCTCTCCCTGGATCCTGTTCTTCTCCAGGTGAACATTCCCAGCTCTCCCAGCCTGGCTCCAGAGCAGAGGGGCTCTGGTCGTGCCAAAACAGTGGCCTAAAACCTCTTTGTTCTTTTAGAGAGTGCAATTTGACTCAGGATAAAAATCCAGCTCGACTTTCGTTAACCTTGATCCCTGCAGCTGCTGAGCTCTGCCATGAGGCCTGATCCTTCCCCCCTCTAAGCACCTTCCTGCCCTGTCCCTGAGGGATTGCTTGCATTCCCGAGGGATCCATCCTCTCCTGGGGACAGTGACACTGTGGCAGGATGCTTGTGACAGCTCCATTTCTCTCCTGAAGGTGTGATTGACCTTGAGAGGACTCTGGTGTGATGGCTGCTTGTTCCCCCACGTAATTACGAGCAAAAACTGCTCGTGGAGAGCTTGACACAGCCCTTGCCTTGACAGAGCTGCTGCCCTGCCTTGCTGGATCACACAATTCCTGCTGGATGCTCATCCCTTGGGTGTCCCACGTGGCCCTGCTGGGCTGCCTCACCTGCTCACAGCGAGGAATTCTTGGCTTTTCTCACCTGCCCCTTGCAGGTAGGGCTGCTCCCCTCTCCCCCCGGGCAGCAGGGCAGCCTCTGATCAGAACAGACCCTTCTGACAGCCTCAGTCTGAATAAATAACTTTGCCTCGCCGCCTTTCCATTCTGATTTTGCTTTCCCTGGAGATCTGCACTCTCACCATCACCAAGAAAGCACATTTATTTTTGAATGTGTAGCTAAGCTGGCAGCAATGTAACACCTTTTCAGCTCTCGCTTGGTGTAACTGCAAGAATAAATAGCTCCTTTCTCTTTCTAGTCTTGGGAATATTTGAGCTTCCCGTGACTTTCCAGTAAAATTTGATTTAGAGGGAGTTGGAGCCACGTGTTGTTTGCATCTGACCCGAGGAGATTTTTATTGCTCTGGAGTGATAACTACCAAGGGGAAATTGAAACCCCCAGCGCACAAATCCTTGTCACAGACAGGAGGAAAGGCAGGGCTTTGCTTCCACAGGGAAGCCGAGGATTTGGGAGGTGGGAATGGCCACGAGTGGCTTCGTGAAGTGCAGCAGGCGAGGAGGGAGCAGCGACCTGCTGCTCTGAAAGGGTTTTGTCCTGCTGGAGGAGCAGGAATGGTGGCTGGTCATTAATGGCAGGAAAAACTGGAGCTTGGGTGTCCCATCTGGGGCTTGCCTTGTAAGGTTGATGTTGTTTCGGTGGACAGATGGTGATGAGAGATCTCTGTAGTTTGGTTTTAGAGCAGGAGGTTTATTGTTAAGGGCCAGAAAGGCAAGAGAGAGAGGCAAGAAAGAGCAGAAAGAGTGAGTGAGAAGTAAGTGGGATTCTCGTGTACAATACAATAAATCATCTTCTGTGCTGAATATTCTAATTTTCATCAACCAATCTAGTACAAGACACAAATCCTATATCATTTACATACAGCCTATAAGAATCATTGCATTACCATACTGTGCTACATTTTGAACCCTAAAAACCACTCTTTGGATCTTTTCTGCCAAGCTAGCAGGGTCTGCTCTGACCCTTGGACCTGTTTGCTAGCAGAAGGTATTCGTTCAATAAATCAATTTGTTCAATTGATTATCTTCAGTCAGCCACACCATTGTTTTCCAGTTGTTCAGTAACTGAGGCCTGGTCTCTCAAAGTATGCCTTCATTTCTATCTCGCTTATAGTTTTCATATTCTCAGCATCTTTTGGCAGGCAATAAAGCTTTCCAGTTTCATCTTCCCCAACACTGCCTGAGACAGGGACTGAGCCCTGGCAGCTGAAACTTTACACGGCTGGGATTAGTGGGGTGAAAACTGTGTGGCTGGGTTGGAAGAGAGGTGCAGAAAAGTGTTTCCAGCTTATGGGAAAACGGTTCAAAGGTAGATATCGAAGACCTGGGCATCCAGCAAGTCACCCCTTCCAGAGCTTTCAGCCTCAACCCTCTCCCCGAAGGTACCTAATTGCCTAATTAATTCTCTGGAGGGCAATTAATGGTGTAAGGCTGGAAAGCCAGCAATCCCCTCTGCCAGAGCCGTTTCGTGTGGACCACCTCTGCTTGCTGAAACAGGAGACAACCTGCCCCTCTGACTGCATTTCCTAGCAGGTTTCTGGGATTTTTTTTTTTTCCTTTCTCCGGCCTCCCACGTGGAAAATAATCCTTTCAACATGCAGATGGCAGCTCCCTTCACGGAGGGGCAGGCGTGTGCAGAAGGCTGAATTTTTACTTTATTCATAGAGCATGTGTTCGTGGTGCTTGCAGGGTGTTACTCTCAGTATTATGTTAAAAATAGCTGGTGCTAAGCTTCTAATTCTTAACCTTTTTTTTTTTTTTTTTTTGCTCAAGCTCCCGATTTCAGAGGCATTTGTGATTTATGGTGTAAAACTTTCCTGTGGTCGAGAGAGCTGGTCTAATTTTCCATGAAATATCTACAGCTTGCTTATAAAACCGGGTTCTGACAGTTAAAAACATGAAAATGCTTGGGGGTTTTTTGGTAAATCTGCCACAGTAGGCATTGGATTGCTGTGTCCTGGTGCCTAAACCCACGGGACTCATAAAATATCTTGAGCTGGAAAGGATCCACAAGGATCATTGAGACCAGCTTTAGTTAGTCTGGAGAGAGCAGCAGTGTTGTTACTGCATGACTGAACATGCTGGTCATGAGTGGGAGAAGTAAAATCCTCCAGTACAGCTGAAAGATGGCATTGGAGGGGGAGAAAATTGGATTTTTTTAATATCTCCTAGCTTTTCTCCCATTATTTGTGTGACACAAGTGGCCTTTGCACAGAAATGGGCTGCATTTCTGGGCTGCTGCTCTGCAGGGGGAAAGGATGAAGTGGGAGGAAGAAAAGAAAGAAAAGTGAGGGGTTTGTTTGAAGCTTTCCTCCTGAGTTTGTCTGGTGATTGTTGGGAGCCTCCTGCCCCTGCTTTCCCTTCTGCTGAACCTGTGGAAAACAAAAAGAATCCTAAAAAGCGAATGGCTTGGAGTGAGCTCATCATGTGGGAGTGCTGATTCTACACTGACCTAAAAGGGTTTGGGTTGGAAGGAGCCTTAAAGCCCCTCCCATTCCACCCTCAGCCGTGGGCAGGGACACCTTCCACTATCCCAGGTGGCTCCAAGCCCCATCCAACCTGGCCTTGGGCACTTCCAGGGATGGGTCAGACCACGGTCTGCACATCCCTGGGGATAAGTGTGGGTGGGAGCTCCACATGGAGCAAGCTGCCAGTGCTTGGCCCGTGTCCCCATGGCCCCAGTGTTGTGTTTGTCCCAGCTCCTGGGCCGTGGATGGGGACACAGGAGCCTCTGGAGCTGTGGCTGTCGTGTCAAGGCACGCGTGAACTCCAGCATCGTCCTCCCCGCGAGGTTATTAATGAAAATCATCACCCTCGTTTAGTAGCTGCCATCACTTAGTAGATTAACCTTTATCAAGCAACTTTGCTATGCCAGCTGCACAGCAAAGTAATTACTTTTAATAGAATCTGCCCTTGATTTGAAGCCACAGGGGAAGCAATTAAATTTAACAAAGGCAAAAGCCATGACTTATAAATGAAGATGGATGGGTTTTGCTATCTGTTTCATAAATTCTATTGTGTACAAGTAGAAGAAAATACCCAGTTCCTCTTGTGTTTTGGGAGATTTGAAATGTGGTATTAGACTCTTGGTCTAGGGGTGGATTGGATGTCATCAGTGCCAGCTCTGGGATTTGGCTTAGTATCATTCACACTCGAGTCACAAATGGCTTGCAGGGGGCTTTGAACTTGAGCTTCTCAAAGCCTTGGCACTCGTGTTCAGCATGAAGAGCTCGCTTAATGGTTTCTAGCACCACCTGATCTCTTACCTCTGCCTCTCTGCTCAGGGAGTGTTTTGCTTGAAAGCAAGACGGGCCTTAAACTGCTTTATGTGTGTCTGTGAGCTTGTTCACTTTGAGTGGCACCAGTGACAAGGGGCTGTTTTGTGAACGTCCCATGGGTCTGTGTGATGGCCCTGATACAGAATCCCAGAACGGCTTGGGTTGGAAGGGACCTTAAAGATCATTTCATGCCACGGGCAGGGACACTTTCCACTGTCCCAGGCTGCTCCAAGCCCTGTCCAGCCTGGCCTGGGACACTGCCAGGGATCCAGGGGCAGCCACAGCTTCCCTGGGCACCTGTGCCAGGGCCTCCCCACCCTCACAGGGAACAATTCCTTCCCAATATCCCATCCATCCCTGCCCTCTGGCAGTGGGGAGCCATTCCCTGTGTCCTGTCCCTCCATCCCTTGTCCCCAGTCCCTCTCCAGCTCTCCTGGAGCTCCTTTAGGCCTTGGAAAGAGCTCTAAGCTCTCCCTGGATCTTTTTCTTCTCCAGGTGAGCACCTCCAGTTCTCCCAGCCTGGCTCCAGAGCAGAGGGGCTCTGATCACTTTAAAACACTGGCTTAAAATATCCTGCTGGGGGGCTGGGCAGCATCGTGTGGCCCCTCCCAGACCTTGATGTCAGGAGCCAAAAATACAGATGTATTTTCCTTCTCTGGTTTAAACCTGCCATCCGTGGCTTGCCTGAGGTGCAGAGAGCGCAGAACCCCCGTTTTCCATCTCCCTGGGCAGTGCTGCAGCTGCTCTGCCCTCTCCTGCAGAGTCCCAAGCCTGTGGTGCTGTCCTTTCTCTCTCTGTGAGGGATGCTGAGCTCCTGGGAGTGCTGACTCTGCAGAGCATTCCTGGAAATGCTCTGGCTGGGATGTGCTCAGCAAATGGGAAGTGGAAAGCAGTGGGCTGCAGCTGCGAGGAGAAATCCTCTTTGTCCTGGTTTGTGTCAGAGCAGTTCCTCTTCCCTTTGCAGTTTGTTGCAGCAGGGATGTTTGGGCTCGGGGCCCTGGCTTGGCTGTGTTCCTCCACTCCAGCTGATATCTGCTGACCCATATCTGCTTTGTAATCAAACATCTCTGCCTGAGACTGAAGCTCGTTTCTTTTGGAAAGGGGAAGAAGGCAGTGGTCTCTGGGCGTAGAGTAGCATCAAGTGTCCCAGCAGTCTTTCTGCTGGTGTTTTTTTTCTATTTCTTGTGGCTGCTCGAGGTCTCTCCCTCAGTGTTTTCATCCTCTGGGGTGATCCCTGCATTCCAAACACGGCCCTTAAACAGCTGCTGTGCAAAAGTGCACGTGCAGCCTCTGTGCTGACAGATTTCCCTCTTGTGAGCTGTCAGCACAAAATTCGGGATATTGGTCCCAAAGGAGACAACTCCTTCGTCGTGGCAAACTTGGCTTCCCAGGGCTGTTTGGAGGAAAGGGGGTGCAGGGAGGAAGGGGTGGGCTGGGAGAATCTCTTATTGCCACTGAGCGTCCGGAAAGGCGTGTGGAAGTCTTTGATATATTAACTTTTAACATATTAATTCAGCCTGGAGAAGGGAAGGCTCTGGAGGGAGCTCAGAGCCCCTCCCAGGGCCTAAAGGGCTCCAGGAGAGCTGGAGAGGGACTGGGGACAAGGGATGGAGGGACAGGACACAGGGAATGGCTTCCCACTGCCAGAGGGCAGGGATGGATGGGATATTGGGGAGGAATTTCTGTCTGTGAGGGAGGTGAGGTCCTGGCACAGGGTGCCCAGAGAAGCTGTGGCTGCCCCTGGAGCCCTGGAAGTGTCCCAGGCCAGCTTGGAGCAGCCTGGGGCAGTGGAAGGTGTCCCCGCCCTTGGCAGGGGTGGAATGAGATGGGCTTTATGCTCCCTCCTAACCCAGACTGTCCCAGGGTTGTGTGAATCCAGGGGTGCAGGCTGAGCTCACAGGGGATGGGATGGAGACCAGGTGAGCTCTGCAGGTGTGGTGACCCGGCCGAGCTCCTCTGCTGTGCCTGTACTCTGCAAAGACCTCAGCTCCCCCTGGGAACTGATTTTTTTTTTTTTTTTTCAGTGCAGCTAATGCAGGGAAAAGTGTGACAGCTCCTGGGAACGGAGCAGCTCGTTGAGAGGAAATGGGTTTCGTGATTTGCTTGGAAGCTTTGATTACTCTCCTGGGAGCTTTGCTCCATCTCTCCGCCGCTGCTGCCGGCAGATCCAGACCAGGGCCTTCACTGCCTGTGTGTTCCTGCCTTCACAGTGCCCCCCACCTGGGAGAGGCTGTTCCTTGGCTCTGGCCACAGGACACAGCTTTAACATTTCTCTGCTGAAGAGATCCACTTGGTCCTGACTCCCTCGGAGGGAGGGAGCGTGGCTGAGCTTTCGTGTCGCTGCTTTTGTCTCCACCACAAAGCCGCCTGGGTTTCCTCTGCCAGGGGTTCAGTGCCTGCCCCTTTCACCCAGTGCTTTTACTGCCCTTTAGGGAGATGGGTTGCAGTGGAGGGGAGATGTCCTCCGACTGGTGGAGGCAGTTGTTTCGAACACAAAGGAAGAGAAGCATTTAAGGCTGCTTCCACTTTCTTTTGTCGAGAAGAGCCGGCGCGTGTTTCTGAGCAGCTCCAGTCTGGCAGCGAGCAGCTGCCTGTGCACGTGAGAGGCCCATTAAGATTCAGTGCTGCTTCAAACCTCCCATTTAGGCTCAAAACAGCCTTCTAAAAAGCAGAAGGAGGGGGAAAAAAAAAAAAACAAACCCCACAACAAAACCCAACCGCATTAAAAAGCAGCTTCCAAATTAGAATTGTTTGTTTCTCTCGGGAGAAACAGGAGCTGTTTTCCTGCATCCCTATAGGGCATCCTAATCCTGCTGCAAGTCTCTCCTGCTGCCGGGTGGAATGGTCTGCTGGGAAATCGGGTGGATGTCTGGTAGGGAAGAGGTTGGAGTCACCTCACAGGCAGGAGAGGCTTAAATGTGACGTGGCTGCAGGAAAAGAATGCCACGGTAAAAAAGATCTTCAGCAGGGGCAGTATGCTGACGTAAGAATACTGTACCTTATGTGCATGCAGTAGAAATTAATCTGGATTAATTTAAGGGAATAAACATGATTAAAGTCACTCCTCTGGAATCAGAGGAGCTTTGTGTTTGATTTGGTTTAATTGGCTTACAAAAAGTGGCTGTTCTCTGAAGGGTGTTCATGCCCACGCTGTCTGGGGAAGCGTGTGCTCCCAGCAAACCCTTCCCTCTGTCCTTTGGGTTTGCCTGGGAACAGGGCAGTTCTACTGGCAGTATAATTCCATGGAAACTGGGAGAGTTGCCCTCAGCTGGGATGCTCTGGGAGGTGAGTGGTGCAGATCACAGCTTCCCCTTCAGCAGGTATTGGGGGGAGCGCAGGAGTTGTTCCCAGCACGCTGCAGGAGAGGTTGGAAGAGTGAGAGGAAAGGCTCCAACACCATCAGGGAGAAGGGAAAGAGAATCCCGTGCTCGTTTTCCCTTCTGCCAGGAGAACAAGGAGGGAGCAAACGTCACTTCACGCTGGCATTCGCCCCGAGATCAAAAGCACTTCTGTGTTTTATAACCAGCTCCAGGGATTTATCACCAGGACTCCAGCATTCCCAAGGGGATTATGTGCACAAGTGGCAATATTCCCTGGAGTACATAAAAGTGAAGCGGAGTTTTGAAAAGGATATAAACCTTCTTGTCTGGGTTTAACCGCTTGTGCTTTGGCAGCGCAGAGATCTTGGGAGGGAAAACTGGTTTTGGCCAAGGTGTGCATCACCTGGAAAGCCCCCAACAAAGGCAGGATCCCTCCTGGGGATGGATTTGACTGGTAACTCCCAGAACAGGGAGGAGGAATCGCTGATGGTGTTGCAGCACCAAATGCAGCAGAGCATTGAAGATGCAGCTCTCCACTGAAAATCTCCCCAGAGAATGCAGGTGCACAGGTTTGCCTTCAAAAATCACCTTGGTGCAGTCTGTCTGCACTGCTGTGGCTCTGTCTTGGTGTCACTCTCGATTCTAAGTCACTTAGGTTTTTCTAAGTTTTTTTTTTCCCCCAGAAAAGCTTTAAATGGATCTATATTTAGAGCAGGCTGCATGCTGCTTAAAGACTCTGACAGCAAATAATGATCTTAATAGGGTCCCCTGATACATATCAGGAGTCTTCCACTTCTAATGCTCTGAAGCTTGAAACTTGAAGGTGTTTGGGTTTTGGGGTTTATCTTAATTTTGCCCCCAAATGCTGTGACCACCTTCAGGTGTAGGGTAATAGAATTTGAGACAAACTGTGCCTTCTTCAAGATGAGTTTGCTGTGAAAATCGTGGTGATGCTGGAAGCTGTGCAGTGCTGGGGGAGTTTAACCCTTCATTCTCCCCAAATCCGTACCAGGGAGGAACCAGTGGTGGAGATGCCACGGGTCCCAGCACTGCTTGGTTTGGTGACCTGGCTGAGGTGGAAAGCTGTGCAAAATGTTAAAATTCCTCCCTGTGGGATGCAGCTTCTCTCCTGGCAGTCTGCTCCAAAGGGCTCTGCCCTCTGTAGCTTCTCTCCTCCTTCCCCAAAGAATTGAAAGGCATCGTGGCTGGTTTCCATTTCATGTCAAATGTAAGGGTTGTGCTCTGAGCTCAGGGATGAGGATTTCTGCCAGGAATGGTGCTTCTGATGCCTCCTGCCAGCTCTCACGGATCTCCCCGGGCGCACTAGGCGTGATGATGCTCTCCTGCCTCCCACATCTGCTCTGGCTGGCTGTGTGGAAAGCTGCCTCCTTCCCCAGAAGCAGAGTCAGTGCTTCTGGTCCTTAACAGCTCTCAAATGAGCTGCCTCTCCACTGAAGCTTCTCCTGTGGCAGCAGAATTTCTTTTTTCTGTATTTTTTTTTTCCATGTCAGTGCTCTGACACTTGCTATGGCCCGTCATTCCAACCCTTTATTTCCAGGGGTTACACATCTTCAGCTCAGCTCTGGAGCAGCACAAGCTGAATTTTTAAGAGCTTTTCTCAGTGGCCCATTAGCTGTTTGCTACTTGGAAATGGTTGTTGAGTTAAGCTGACAACAGGCACTCCTTGCAAACGAGGGGAAGACAAAATTGATGCTTTAAGGAGCGTTGTTGTTGTTGTTGTACGTGGGAAGCTTTCCCGTTGTTGGAATGTTTATCTGCTCGAGCACATTATTGCAGCTGCTGTTGCTTTCCCAGCACACGTGCAAGGCTGCAAGAATCCCTCTGTTCTCTGCTGAGTGCTTCCCTTTGCATCTGGAAGAGGGAGATGCCATGGTGGGCAGAATTAATTGCATCAATTGTTGAATGCAGCAGTTCTAACACGGCACAGATTATGGCATTTAAGTAGGTAGGATAAATATTAATTAAAATACGTGGTCTGAAAGACTTGGAAAATCAATTGCGTTCCTCTAAGGAGCTTTCTTGTCGAGACTTTATTTGTGAATTCTTTCTAAACCTTGCTGTCTTGCTGTGCTTGCTAAACTTCTGGGGGCTCTGTGCTGCTGTATCTCAAAGCAAATGCCCCAAACACCCCCACAGCGGCGGGGATGGGGAGCTGTGAATTGCAGGGAGGAACTTTAACATGTCCTAAATACAATACGGGCTGGTGACGTTTAAAGATGCCTCGATGGAGATGGGAATACACATCTCGGGGTGGGATTCTCAGGGAATGAGTTTGACTTGCTGTCTGAAGAGTGTAATAAAAGCCTGCCTCGTCCCTGTGGCTTTCCTGCGTTCCTGGCAGAAGGCATCAGGGCAGCTGTGTGGCGTTCTGTCAGGATGTGAGCAGCCAGGATGCTGATGATAAACTGCCAGGCTTGGGGATCTGCCTGTAGGGATTGTAAAATATTCTCAGGACAAGCAGAGTAGCAGGGACAGTAGTTCAGGCTTCGTTCTCCTTGTTGTCTTTCTGGTGAAACTTCCACAAAAAGCTGCTGCTGTCTTGGAATTGCTGCTCTTTGTTGTCTTGTGGGAGCTGCCACAACCAAGGGTGGAGGTGACTGGGAGCAGGGATGGGAAGAGCCAGTGCTTCCCCCCAAGAAAAACCACCATGGAAGTGTGCATGCCTCAAAACCTCCCTCTTGAAACCCCTGTTGGGCTTTCCCAAGGCTGGGACCTTTCCAACCCCTGCCTCTTCCTCAAGGACCTGCTCAAAGGTGGGTGAGCTTGTGCTTCCCAAGGGTTTAACGGGATTCCTGCGGCTGTTGTGGCTCCTGTGTTGTTACTGGGGGTGTTGTGCAANTTTGCTGCTCTTTGTTGTCTTGTGGGAGCTGCCACAACCAAGGGTGGAGGTGACTGGGAGCAGGGATGGGAAGAGCCAGTGCTTCCCCCCAAAAAAGCCACCATGGAAGTGTGCATGCCTCAAAACCTCCCTCTTGAAACACCTGTTGGGCTTCCCCAAGGCTCCATCCTTCCTGCTGGGACCTTTCCAACCCCTGCCTCTTCCTCAAGGACCTGCTCAAAGGTGGGTGAGCTTGTGCTTCCCGAGGGTTTAACGGGATTCCTGCGGCTGTTGTGGCTCCTGTGTTGTTACTGGGGGTGTTGTGCAATTAGCTGGAAGCTGATTGCATCTCGTGGTGAGATAATTACAGCAGGGCCCTCAAACCCATCAGCCGAATCCTCCCTGACAGGTGCCCCATCCCAGCTATGTTGGATGTACACCTGGCTCCAGGAAACTGGAACCTGCCTCCAGAGACAAGATTAGGTGCTGCCTCGAAGCAGTGGTCAAAGGAAACCTGTTCTGCTCTTTCCTTACAGCTGGACTTTTGTCCAAATAAGAATGGAGCTTGGGTGAGGGTGTTTATGTCCCTCCTGCTGGAGGTGCTCGATCTTTCTCTTCGCAAAGCACTCTTGAAAACAATTCTTTAGGGAATCATAGAATCCTAAAATGATATGGGTTGGAAGGAAGTTTAAAGTTCATCTTGTTTCATCCCACCCCCTGCCACGGGCAGGGACAACTTCCACTGTCCCAGGTTGCTCCAAGCTCCATCCAGCCTGGTCTGGGACACTGCCAGGGATCCAGGGGCAGCCACAGCTTCTCTGGGCACCCTGTGCCAGTGCCTCCCCACCCTCACAGGGGTGAATTCCTTCCCAAAATCCAGTCTAAACCTACCCTCCTTCACCTTAAAGCCATTCTGAAGGAGCAGGCCTTTCCCTGGGAGGCCTGCTGCGGATACAGCTCCGTGGTCATCATTTGTGGTTCTCTGGGCCTTCTACCTAAAGCCACTCTGTACCTTGAGTCTTTTCGTTTTTCTGTTCCCTCTCGTCACCTCCCTGCCGTGGTTTGCTTTCTGTTTTGGTTGGTTTGGGGGGGATTTTTTTGCACATTTTTTTAGCCAGTGGGAGCCTTAATTGCAGATCACGAGCAGCACAGATTTCTCCTCGTCTCCTGGCTGCCCTGGTGCTGCTGCTCATGAGGCACTGGCTCATGATCTGGCACTGCTGCCATCTGTAATCAGAGCTATTGCAGCCTTGACAAGCTCAGGGCACTGAATCAGCTGCCTCAAGCTTTGGGGTTTCTGTGCCACAAGTCAGCTCCCTGTGACTCTGCGTTTCCACTCGAAATCCTGGGTCATCCCCTGGCTGGTCACAGAATCCCTCAGAATCCCTGGATGATTTGGGCAGGAAGGGACCCTAAAGCTCATCCAATTCCCACCCCCTGGCCTGGGACACCTTCACCAGGCCAGGTGTTTCCTTGTCCAGCCTGGCCTTGGACACTCCCAGGGATGGGGCAGCCACAGCTTCTCTGGGTTCTTTCTCAATGTTACTGAAACAGAATTAAAAAAAAAAAAAAAGAGAGAAGAAGAGATAAAAGCAGTTTAAACAATCTTATAGCTGAAAGAAATGATCACGTTCGTGGACAACTTGCATAAAGCAAATTGAGTAGTCAGGTGCACGTGCGGTAACTTTTTTCTGCAAGTGATTAGAGTAATAAAGCTCCTCCTGTCATCAGCTCTTCATGTGAAGAGACAGCAGGTAGCGTTTCTGGAGGTGAACAATGCAGCGCTGAGCCCTGAAGCTGCATTAGCAGCATCATGAGGGACAAAAAAAGAGACTTTTCTGTCTTCTCCTTTTTCTTTAAAGTTGTTTTTGGGTCAGGAGGGTGTTTAGGTTGCAGCCCTGATGGTGGGGAGTTACCTGGTGTGATCCCCTGGACAATGGGATGTGCAGAGTCTGCAGTGAGGAATCCTCAGGAGTGCTGAGGCTGAGAGGGACTTTAAATAGCCTCCAAAATCTGCTGTTCTTGGAGGGCAAATACGTTTTCCTCTGTTTGTGGTAAACCCTATTTCAGGAAAATATGGACGTGCTTGGTTGTGAGACAGGATAACCTTCTCTACTGCACTATACGAGCTCGGTGCATTTACTAGGCTTCATATTTCTTTTTTTAAACTTTTTATTCTCTGACAATCCGGGACTTTTGCTGTCTTTTCAAGATGTCGGCTCTTTGAGCCTGCTGTCGTCATCTTTTCCTTAAGCTGCTGCGACTCATGTTCACTTCTGCACCTTTAAATCAGCTGGCAAGTGTCTTTTCATAAAGCTGGAGCCTCCCTCCACATCAGCATTATTTAGAGATTAGATACTATCTGCTGATCAGTTGACTGATAGTGTGTGGAGTGGGCTCTTTTTTTAGCTAAAGCCAGCATTTTTCTAAAAATATTCCTACTTTGAGCGTGAAGCATCAAAGGATTTCTGATCACTGGGATTATTTAAGCACGGCACGGCGTTCTCTTGCTGGGATTTCTCTTAAACTTCAGAGGAAGCTTCACAGGGGTGTTTGTAGTTGAAAAGTTGATGCTGCACGTGGCAAGCTCAAAGGCTGAGCCCCCGTGACCGTGATGGGTTTCCCTGATCTGTCACCCTGGATTTAGTGAAAGGCTGGGAAGCCTCATGTTCGTGTGGAGAATGCACAAGTCCTTCCTTCAGTGAATTTGTTTTTTGGTGGTTTTTGCCCCGCTTTTGGGACAGTTATGAATCAGGATTAAAAAAAGAGAACTGTCCCCTCATTGTCTTGAGGTTATGCATGAAATGACTGAAAATTTGCTTAGGTAGAGCATGCTTTTAGCTGACAATTTATATCTTGCTTGTTCCTTTGTTAGAATGGCTGGGACAGTCTCATTTTGTGGGAATGACCTGATTTCCTAGTTCCTGGATGTGACCTTATTTGGCTCTGTTTGGATGTGCCTCTGTCTAGCAGCCTGATCTCCTGAAAATTTTCTCTATTTCATCTTCTCCAGTAGTTTCTATTATCTGCAAATGTAATCATAGCTTAGTTTCAGTTATCATAAAACCAGTTAATCCCAAAATATTGGGGTAAAACATTGGGATAAATAACCCCCAGGCTTCCCCATCCCTGGAAGTGTCCAAGGCCAGGTTGGACAGGGCTTGGAGCAACCTGGGACAGTGGAAGGTGTCGTGGAATGAGATGAGCTTTAAGGTCCCTTCCAACCCAAACCACTCCGTGATTCTGTGATTCCCTGGACATGTCCCCTTCAAATGCTGATTCCCTATTGATAATTAAACTTCGAGACCTATTAATTAACCAATTTAAGTTTGTTTTATGGCTTATGTTAATGTTATTATAGCATATCACCTGAAATGGTGATACCTGGGCTCTGTTGCTTCCCAGACCTCTGGTGCTCGGAGCAACTACGAGATCTCTCAATCCAATTTATAAACAAAAACCATGTTATCTTAATGAATCTCCACACGATGAACGTCAATAAATATTGCCATCCTTTAAAATACTTCTTAATTTGGTTTCATCCTGACCTCTGCAGTGCGTCCAGGATTGATTCTGAGGGTCTGTAAAACATTGAGCTGGAGACTGGATGAAAAAGCAGGAAGCAGTGGGAGATTTCTGTCAGGAGATAAGAGATCACTGGAGAGCTGCAAGAGTTTTAGGGGAATGTGGAGCTGGAGCAGACTTGCTTGGTGACCTTTTTGGCAGTGGAGGGGATGAATGTATTTAAAAGCTGAGGTGGCACTTAGGGACATCAGTGGTGGCCTTGGAAGTGCTGGGGGAATGGTTGGACTCTGATTTTTAGGGGGCTTTTCCAGCCTAAATAGCTCTGTAATTCCAAGAGGAGATGGTTTGCTGATTCCCAAGCCATAATGAAGACTGAGATAAGATGTTGGTGGGAGACCCTTCTGGCTTTTTTTTCCCTCATGAAATAAATGAGGGGGGAAAAAAGAAATTCAATGCAATGAAACATTGGGAAATAGGATTTTGATAGAGGGTTTGAGACACAGCCCTATCAATATTGGGGTGTTTCCCTGTGGAATTCATTGAAATGGCTGCTGGGGGTGCAAGAACTGGGGAGGGTTTATGTGATGTGCCTGCTGCTGAAACAGTTTGATTCCCAAGAAGATCCCGCGTGTAATTTGAAGTGGAAAATCCATGGCTGTTTCTTTGGAGGTGCCAAAGAACAGGAAGGATATTCTCAGGGATGTCAACCCCAAGGAGGGTGAGGTGGAAGGCAGTGCCTGCCTAAACCCAGGAGAAATAATTAATCTCTGGATTATTCTTGGCGTACCAGAAATAGCATGGCTCTTGCAAAGATTCCTTAAGCTCTTGTGGAGTTGTCTGGGTGTTGAATTATTGGAGTCCCCCCTGCTCCCTTCCCAATGAATATAAATTAGGAACGATAGGACTGATTTGCATCAAATCCCCTCCTTATTTTTCCTTCTCCCCTTCATGAAGATTACATGTCTCACATCACTCACCCTGGGCTTTCATCCCCAGGCCTCTCAAAAGAGCTTTCCTTGAGTCATGGTATTTGTGGTTGTCTAGCACTTACTGATTTTTTTTTTTTTTGAGGGAAAATATCCTCGCTTTGACTTTTGTTAACTTCTCAAAACTTTGTTCCCTTGGCTATGCTGGGTCTGAAATTTTCCCCTTTGAAGGCATAAGCCGGTATTTCATTAGTTTGGCATTTGCTTTGTCTGTGCATTAAAAGATTAGTGGGATTGCTTGCTCTGAAGGAAGGGCTGCCTTCCAGTTCAGCTGTCGCTCCCGATTTCCCTGCCCAGACAAAAGTCCGTGCACGGGGAGGGGGAAGCAGCTTTAGAAGCCATTTTTGGTAAATTCTGACCAAAAATAAAAAAAAAATTAGATAAGGCTTTGCTGGGGAAGCTTTGGAAATGTCAGGATGAATGTCTGGCACTGCTCCCCTTGATGCCTAGAGAGGCCACCTAGAAGGGAGGCTGGAGAGAGTAAAGAAATAAAGTGGGTATTTATTAAAAAGGCCTTCAGAGGATCCACCTTGGGCAGCACAAGAGCCTGGCCGAGGCTACACCCACGATGGATGATGGGTCATGAGTTTTCACACTTTTACAAGTGTGGTTCATTTGCATGTCGGGGTTAATTGTCCAATTACAGCTTCAGGCAATGAAGTCCCATCCTCCCAGTTTGTTCTTTTCAATTCCCTGTTGTTTTCATTTCGTGGGGCTGAAGCTGCAATGGTGGGCTTGGTTTTCAGGCTGTAAAAGAATTATTTTTTCTGGCTGAGCTGTGAGGAGAACTTGCTAACACTCAGAGTTATTTACCAATACAGCACAGAATCTCAAAAACACGAGAGCTAAAATTTAAGGCATCGCCCTGGTGAGGGTTCAGAGGGGAAGGAGCTTAGTGGCAGCCCCAAAGCTCAAGAGCAGAAGGACTTGCTGGAGATATTCTCCTTCCAGCCACCCGTGACTGCAGGACAGAGCCAAGGCTCCCTTTTCCCACACAGGTTACGAGCACTGACTCTTCCTGATCCATTCCAATCATGCAAATGCCTCCCAGAAGGCTTCAGTGATACCAACTAGGTCAAATTTATGCTCTGCAAATGAGCAATTCCCATTTCTCTTGTTTATTACCCAGGTTTCTCGCATCGGGGTAGAGGCAATTACAGAATTTTGTCTCGTCCCTCGGTGACTTGATTAATGTTGATCTCGACATCTCGGGTTCTTTGTGCTAAATGAATAGTCATTTGTTGTCTCTTCCCTTCCTCCCCCTTCCCCTCCCCTCTTTCTCTTTTCATTTTTGCTTCTCCTGTCAAAAATCTTCCCTTTTCCCTCTCGTGGACTCCCAGAGGAGCCCACAAACCCCTTTCAGCAGCAGGTTGCCTGAAACTTCCTCCTTTTTTTTTTTTTCCTTTTCCCTGTCCAAATCCCATTCCAGGATGCTCCAGGTGGGATGTGGTACCCTGTGGTGATTATCATAGAACCACGGAATGGTTTGGGATGCAAGGGGCCTTTAAGGGTCATAAATCCAACCCCATCCATCAGCAGGGACATCTTCCACTTGACCAATATTAGAATTATTTCTGTTGCTTGTTGCTGTTTGCAACTTTCTCTGTTCTTTTTATTTTTTCATTTTGCTCTTTGTAACTTAGCGGTGGAGATTTTTCATATTTTTTTTTTAATTTTAATTCCTGAGTTGGCTCCTGACCCAGGTGAACTGCTGCTTTTAAAAGCTCCCCCTGGAGAAATCCTCCCTCTCTGTATGCACACAGGTAGTCAGAGCAGCCTTGATCTTAATGCACCACCGAATTATGACCAGAAACTAGGGCAGGCATGGAAATAGGAGCTCTGGCTCCAGCCAGGGAATGCAGAGCCCAGTTGGAGGCTGCCTTGCTTGGAATGCTGGGCAGGTCTGAGTGCAGAGATGAGAAACCTGCTGAGCGATGCCTGAAGGACTTTTTGGGTCCCCCAGTACGGATCAGTCACGGGCAGGGGGGTGCAGATGCCTTGGTCTGGTGCTTTCCATTTCAGCATGACAGCCTGAAGTATTCCCTGTCGTGGGAAGGACAGATTTGTGAGAGAAGGGAGGTGGAAGCGTTCGAATCCAAGGTGGAAGAGCCCAAAATAGCTCCTTTTAGGGCATGGATTTGTCTGGGTACTGCCTGGAGGAGATGAAAAACACTGACAGATAAGGAGACCCTGGGTCCAGAGCCCTCAGGAAGGGGAGAACATCTCAGGATCCAGAGGGGACAAACCAGTTTTGCTGGTTTTCCCATGCCAGGAATACTTGTCAAAAGAGAAAGACCATTTTTTTTTTGCTGATACCTGACCATTTCATCTGCTTGTTTTCCTCTCTGGACCTGCATCACCTAGAGCTGGAAGATTTTCAGTGTCTTTGGCAGAAAACCAACTGAGATGGGCCTGGGATGGTTATGTAGGTCCTGTGGGCTGAAAAACTTCCATCCAGCCCTAAAAAAAGTCCTCCTAGGCATCCTTAAGATGCAGGTGAAGAGCTTGCATCCTTGAGTTTGGAATTCTGGTCCTCCACCTCGGTGGGCAGAGCTGTTCTTCTACACCACAGCAAAGCCTGGTACAGCTGCTCCTGTCCCTCCCAAGAATTTGGGATTGGGAATCTGCAAACGCTGCTGTGTCAAGGGGATCTCTGCTCTGTTCCTTCCTTCTAAAGCGAGCCCTGGGCAAGAGATGGAGTCCTTGAAGGTGCTCAAAGCATGGAGTGGTTCTTCCAGTGTAGGTGTCAGGGATACTTTTTCATGGAAAACTTCATAAAAACCATGATTTTTCTCTTCTGTGAATTCATGCTGCCAGAGCAGCAGCGAGACAATCCAACCCCGAAGTGGAAAAGTTGCTCTTTTCCCCTCAGACTTTGACAGATGGTGCAGATTAGTTTTGAGTTAACACAAGGCTTGTCAGCGGCCCTGGCGTCTCAACATCTGGGTGTAAATGCCAGGCACACCCAGTGAATAAGTCTAGAGACCTCCTGAACTGGTTTCTTCTGAGCTAGGAACACGGATTTCAAACATCCCTCTCCAGATATTCCACCTTTGCTTGCCCTGAGGAAGTCAGTGCCTGCAATTTCTTCTTTCATGGCCTTGTGCCCATCACGAGGCTGGAGTCAGCACCCTGCTGCATTGCAGCTTCCCTGGAGATATCCCTGCTGCTTTTCCAGCCTTGCTGCCACTGGAGAAGAACCAACTGGTCCAACACAACCCTTTCTGTATCTTTGAAGTCTGTTTTTTTCCCCAGATTGCGTTCTGGCAGTCAGAGCCTTTCTGGCCCAGGGATCTGGGGGTGTAAATTCCAGATGGGCACATTTGATTCCCTTGGACTGTGAAAGCAGACACCTCTACAGCTCAGTGTTGATCCCAGAGGATGTGCCATTCAGCAGGAAGCAGGAGGAGCAGGGCAGACCCGTGTGAGGTTCCAGAAGTGCTGGGATTTGGAAAGAGCATCTGCCTTTGTGTCAGGTACCTCTTGAATCTCACGGTGTTCACGCTTTCCAACCTTGCTGCCGCTGGAGAAGAACCAACTGGTCCAACACAACCCTTTCTGTATCTTTAAAGTCTTTTTCCTGCCATTCAGCAGGAAGCAGGAGGAGCAGAGCAGACCCGTGTGATGTTCCAGAAGTGCTGGGATTTAGAAAAAGCATCTGCCTTCGTGTCAGGTACCTCTTGAATCTCACGGTGTTCGTGCCCACCTCGGTGTTTTGCTGCAGGGGAGGATGGAGGTGCTTCAGGAACAGCACCACATGGAATATCCCGAGTTAGAAGGAACCCACAGGGATTGAAATCCAGCTGGCCCTGCTCAGGATGCCCCCAAGAATTCCCACAGTGTGCCTGCAGGACTGGGAAGGCTGTGGGCCTCATCCTGTGTCGATCCTGACTCCTGAACACCAGCCCAGAGCATTTCATAGCTAAAAGAGTCAGAATAAACCAGCTCAGTACAAATGTGCTGCTTGTCTTAGCCACGCTCGACTAAATCCTTCCCTGACTTCCTCCTGACTCCACTTTTCCCACAGATCCATGTGGATAAGAATTCAGGAGCTCTCCATCCCCACGGAGCTGTAATCAGCCATGAAAACCCATCTATCAGAGCCCAAATTTCGTTTTTAGCTCTCACTTGACAGAACTTTTACATGCCCTTACCTTGCCCTGTTGCAGGTCTGTTCCCAGAGGAGCTGGAAGACACGGGGCAGTGAAACTGGATGCTGTGTTCTCACCGTAAAAGAGAGACTGAAAATAGCCTGGAGGATTTGTGGAAAACCCTGTGTTGCTGAAGCATCTTTTGATGTCTTTTTATCTCAGGGTTTTTGTTTGGTTGGTTTTGTTTCTTTTCCTTGTTAAGAGCTGTTTCTGCTGACACCTTGGGAGATGTTGGAGCAGCGACCTCAGGGGCAGGAAAGAAAAAGAATGCCACTGAAGAAGCATTTCCAGAGCTTCGGTGGATGCAGGAAATCCATCCCTGTTCACCATGGAGGCACAGGAGATGGGATATTGCAGTATCCTGGGCTCCAGCACCTGGCCCTTGGATCAGAGCCCTCCAGCCTTTTCCCCAGGTGACAGGGCTCTCCTACAGTGTTTTGACAGCTGAAACAGTCTGGAAATAATGAGCTGGGAGCAATGTTTTCTCTCCTGTCCTCTTCCCACTTGGAGAACAAGATGTATCACGGAGCAGGCGAGGCTGGGGCTGTTTGCTCAGGGCTGCTGTTTAATCAGGGAGCTCTTCCCAGGGACCCTTCCCAGCTTTTTCACCCCCTGCCAGTTGGATGTGATTTTCCCACGTGGCTTTGGCTCAGCAGAAGGACCAGCACCCAGTTAAATGTGGCTCAGGTTTGAAGGTGCAACCATTTGCATCACAATCTTTATTTTATTTTTTGTTTCTAGAGTCGCTTTAATGCTTCCAGAGATCTCTTTTGCAGGGTTTTCTGCTCTGCAGCTGTAATTCTGCTGTCTTTATTTCTGTTCTACGTGCCAGGCCTTCAGCAGGATTTTCCATTTGAATGGCTGCGATTTTAAACTCATTTATCATTTTTATGGGAGTTCAGAGGTATCTTGTGGAAATCACTGCCTGGGAGAGCAGTGAATTTCAGTTTACATCCATTCACACATGGGTTTGCCTCGAGTCAACACCAAGAGTTGACAAGAACTGGAATACAAAACTATGTTGGCCATGGATAGCATCATAAATGCCTGGATAATTAGAATAATAGTAGGAAAAAAATACAGGATCTGGGATTTGTTGTGGTTCTTCCTCATGATAGCACATTTGTCTGTCTTTTCAACATGTAGAATATTTTGGGTTAGGAGGGACCTAAGGGCTCATCAGTGGACAGCCAGTGATGCTTGGCTTGTTCTAAAATAATTCCCATGGAGGGAATCCTGCAGGCTGTGAGTTTCTCTTCTCCTCTTCCAACAAAAGCCTTGGGTGGGTGTGTAAAAGGAAGGGGTTGGATGTAGGGAATGACCACCACAAAAGGCAGCCAGCAACCAGTCCCATCCAAAAAAAAAATCACTGAAAACCCCACCCTTGTGCAAGTTGCAGGCCTGGAATCTCCTGATTTGGAGCTCTGAATTATCTCTGTGGGATCACGGTTAAAATATTCAGGATAACCAGGAAAGGCAGTGTTTTTCCTGCTCTTCCTTGCAGTGTAACCTTTCAAAGGTGTTTTGCTCCTGAAGCACCTGTTCCCAAAGGGAATCTGCATCTTTTGGTGTTCTCCCAGGCTGTTTTGGTTAAGTGCACAAAATGGATATTCCAGGATTTCTGTCTGGTTCAGACCCCCGTGTGTAATGGTGCAGAAGGTTCTTTATCTCGGCTGTGCGCTGAATTCTGAGTGTCACTCTCAGGGAAAACACAAATAAATGCAGTTATTTGGGGTGGAAAGCAGCTTTGGCTGTAGCAGGGAAGAGCCAGCTTGTGGTTTAACTCCCTCTCTGTGCAGAACAGCAGATCGATGATAATTCCACCCCACTCTCAGCCTGCTTCTGGCTGAGCACAGCGGGATTTTTTTCATCCTTTGCTCCTGCAACCATCCAGCAGCCACCAGAGAGGTGGTGGATGTCCCAGTTCTGGAAGTGTTGTTCAAGGCCAGGTTGGGCTTGGGGCAGCCTGGGATGGTGGAAGGTGTCCCTGCCCATGAAGGGCTGCGAGGTCCCTTCCAGCCTGGAGAGAATGCCAGCAGATGGTGCTGAACTTGCACTGACCGGGATACAGGGAAGCAGGAAAACCCTTTGTCCTGCCCCTCCAGCACTGCCTTTTGCCTGGAGTGTAGTGATGGGGCTGGAGTCGAGCTCCATCTCCTTGGGGGCTGGTCCTCTGTGCATCCTTCCAGGTGCAGGAATCTCTCACAGAGCCGCCAGCTCCATCCTGGCGACTCCTTCTGTGTCCCAAGACCTTATGCCTGGTGGAAAAATCACTTGGAGCTTGCTTGTTTGGGGTTTTTTGTTGCGGTTGGTTTGGGTATATATATTTTTTTTTAAAGGAGTGAAAAATAAGCTGTGCTTACAGAAGCATGAGTCAGACTGGCAGTGCGAGCAATTTGCAGGATTGTTTGCTTATCAGCGGCCCGAATCTGCCCCAGTGCTGGGCTTTTTCCTGCTCTTACAGGTGTTTAGAAGTCAGATCTTGTGACTTTTGCTCTGGTAGTCACCCCAAACTTGTCATAATGAAGCAACCATGACAACAGCAGAGCTTTCCTTCAGAGAGGAGCCTGTGGAGCAGCTCTGGTGTAATGTCTGTGCAGTGACTGCTTGAGAATGTCAGGATATTTCTGTAATCGATGAGTTCCATGCAGTAATTTTGGCTGATGATCACTTATTCCATAATTTCATCCTCACAGGGAATGATTTCACAGCTGATATTTTTCTGGGGACTATTAAACCTTTTTATTTTTTCCCCCAAAGGCTCCATGAAAAACGATGCTGTTGCAACACGATCCATGCAACCACATTTATTTCTGGGGCAAATCATGGGATCACAGAATGGTTTGGGTTGGGAAGGACCTTAAAGCCCATCTTATTCCTCCCCCTGCCATGAGCAGGGACAGCTTCCACTATCCCAGGCTGCTCCAAGCTCCATCCAGCCTGGCCTTGGACACTTCCAGGGATCCAGGGGCAGCCACAGCTTCTCTGGGCACCCTGTGCCAGGGCCTCCCCACCCTCACAGCCAAGAATTTCTTCCTAATCTTCAATCTATGTTGGGACAACTTTTCCAGCTGCAGAGCAGAGAAGTTGCATTTGTTTCTAAAGCAAGCCACGGCCCTTGGAGGGACTGTAAAGTCATCACTGGGGAAGTTACTGTAATTTTTTTCCTTTTGGGTGTTGTGTTGTCCCTTTGGGGCAGGGAGAGAGGTGTGAACGTGGGGCAGAGCCTGTGCGTCAGCAGTTTTTGGCTTTCTAGGGCCTCACCTTGTATCTCCTTTCCTATCTAAGGCTGATTTCTCCAGGCCAACCTTCCTGTCCCCATGTATATGGTTAACTTGACCACCAATAATGGCTGAAGGGACACATCCTGTTTTTTTCACCCTCTGGAGTGGATTTGCCATAGAAAGGGCCCGTCTCACCACCCATGAAATGCGGATGGGTGATGCCAAAGCCTTTGGAGAGCCCACTGAAGAGGGAATCATTCTTTCCTGGACACCAGTGGGTTGGGAGGGAGCTGTGTGACTCACTAGGTGGATTCCAGAGGCTGGAGTTGATTCCCAGTGAGAAGCCTCCCCTGTTGCCTGGAAAGCCTTGGTTCTTGTGGGGTGTTTTGCCTGCGAAGGGCTGAATGCATCAGATCAATTTGGATGTGCCTGATCCCACAAATCAGCACCTGCTCGGCAAACTCCCGGAATGAGCCTTGACACGTGTTTTATTTTTGGGTGCAGAGTGAGGGAGCCATTCATCTCAAGCTGATTTGCAAGGATAAACTGGAGTGGGAGAGCAGCACTGACTCAGCTCAGCGTTCCTGGGATGAGTTCAGCGCTAACCCCTATTAATGATTTGGCACAGCCATTGAAAACGTGGGAAATCAGCTGCTGAGGAGAATTCAGATGTCCTGGCTGACTTCAATCTCCAGGCATGAAATGTCACCTCTGTTTTGAATATTTTGTCTCTTTATTGGTGGCGATGGACAACTGTGCATCTGGTTTAAGCATTCCTTGATCTGATCCCCTTCCATCAAGGATGCATCTTCCTTGCTCCAACTCCCCCTGCTCTGGGACACTTATCTGGAAGGACAGATGCTGGTATGGATCTGGCTTGGCTGTTTTTTTCCTGGCAGGCATGGTGAAGTACAGGCACAGGTTTCCCAGAGGAGATGTGGCTGTCTCATCCCTGGAAATATTCAAGGCCGGGCTGGACAGGGCTTGGAGCAACCTGGTCTGGTGGAAGGTGTCCCTGCCCCTGTCTAGTTCCAGGGAGTTGGAACTTGATGGGCTTTAAGGTCCCTTCCAACCCAAACCGTGGAGGAATTTCTGTGGATTCCTTGAGAAAGTTGTCTGGTGCCACTGGGAATTGCGGGAATTGCCCGATTTTGTTGCTGCTCTGGGTTGTGTCCAATTTGCTGCTTCTCAAGTGCCTTGTCGAGAATAGTGTGGATGGCCCCGAGGAGGAAATCAGGGGGTTGGCCTTGGCCTGGAGAATGGCATTTCTTGCTGGGGGGACAAGGGAGACTGAGGTTCCCAGGCACCAGAGGGAAGGGTGGCTACGGGACTTTTTGGGAATTCATGGTGGTGCAGGGAGGAGGATGGCTGGCAGGCTGTCCCTGCAGTCCAGAGAAGAGCAGGGGGACTGGCATCAACCAAGGCATGGACCCACAGCCAGGTCCTCCAGGGCTGGTCTGCTTCTCCCCCAGAAGCAGCTCTGTGTTTCCCCAGGATAACAGATTTCCACACATCCATCTGTTAGATCCCCAGGGATTGCAGCACTCGAGATGATCGCTCGCCGCCGCGCGTTCTGCCAGCCACTCACGAGCAGGGTGGCGGTTTGTTTTCTGAATTTTAAGGGGTGTTTATGCACTGGAGGATCCAAAATGAATAATTCTGGCTGCTCTAAAGCAATTATCTTCTTTCAGCGAGCAGCCTTCAAAGAAAATGTTGCTGTAGACAAACCATTAGGGAAGCAGACGAAATACTCTGGGGCTCAGATAGTTGTGAAAGGACCAGTCCTGCAATTCCTGGTCCCATGTAGCCTCTTCCACAGGGAAATCAAGTTTTCCTGTAAAATTAGGCGTCAGGTGTCAGAAGCTGGCATTTGTGCCTTTCTGAAGTGGCTGGGGGTACATTGGAAGCTCTCCTTGAAGCAGAGCTCCAAGGCTTGTTGGTAGAAATGCACCTGGATGCATCCAATTGGAACTGCTGGTGCCAGGTGGGATCAGCACTCTCTGTTTTCCATGATGTTCTGGCTTCCCACCCCCAAATTTTGGCCTGACCTTAAAAAGGAAAGTGGTTTTCTCCTCTGATTATGCCTACAAGTGTGAGGAGTGAGAGGATTGTACCTGCTGGCCCTGGAGAGATGGGTTTCCCTGCCTGTGCCTCAGGAAGGGATATCGAGGCATTGAGCAGCTGACTGGGTTCATAAAAAGAGCCCGAAAAACAATAACAACAAAGCTGTTTAAAGCTTTGATGTGCCTTGCCTGTCCTTGCACCCAGCTTTGTGCATCTGTTTTGCTGCAGGGCCGAGCTCTGATCCTCCACGGACGCTCAGGATCGGGTTTCTTTACATCCTGCCTCCAGCTGTGCTGCCAAATCCGGCCGTATTTGGCCGGTCTGGGCTGCCAGGATCTATCAGAGTGAGGATGAGCACCGCTGTGATGCCTCCAGCCTGGGGGCTGGTGGCTGCTCTGGTGGCTCAGGTGGCAGACACGGCTCTCTGGATGCAGGGTCACCGCCAGGAGCATCACACACTCCGTGTTTAGCGTGAGTTATTCCCTGTGGACAACATCCTGTCTGGGCAAAAGGGGCTTGCTTTTAATCCTGGGTGAGATGCACCTCACAGCTGGCTGCAAAATCAGTTGTGCCTGGCACTTGGAAAGGAAACACAGCTGGGAGTGTCTGAGGCCAGGTTGGACGGGGCTTGGAGCAACCTGGGATAGCGGAAAGTGTCCCTGCCCATGGCAGGGGGGGGGATTGGATGATTCCAATTTAAGGTCTCTTCCAACCCAAACCATTCTATGATCCTGTGCCGCAATAATGGACACGGCCCAGGGAGGAAGGAGAGAACCGAACTCAGGATTAACTAGATAGAAATGCCTTTATTTATTTATATACAGAAGGGTTTTATACCCTAGGTTGTAGAGAGTAATTGGATCTTCGTTAACCACCTCTCAGGGTTATTGGCTAGATCTTAAAAACACCCATTTCCTGAACAATCCTTCAGACTAACAATGACAAAGTGCAAAAACACCTCACAGGTGCAAGATAGAAAAATTATTTACAAAAGCTCTCTAGCTGTTTTGCAGCTAGCCCCATGAGAAAGTGAGAATGCTCACGGACACAGGCAGATACTGAAAAATCTCTCTGCCACCAAGCTTTCAGCGTCCACAATCCTGCTCTCTGAAGGTGCTGTTGGACAGCTTGCTGTCTCTTACCCCTTGTCCCATGGCTGCAGATCATCCTAAAAAATTTGCCCCCATCTTTCAGGTGCTCCCACACCGGGTGTGGAAATGCCACCCCCCAGCTGTGCTTGCCTCCCCTGGCTCAGGAGGTACCACTTGCAAACCCTCCTGACAAGAGACAGGAGCATCCATTACGTGGGGATTTCGTCCCAAATCCTCTTTGGGGACAGATGTGGGGCACAGTTTGACAGCAGCAGCCTGGCTCTGTTAGTGTGACACAGCAGAGAGGACGCATTCAGGGCCTGGCTCGAGGGTGTAAAGCACATTTGGAAGAGGAATTGTGATTTATGATGGAGCTGCGCAGCCCAGTGTGACTGCAGCATTTGGCTGCCTCTGTTATGTACTCATCTCTTGGGTTTCTTTGTAACTTCTCCGTGTTTTATTTCACATTCCACCTTCCCCTGTTGAGCCTGGCAGTCTGGAAACAAGACTCTGAGAGGGCTTGGCCAACCAGAATTAATTGGTGCCGTTCCTGGGTAATTTTGAACATTCTGCTGGTCACTACACTTTTACTACAGCCCTCCAACTAGCTCTGAGCTTGCTTGAGCCTGTGAGGGTGGGATTTCCCTTCCTCGGGCTTGGAGTTCAGGGAGTGAGCCCATCCCTGTGCACCTGACCTGGCTGTGACCACTGTGAAGGCCAAATTCCTGGGCTCTTTGGCTCATTCTGCCTCTCACTGCGTCATGTCCTTGTTTTGGCAGTCTCCCTGTCCGGCTATCCAGCCTGAAATTCTCGGGGGCCAACTTCTCCTAATGGAGACCAGGAATCTGGGTCACTGCTCACGGGCTGGAGGGTGGGATTAAACAGCACTTGTTTGATAAGCTTGCTCCCTGCAATGAGAAAACATCCTGGTGTGATGCAGAAGGTGCCTTTGAAGCCTCAAGAGATCCTGGAGTAAGGCAAGATAGAGGAGGAGGGGGGAGTGAGTCTAATCCTGGATTTAATTGGCACGGAGGAGTTGCCTTTTGTGCGTGAGGGTTCCGTGCCAGCGTGGTGGCTGTGCTGTGATTATTGCAGGGCTGAGTGGCGCTGGCTCTGTGTCCCCTTTGCCATCGGCCAGGGGCGAGTGTCACTTCCCTCTCCTCCTGCAGATCAGTGTTTTCCTCAGGGGCCGGATCATATTTCAGCACCAAGGTTCTCAAAGTGCACCCACGACAGTTTGCCCGTAAACTGACGCGGCCTTGTCAGCAGAAGGAAGGCCACGGATTGAATTCCATTTCTGCCTGTCCGTGGGTCTCAGTGCGTTGAATCCTGGAATATTTTGGGTTGCGAGGGACCTTAAAGTCCATCTCATTCCACCCCTTGCCACGGGCAGGGACATTTTCCACTGTCCCAGGCTGCTCCAAGCCCCATCCAACCTGGCCTGGGACACTTCCAGGGATCCAGGGGCAGCCACAGCTTCTCTGGGCACCCTGTGCCAGGGCCTCCCCACATCACAGGGATGAATTTCTTCCCAATATCCCATCTATCCCTGCCCTCTGGCACTGCCACTTTCTTTGCCCAAGGTCCAGGTTGGCCAGCAGGCCTTTTGGCTGTTCATTAGAGTCAGCATCCTCCAGACTGGGCTTCTGAAATCTGCCCCATTCTCGTTTCTTTGTATATTTGGAGTTTCAGGTAAGTTAAATGTACCTTTTCAAAAGTTTAGAGTGGTACTTTGTAGAGAGGAATGAATAAGGAATGTGCAGTGCAAGTTCACCAGAGTTCATAAAATATTTGCAATTCCCCCATCGTCCCTGAATTCACACTGACTCAAGAGCCTAAAGCAGGGGCCAAGTTTTAAAAGCTTTTGTGTTTACAAAAAACAATAGTTGTCTTTGGTCATCGTATCTGACAGCTGAATTGTTTTTCCAGTGGGGAAAAAAGCACCATTTTTATAGCTAAATATAGCAAATATGAACTCTGACCATAGGCAGGGCAGCCTGAAGGTATCAGAAGTTTTATTTCTGGGCTTTAAGTCGAGGGGAATTATGGAGGTGAGCGGGTTCAAAGACTGCCTGGTGTAGAAGCAGGTGTGGCTCTCGAGGGGAAAGGTGGATGAATGCAGGCAGTGGAGCTGATGTGGAAAACCGAGAGGAAGAAGTGAAACACCTGTGTGTGCAATTCCTGGCCCTGCTGGTGGAAGGGAGATCTGGGCATGATGTCTGCTGATGGTGACACCTTCTTGGCCCAGGAAACGACAGGGCTGCAGCTCCTGCCAGCATTTTGGGTTGTCCTGGCCAACCTGAGCCCTGGTTTACTTTCTGTGCCTGAGTTCAGCTTCCACGAGCTCATTTAGGTAGAATTCTAGTGGGTATCACACCTTCTTGCGTGGGTTTTTCTGTGTGTTTCATCGGGAGGCACTGCAAGCAGCACGGTGTAAAATCCCGTTTTTTGAAGGTATAGAAAGATGCTTATGTCTTAATTGAACATCTGTTTAATTTAATTGGTGCCTGCTGGCAGGGGGCTGGTCTTGGGGACAGGCCCTCAGCTCTTCACAGAGGTGCTGTGAGAACTCCCTGTGTGACTCTCTGTGCACGTCCCTGATATCTACCCCTCATCACTGTGTACCAGCTGTGGGGCAGCTGGACCCAAATCAAGAGCACCCTGCTGCAGTGGGAGGTTCTGGGATCCCTCTGCAGCATCTCCTCGCCTCCCTGTGGGACCAAACCAGGCTGGGCATCCCTTGGCTGAGCATAAATCCCTTTTCCTTCCCGCTGTGGCAGCAGCTCCCACCAGCCAGGCCCTCGCTGCCTTTCTGCTCCAGCAGCTTTGAACAAAAAGCCCCCTGTGCTTGCGTCCGGCCTCTTTAATTTTAACAAAAATTTTAACAAAAGCGTGTTCTGCCCGTGCTGCAGTCAGGGGATGAGGGAAGAGCGAGAACAATAAGGGCAGAGGGGCCAGGTCCTCTCTCCCTCACCACGTTTAAGCACAATAAATAAATGGAGGCTGTTAAATGCTTAAAGTGCCAGAGAGCATCTCCGGAGGAGGCCTCCCCTCCTGCAGCTCCAGGGAGTCAGCTGAGGGGATGGGAAACGTCCCCAGCAGTGCTCACAAGCCTTAAATGCTCACAGCAGTGCCACTGCTGGGCTTAAATGTGGCTCTTGCTAATGATGCCTCCCTCGATGGGGCTTTTTTAGCTGTGATGCTGTTTAGGATTAATGACAAGGTCTGATTGTCCTCGCTGGGGTGGTGCATGGTCTAATCAAGCCTGTTCTTATTAAGAGTGATGCCGGGAAGCCAGCTCCTACCCGAGCATCAGCGAGAATTTCTAGGAAGTTGGAGCAAAACGAGAGTGGGCTTGGAAGTTTTGTGACTTCTGAGGGGCTCTGAGACGGTGAAATCCTCAGATGATGAGTAACAGGGTCATATTTTTCACTAAAAGTCGTGTTTACTTTTGTGAGGCTTTTTCGCCTGGCTTAAAATCAATTCGGCTGAGCTGATTTTTAAAGCCAGGCAGAGTCTCAGTGCAGCTGCCTTTGGGGAGAGACTTGAAAGTGAAATAACTATTAAGGCTGGGAAAGTCCTCCAAGATCAGAGAATCCAACCAGTGACCCAGCACTAAACCATGTCACCAGGACTTTCTGCATGCACCTGCTTTCAAAACACCTGGAACTGGCCTGGACCAGAGGATATTTTAGGCTTTTTCTGGTGGGTTTTGGTCTCCTGTCAGTGCATCAGTAGGATTAGGTAATTTACTCCTAGGTGTTTACTGGGGTAAACTTATCAAGGAAGATGAAATGTAGGTGATCTGATATTACAGCAGCTCATTTAAACTTTACTTTTAATCAGATATTGAGCCACAAAGTGCTGCTTCACTGTTCCATCCCGTATTTGTGAGCTCTGGCATCAGTGAGGGATGCTGGAATTGGATCAATTGGGGGGGGAATACACTGAATAAAATAAGAAGTGTTGTCAGCCTGATCTAACAAAGAGAGGATGGTGTCTGTGGAGTTCAGTGGGATCAGGACTGGGCAAGTGAGGCTGGAAAAAGTTCAGGAGGTGAAACTTTGTGGCTGGAGGCACAACCAGCCTGAGTGGCCACCACATTTTGCAGCAGGAGAGGCTAAAAGGTGGCAAAGTACCCTGCTGAAAGGTGAGGGGTGCTTCAGGAGGAAAGTTAAATCCCTGTATTTTGGCTCGGCACCTGGCAGTGCTTGCTTTGTGCTGCCAATGCCTTAATTAATTGCTTTTATTTCTCCTGTGCCGTATAATGCAGCCTGCTCAGTAACTGTGGAGCTGCTCTGCTTCCTTCAGATGGATGGATAATCCTTCCCAACTCCAAGCACGTTGTCCCAGTCTTTCCACATCAACGTGGGGGAGTTGCCACGCGAAGAGGAGACAAGTGGCTCCCGCTTGAAAAAAGCAGAAGAGGCATTTCCGTCCTGAAGGTATTGACTGGAAGGGCTGCCTGGGCTCTGACCTGCTGCAGCTTTGTGTGTTTTGGGGAAGGAGCCTGAAATCCAGGCTTTTTCTGGGAAAAAGCCCATGTGGGCTCCTCAGCTTCTGCACCTTCCTGTTTGGGAACCCCAAGAACACAATATGGGGGGGGGAAATTATTTTGTGGCCAGGAAAATCTCTGCTCTGATACTTCCTATTCCTTCCTGAGGAACCAGTCTCATGCCATGGATAGATTTGCTGCTGGAAGCTGGAGGGAGGAGTGGGACAAAGCTTGAGAAACTCCCCTTGGCTCTTCCCACCCTTTGTGAAATAGGGATGCTCCAGGATCTGTCTCTGCAGTGAGGTGGTTCATGTTCAGCAGCAGCTGGGAACTTACAGGTGACTGGGCTTTGGAGCTGTGAGGTTTTCTGGGCTGCTGTCCTGTGTTCCTGTGTCCCTGTCCTGTCCATGGATGCTCCTGCCTGTGTATGGCTAGTGGGAATTTTATGGTATTATTGTGGTAATGTGAATTTAAATAATTATTATTAAATCATAGGTGGTCCAAGGAGAGCTCAGACTTAGATATTTCTTTTTTTATCTTGAGGCATCCAGTGAGCCACCATCCTCCTGGGCTGGAACAGCAGCTCAGGGACACATCAAGCCAAAAAAATCTTGTACTGGAGTAAAGAGTGGGCTAGGTTTGACATGGGCTTTTTAAGTAAAACCACTTCAAATGGTGCTTAAAAAAAAAAAAAAAGAGAAAGACAGATTAACATCTCCTTTACAGTCTGAAATTATGGACTTTGTGCTGGAGACCAGGCTCCCAGACCACCCTTTTTCTATTTATTGCCCATAGCAATTTCCTCGGCCTTCAGGAGCTTCAGGGTAAACTGAACACTGTAATTACCCTAGAGGTTACCAAGGCACTTTCTCCACCCCACTGAAAACTCTTGTGAAGTTTCTGCTGTAACTAAAGCTTCTCTTGCAAAAGGCAGGACACAAAATGCCTTTAGAGGTCTCCACCATGTTTACATGTGAAGGACAGCTGTGGATTTCGTGCTTCAAGGAGAGCCAGGCTGCAGTTAACTCATATCTTTATGGGGAGCTTTGTACTTTTTTTTCCTGCTTTATTCCCAGAGTATTCCCATGGGACAGGAGTAGTCTTGCCCCACTCCTGGAAGTGTTCCAGGCCAGACTGGATGGGGCTTGGAGCAGTCTGGGGTAGTGGAAGGTGTCCCTGCCCATGGCAGGGGGTGGGATGAGATGAGCTTTAAGATCCTTTCTCACCCAAACCGTTCTGGGATTCATGGATTCCTGTGCCAAAAACATTTCTGCACCATTACAGCTGTAACTCGCTCCTCGCCTGAGCATGTCAGTGCTGTATTTATTATTTGTGCCAGATTTGGGAGCGTCCCACCATCTGCAAGTCACGGAGGATCCCTCCCTGGCTGGGGAGGAGCAGAGGTTGCTGTAGCTCAGAGCCAGGCAGTGAAAGCGTTTCTTTCACCTGCTCCAGGGCGGGTTTGGACTGGGTAACAGGAGAAATGTCTTCACTGAAAGGGTGATCAGGCCTTGGAACTGGCTGCCCAGGGCTGTGGTGGAGCCACCATCCCTGGAAACATCCCAAAAATGTCCCTCTGCTTTCTGCTCCCTGTCGGTCGCGCTGCACGCGCAGAGCCTGGAGCAGGCCGCGGGCTTGTGGCCACACAAAGGGTTTCCTGAGGAGGGGCTGAGTGTCCTGGGTGGAAATCTGGGCGTGCAGCTGTGTCTGGAGAGGCAGAAAGCAGCAGTTCTGAGCCCCTGGCTGCTGAGGAGGCAATGTGGGAGCCTGAGGCTGAAATGTGGGCCCGACCCTGCTGGGTACAGACAGCACCGAGGGCCCAGGGGGGTTTTGGGGAACGTCAGCTGGTTCCAGCTGCCCTTGTCCGAAGCAGAAAGGTGCCTTCATCCTCAGCCAAAGGCAACTGTCTCCCCTGGCTGCCTGGAGGCCTCGTGGGGCTGATAACTCCACATCTGCTCCGCTTCCTTGGGCAGGCGGGTGCATCAAAGCCTGGGCTGGGCTGGCTCCCTGCACGTGGGATGAATTAGGGGATGAATTAGTGGGACTGTGTGTGCAATTAGGTGCCCAGCACGTCCCTGCAGCACAGGGTGCAGCTGCCTCTCTGCTGTGCTGAGGGGAAAGTGGTTTTTTTTTCCTTTCCTTTGCAGCTTCTGAGATGTGTTTCGGTGGGGGTTCAACCCGCCAGGGAGGGAACGAAGTTAATCTGAAAGGGAGCTTGGTGGGGAGGGAGACCACATCTCGTGAAGAGTCAGCTGGGAAAAAAACTCTCCAGGATAACACAGATATTTTGCAGAGCAGCTTCTTGTGTTGCTCAGCCTGCTGGAAGCCGAAGCACAGGCAGAGATTTCCCTCAGCCACGGAGGATGCTGTGAAGTACCCAGAGCTGGCCTCTGCACCTCTGTGAGCACCTCAGAGCTCCCTGGAGGCTGATCAACTCCATCCTTCCTGGTATTTGACCCTGACTGGAAACCGTTTGGGATGGTGGAAGGGCAGGAGCTGATTGAACAGCTTCCCTAAAAAAGGCTTCCAGGGAAGGGGTGAGGCCTGTGCTCCTGGGCACGAGGAGGGCAGGGGGCATCTCTGTGCTGCTGTGGTGCCACAGTGGGAAGACAGCAGGACAAAGCTTCAGATGGCAGCCTGAATGCAAAGGCTGCCATCAGGGCAGGCTTCAAATAGAGAGGGGAATTTTTATTTCACTCAGTGCTCCAAAACCTTCTCTTCCACTTTCCTGCTGGGATGTACGCGTTCGGCAGCGGGAGCTTGGTGACACAGGCTGGCAGGAAATCTCATGGACCAATTTTCTCTACCTTTCTAGATTGCTGTTAAGTTGCAGGACCCCACCTTTTATCCTCCACAGCTGTGCTCCAGCTCCAGCAGCAGAATTGAGAGCAGAGGTGCCATCCTGTAATAGTTTGTGCTGTGCTTTCCTTCCACGAGTGAGACACTTGGGTTGGAAGGAACCCAAAATCTCATCCCATTCCACCCCCCTGCTGTGAGCAGGGACACTTTCCACCATCCCAGGTTGCTCCAAGCCCTGTCCAGCCTGGCCTGGAATACTTCTAGGGTTAAAGAATCCACAGCTTCTCTGGGTACCTCATGCCAGGGCCTCCCCACCCTCACAGGGAACAATTCCTTCCCAATATCCCATCCATCCCTGCCCTCTGGCAGTGGGAAGCCATTCCCTGTGTCCTGTCCCTCCATCCCTTGTCCCAGGTCCCTCTCCAGCTCTCCTGGAGCCCCTTTAGGCCCTGGAAGGAGCTCTGAGCTCTCACTGGAGCCTTTTTTCCTCCAGGTGAGCACCCCCAGCTCTCCCAGCCTGGCTCCAGAGCAGAGGGGATCCAGCTCTTGGAGCATCTTTGTGGTGCACAGGCAGCCTCTGCTCAGTTCCTTGAGCTTGGTTGGAAAGAGCCTTCTAAATTCCTGGGTTACTCCTTGGGCTAAATGGGACTTGCAGAGATCTAAACCATCGTGGGGGCTGTGGAGTCCTGGGTTGTTGTGTGGGACCTGGATGTGTCAGGGTTGGGGTCTCCTAACTTCGGTGCCGTGCCGCTGCTGCAGCTCAGCTCCCTTTCCTGGCTGACTTATTTCCTAGGGCTCAGACTCCCTTTGAGATCCTCGGGTAGAAGAAGTGTCCTTCTGGTATTCATTTCTCAAAAACGTGGAGTTGTGGGCAGGGATTAAGCCGTGCTTAGATGCAGGGAGTGCTTCAGTGGAGAGCTGGAGCCATCTGCTCTGCAGACCAGATTCCAAGGTCCCCCCACATTCCTCCTGTCCCTGGCTGAGCCAAAGCAGCAAAGACCCTTCTCAGTGCCCCTCTGCTTCCAGGCACAGGAGAAAAATCCCATAATAACCACCCGACTGGGCAACCAACAGCCCTCTCCCTGTGGTAAAACCTTAAAGCAGTGCCCGGCACTCTCTCCCAGCAGTGCAGAGAAAAAGGTGAAGTCACTGAGGAATGCCATTTATACCGAGGGAGAAAAGAAAATGACTCATTCCCCACAGCCTAAGGGCAAATTCGGTGGCTTCTGCATCTCAGACGGCTCTGTTGGTTAACTCGAAAAGAATCCCTTTAAATTCCCATTCCCTTTCTCAATGCAGCGTTTCTCCCCTGCTGATTGACTCATTTCCTGGAAATCTCTGAGCAAATGCAGCCTTCCCGGCGCTGTGGATTCAGGACTATTGTGTGGTGGAAGTGCTTTACCTGGTGGGGTGGGGAGAGGTTCTTCATCGTCAGCCTTGAAAAAGGGGTGAAAATGCTGGTGCTCAAACCTGTCTGGGTAACTCCAAGGAGCAACAGGTGCTGTTCACAACTCTCCCTTCGGGTTTTGGGGTTGGGTTTGGTTTTTCACTTGTTATCAAACTCTCTGTTGAACTTTGAGGTTTGTTTAGGAGAGTGGGATGCTGTAGTTTTGTCCTGGATGCAAGAAAATATTTTCAGTTCAATGTAAGCAAAGGGTTGGGACGAGCTCATCCTTCAAAGATGACTGGAGCCTCTGCAGCCGTGGAATTCCTGCCTAATTTTTCCATCAAAGCTCATTCACTTGAAGGCCAGGTCTGCAGGGGATGTAGCAGCAGCTGTGTTGAAAAAGTAAGTTTATTATAGTGTAAAGTCTCAGTTGCATCTGGATTTGGTGGCAGATTCCCATTTTGTGGGAAAAAAGAGCAGCTTGGATTTCCTTCCACCGTGCAGAGGAGATGAAGGCTGCTCAAGAACAGACTAGAAACCCCAAACTTTTCTTTTTGTGTTAAGAATGGACTCATTGGAGGAGTAATTCTGTGTAAGGGTGGGATTCTGGAGATAAAGAGAGGCAGAACTGGGAGTTTGGGCTGAAACCATTTCCCCACATTATATTATTCGTGGTTGCTCCTTGCAGAATGCAGGCATTCCCCTTCTCAAAGCTCACAGCCAAAAGCAGTTTCTGATGAAGGGGACGACACAGGATGTTTGGATTTGGGACACAGATGATCCCTCGTGCAGCAGGATTCACTTTCAAGCTGTCACAGCAGCCACGTGGTGGTGAAATATCTCCCGTTTGGAGGTGCCTGCTCCCAGCTGGGGTAAATCAGCCTGGATTCCTCCCAGGCTGGGATGGCTGAGAGCAGTTTAGGTCTTGGCTTGTGGTTTGTGTGCTGCTCGCTTCGTACAGGGAAAAATGGAAAAAAAAATTAGTTTGGAGGGAAAATGCGCTCTGCAAGCGTGGAGAAGCCCCTCTACCAGGAGTTCTTGTGCTGCTGAATGAGAGCAGAGGACTTTTGGGTGAGGTTTGCCCCTCACCAAAGCCGTAGGATGCTGGTGGCTGTGCCCCCCACACGGTCCAGCTCCTCTTGGTTCAGATTGGATTTTAGGAAGAATTTTAGGAAAGAAATTGTCCAGCCCTGGCACAGCTGTCCAGAGCAATGGTGGAGTCCCCATCCCTGGAGGGATTTAAAAGCCGTGTAGATGTGGCACTTGGGGGTGTGGGTTAGTGGTGGGCTTGGCAGTGCTGGGGGAATGGTTGGACTTGATGACCTTGGAGAGCTTTTCCAACCTAAATGCTGCCATGATTGATCCCTTATTCTTCTCTGAGCTGCAGGCTGGAGACTCCAGCCAAGTGTGTTGCTCTTGGTGAGGTGCTAATGGGAATTAAGAGCAATAGGAACCTCTTTATATTGAAAAACCTCCATTTCATAGCCTGCTTGCAGAAACCCCAAACCTCCCAGCCTGTGCTTCCCCTCCTGCTTCTCCACATCCCTGCCCTCACCTCCCTGCTGAGGTGAAGCGACTCCACCGTAAATCTATTAAAATATTAACGCAGAAGACTGAAGCCCTGCACTAAAAAGCATGGCCCAGAGAGAGGGAGGTCGTTTGTCTGCGGAGACTTCAATCAATACCCTGCTGAATCACTCTGCAAATTGCATCGGTTGCCGGGGAGAGGGAGCCCCGGGCAGCTGCTGGGATCTCTCAATCCTCACCGATGCTGGAGCAGGCAGTGCCTGTCTGCAGCTGGCCAGCTGTTCTGGGGACACCACGCTGGGAGAAAAGCCAGGAGAGCCCCAGGCCCGTGGTCTGACCCACGGCTGGGTGACAGCCCTGTTTCTTGCTCTCCTGCGGGAAAGGCAACCTTTCAAACCCCTCTCGATGGCTTCGTGCAGCTACGCAGCCCCTCTGGGGTCGTACGGTGGGTCCTCCCCTTCTGAGTGGGGTTTCTTTGTCCCTTGTGTCACCCTCTGTCCTGTGAGTGCTGCTGCTGCAGCATTCTCAGTCTTCAGCAGGGCCAAGCCTCTCCATTTCCTCATCTCCAGGCTTCCAGGTCAACCTCTGCACAACCCCACAGCAACGGGCCATCGGATTTTTTAGCCCCTCCCCAGGTATTTTTCAGGCTGTTACCTCCTTTAATCATGACTTGTTGAACCCGTGAATCCTCCCGATAAATCAACCCCTCAAGACCCGCGTTGTTAATCAGCTCAGGGATCTCTCTGCATTTCAGCCTTTCTGGGAGCAGCTCGCCACGAGCCCGATGAAATCCAGATGCGGGTCCCGTGGAGAGGAAGGGTTCCTTCCCTGCTCCACGTGCTGTGTGACACATCCAGGCCCATCCATCACGGCGTCCCGCGGAGCAGAAGGGACGCTCGGCGGCGGTTCAAAGGGAAGCACAGCTGAGCAGCAGAAGGCACAGCAAGGGCTCTCCCCTGGCTGAGGCTGCTGCTTGGAAGTCTCAAAGACAAGGCTTGGGGCTGCTTTGCTGCATCCAGAACAGGCTCCCCATGGAATGGCCACAGTTTCAAGGCTGCCGGAGCTCCAGGAGCTTTTGGACCATGCTCTCAGGGATGCACAGGGTGAGATTGTTGGGGTGAGCTCTATCCTCGTTGGTCCTTTCCAGCTCAGGGTTGCTGTGGTTGAGCAGGCGTAGCTTGTGCCTTGAGCTCAGCTGGGCTGGGATGGTGGCACTGAAGGATGTGGGAGTCCCGAATTTTTCCTCTCCCTTGGAGAAAAGCAGCCTAACTAAAGCTTCCCAGCACCTAATTAATTTTCACTGATTTCTCACAAATAATTATTGACGGTAGTGTTAACTTATTCCCTGCTCATAGGCTTGTGGCAGAGGGTAGGAACCTCTCTGTTCCCAAGCCGTGCCATCCTCACTGTTGACTCTGATTACGGATTTGTCCCTCTCACTTGACAAAACTGGGATGGATATCACCCCAAAAAAGCTTTTTCTGGGCTATTGATCTTTCCAAATAGGTGAAAGGTTTTGAGCCGCCTTCTAAAACCTGGCTTCATGGCCAGAGGCTGAAAGAGCAAAGCCAGACCTGGAGTTCTGGGAATCTCCTCACTGTCAGGGTGGGGAGGCAGTAGGGATCTGAGGCCCTGCTGATGGCTGGGGTTGATCCCGAATCCCCTTAAACTGGGTCTAAAAATGTGCCTGCGTGCATTATGGGGCAGGGTGAGGAGGTTTTGGAGCAGCTGAGGGAGCTGGGAAAGGGGCTCAGCCTGGAGAAAAGGAGGCTCAGGGGGACCTTGTGGCTCTGCACAACTCCCTGACAGGAGAGTAGGGTGATTGGGCTCTGCTCCCAGGGAACAGGGACAGGAGGAGAGGGAACAGCCTCAAGCTGTGCCAGGGGAGGTTTAGATTGGGCATCAGGAAGAATTTCTTCATGGAAAAGAGTGGTCAGGCCTCGGAAGGGGCTGCCCAGGGTATTAGTGGGGTCCCCATCCCTGGCGGAGCTCAAAAGGCGCTTGGGTTTTGCCATGGGGACGTGGTTTTGTGGTGGCCTTGGCAGTGCTGGGGGAAGGGTTGGACTCGATGATCTTGGAGGTCTTTTCCAACCTTAACAGTCCTGTGATTCTTTACTGGTTTAAAAGAAAAGCGTAACTTGTGTCACGATGTGTTCCTAAGCACAGGACAACTTTTTTTTCCGGCTTTGCTGGTCCTGGGAATTACCTGGGTTCCTTTCCACTCCTGAGACCTCTCTGGGCTGTGCTGATTTCAACGGGGAACTCGCTCTCCTGGCAAGTCAGCGTGGCATGAGCCAGCTGCCTCCTGCCCTGCCTGGGCATCACCCCCTTCCCGGAGCTCGGAATGCTCAGCCACAGGGGAGGCACCTCCCTGGCAGGCACGGCCCCGCTCCCAGGAGGATTCCTGTCAGCGTGAGTGTCTGTGCTGTCCCCTCAGATTAGGCAGCTGAGGACAGGAGCTGGATGCAGACAGCCCGCTGGCAGAGATGCAGATGGAGCTGGCTTGCCCTGCTTTTGAGGCTGCAGCTTCCCAGGATGGCCCTGAGCCCTGGAGATTTTATATCCCTGTCCTTTATGGTCTCGCTGGCCTGGAGCTGGTGACAAGCCCAGCCATGGCCACTGTAGGGGACCAGGGGTCTCTGCCACCGGCTTCCTGCCTGGCAGGGGAAGAGGGGGCTGCTACCAGCAGGGAAAATCCCCTCTGCCATAATCTCACACCTCCCTGGCTGCCCTAACAAAGCCCGTGCTCAAGGGAGCACAAACCCACCCTTTCCTGGGGTTCCTTGGATTTGCTTTCCTCAGTTCCTTCTTTGTTTTTTGTTCCTGAGCTGTAACACAGGCAAGAAAGGAGCTCGAACCAGGATCCCTGGAGGCAAGGAAGCTATTGTCCTAAAAACAAAGGAACTTTTCCTCACATGCACCAGCAACAATAGGAAGTGCCCCAGAGCCTTTACTTCATCCTGGACTGGGCTTCCTGATGTTTTCCAGGATGCTTGTCTGGTCTGGTTTAGCCAGAAATGGCAAATTACGCATTCCCTCTCACCAATCCTAGAAGAATTGTGCTGCTGCTTGGCTCAGCAGCAGGATGGAGCAGGAAAGCAGAGCTGGTGCAGCAGGTTTCTGTTCAACAGGTGAGAAATCTTTCAGGACTTCCCTCTGCCCTCACCAGCATCTTTAGAAGTGGCTGTATTTCATTTTTTCCACAGGGAGAAGAGTAGAAGGAAAGGAAGGCCTGAGGTCTGCAAACAGGTCAAAACCTCAGCGGAATGGTTTTCCATGCAGTGCCACCTACTCAGCTTCTCTCTCTGTCTCAGACTGGCCCAAGGGGCACACGGAGATGCCCAGGGGACTGGAGACCACCTTCACTTGGCAGCAGGCACAGGCTCAGAGCTGCTGGAAGCTTCCTGGGATGCTCCAGAGTCGGAACTGGAAATGGACACGGACATGGCCACTGCCTGCTCACGTTTTCCCAGCAATCCCAAACTGAAGAGGAGGTTTTGTTTTTTTTTTTCTTTCCTAGGAGGTACTGGCATTCCTCCAAGCACAGAGGGACCAGATGGAGCAGTAACACAGCTAAAACTTGGGGGGGTGGAGGGGAGGAGGGAGGGGAAGGGAGTATCTGTTAAGGAGCTAGCTTGAAAATAAGATCATGGAAACCAGCTGTTGCTTCAAGAGAGGGTTTTGTTGCTGACTCTAGAAGAGGACAGAAGAGGGGCTGATGTAAAAAGCCAGCCCTGAGGACCAGATGCGTTTGGGCCGCATTTTGGGAGGTTAGGAGGTCAAATGCAGAGACACCGAGCAGCGTGTGGGGGGAATCTCTCTGCTGCAAAGCACTACAGCTCGCTGGCCTTCTCTTTTGGGCTGCTTCGTGGGGCTCACCGCCGAAACCTCGGGCACTCAGGATCACAAATTCCTCCTGACACGTCTTCCCTGATGTGTTACTGGAGCCGCCTCTCCTGCGGATCCGTTCCCCGTGATGCAGATCTGGGAAGACACATCATTAGGTAACCGTTTATGTAAGTGACCCTCTGTGGGTTTGCGTGGAGCTTTCACAGCTCTGAGAGCCCTGATGGCATCTCTGACCCACGGCAAGCATCCATCCCATCGACCTCCTGGTCCAACATCCCGCAGTGGACGTTGCCTCGCCCTCCCTGCAGGAGCTCTGCCTCCCGTTTTCTGGTCAGGTGCATGATTTTTGGGATTGCCATGGAGATGGAGGCCGGTGTGACAGGCGTCAGGCAAACAACATGAGACACGAGCCTGTGTCCTGGGGGACTCGGGATAAACTTGGCAAGTCCTGCGCTCTGAAAGGCATCTCGGGCACCGAATTCCCATTAACACCATCCAATGGTGCTGCTGTGCCGTGCTTTGAAAACTGATCTCGGGGTTGGGAGTGGGGAGGGACAAAAATCAGCCAGGATTAGGGCACAGAGAGAGGCATTGCTGCTCACCGAGGACAGGAAACGGCCTGGTAGCAGTGGCATTTTCTGGATTTGTGCCACAGCTGCCGTTGCAGGAGCACACCAGGAATTATCTTCCTTTCCCTGATGCCCTGTTGTGTTTCGTGCAGGATTTTCTACGTGGATGCGAGGCAAGCGATTCAAGGCGACTCAGGAGGGATTTGGGCTGGGAGCAGACCCGGAGGATGGCGTTTCCCCCTTTGGATGGCTCATAAAAACCCAGCAGATCACAGGTACAGCGAGCAGAGCCTCCAGCTCAGCACAGAACACGTTCCTTATGTAATTGTGCCGTGATGGCCACTGGCACAGGAGCCGGGATTTATGTTCCGGCGAAATGTCTAAAACGGCAAGTGAAGGAATTCGGTCTCCTTGGTGATGAAACCAACCAATGGAAAACACACGAAAAAAAGCAATCTAAGCCCATCTTTGGACCTTGCTTTTATTTTCAGAGTGGAGGACAGTGAATTAGCCTGGCCTGTGGCCGTGAGCAGGATGTAAGCGTGCCTGGCGTGGCTCTGGCCTTCGCCCAAGTCATCCCAAAACAGGCTCAGCTATCCCAGGAGCTTCTGTGGAGAGGAGAATTAGGATTAAAAAGCCAGGTGTCTGTAATGATAGGCCTTCCTGTGACCCTGTGCACTGTCTTTACCATGCAATCTCCCCTTCCAACCTCCCAAATATTTGGGTATAAGTATCTCCTGCCTTCCCTGCAGAGCCCTGGATTAAACCCAGCATTAATACAAATTAAACTGCCTGTGTTAACACACCAGGTGGGGAAAACCAGCCACCACTGGAGCATCCCCTTCCAGAGGCACGTGAGCTGCTGGAGCCCATGTGATCCACAGCAAGGAGGGAGCTGCTCTCCTTTAAAGCCATCTGAGCCTCTCAGGGAGGAGTCAGAGTTTAGGGCAGCAGGAACATCACCTCCCCAGCGTGGTGCAGCCACTCTAGGGTCAGGCCACCCTGGCTTTGGGCAGTGCCAGCAGAGGGTGGATGGTGAACCTGTGATTTTATGGAGAGTTTGACAAGTGGCAGCGAGGGGTCTTGGACATTTCCGTGGTGGTTGGGAGCATCTCACGGTGGGCGTTCAGCTCGTGGTGCTGGTTGGATGTGGAGGGGTCAAAAACAAGGGGCAGGTTTTGGAGCAAAGCACTTCGACAACATTCCTGCCATCCTGGACATTGGTTTTCCTTGGATCTGGTGCTCTTAATTTAGAGGCTGCAGGAGTCAGGAAAGCTCAGTGTTTTCCAGAGGTGGCCCATCTTCCCACATCTTCCCACTGCTGCTGGGCTGAGAGTCACCCGTGTGCCCGGAGAGCAGCGCCGTGTCCCCAGCAGGCTCTCCTGCAAAACAAATGCCTTGACAACGCCAAACCAAAACAATTTCTGCTTCAGCTTAGCAGGCTGGAAAGGAAGATTAGGTTTCCCAGGTGGAAAGTTTCCCACCGAAAATATCGGAGCCCTGTTTTCTTTCCGCTTAATGAACGTTGTGACCCTCGCTCCCCAAGTTATTCCAGTAATGCCCCAGGATCCTGATTAAGACTGAGCCCAGCGGCTCTTGGCATTATGTAAACATGTGGGAAGACTCCAGCCCTTCTCTAGGAAGCTTCCTCATCCAGTTTGGTTCAGGCAAATGCATCCATTGAAACTCTCCTCTTTTTTTTTTCCTTAACTTTTTCAGCAGCCCCACAATGGAGGCTTTCATCTCTACCTCTTGTGTGTATCCCAGTGTCATGCCCTCTGCTTTCAAAGGCTTAGGTTTGCCTTTAATTGTGTCGAGAGCCTTTGTCTCTAAGCCTTTAATAATGGATTTTTTTTTTTCTCCTCTGCCAAAAGAGGAATTTTGTTTCTTTGCTGGCTTTTCTTCTAAAGCTGAAGTGACAGTTCCCTCTTCTCGGTGAGATTTACAAAGCTTATCTTTTAATTTTCAAGAGCCAAACAGCGGAGGGAGGGGGGAGAAAGGAATGAAACGTCATCATGGCTTTTAAACACTGTCGCTAGGAGAGGGCTTAATGATCTAGAAATACATAAACTGCGCGCTCAGGGGCTGCTTGGATTTAGTGACACCAAACTGCTGCTCCTGACGGAGACAAGGATGGAGCTGGGGGGCCACAGCCAGCACATCCGGATAGCCCTTTCCTCTGGGCCCAGTCAGGATGGAATCCTGGAATGGTTTGGGTTGGAAGGGACCTTAAAGATCATCCAGTTCCACCCCCCTGCCGTGAAACACTTTTCACCACCTCAGGCTGCTCCAAGCCCCATCCAACCTGGCCTTGGACTCTTCCAGGGATCCAGGGGCAGCCACAGCTTCTCTGGGCACCCTGTGCCAGGCTCTCCCCACCCTCACAGGGGAGAATTCCTTCCCGTAATTGTGGCAGGAAACTGAGGCACGAGGAAGAAATTAACATGTGTTCAGCTTGAGGGATGGCTTGAGCTCATCTCCAAGGATTTGAAATGAGAAAGCTGGGATGGATCCCACGCTCCTTCTGCATTAAACTGATGGTGCACCTCATGGCTTACGGGATTTGCCTCAGCTGTGGTGGGGGACAGTCCTGGGATTGCCACAAGGCTCTGTGGGATGAGGTGGGACAAGATGCTCTTCCAATCTTTTCTGCCCATGCCCAGCGCGTCGTGGTTGTGCAGGAAACGCAGCTCTGGGAAGGGGTTGTCTTCTCTCTGAACAAGGCATAAATGGATTAAACCGCTTCATGTTGATCGAACACTGACTTACCCCAGCTGGCCTGGTGCTAGAGCAGGTCTGAGGTTGAAAGCAGAATTTGCTCCATGAGTTTATGGGTTTTTTTTTTTGAGTGTGACAACTTGGAGCAGGAGGAGCTGCTTTGCAGCTAGTTTGTGGTCACTGCAGTGGGAAAGCCAGGCTTGAAATGAGTTCCAGCAGAGAAAAATCATGTTTTCCAGCTGCTGCTGGGAGTTGTGTGCTTCATCCCTCGGGATTGCCATCCTCATCCTCAGTGATGAAGGATTGGTGGAGCAGAGAACTCCAGCTCCCTTGCAGGGATCCCAGGGATCCTGAAGGCATAAATCTTTGGGCAAACCACTGACTATTGTAACCTCGTTTGGTAAATGAGGAAAATGGGCTTCCCAGAAGCTGCCTTTCACTTTAATTATGAAATAAATAAGGAAGCAGCCTTCTGTCTGGCTGAGCTGGCAGCTCAGGAACAGATCCAAGGAAAGCCAACCTAGCTGTCAGCTTTCCAGCCCATTTGCTCCTCCCCTGGGCGAGTGTCTGGGAGCTGGGCTCTGTGGCAGGAACCAGAGGGACAGGCACTGCTGCTGAGTGCCCTGCTTGTCCCTGGATGGGCACAACGTGGTCCAGAGTGGGTTCTGCCTCCAGGAGATCTCTCCAGGCTCAAGTCGCTTCCACTCAGGCAGAATCCATGGAAAATGAGCTGAAGTGTCACCTCCACGGCCTCTGGTGAGAGGTTCCTCGTTTCAGGGGCAGACAGGAGGAGGCCTGTCTGCAGGCAGAGGATGCCAGGGCTGGCAGGTCCAAGGCACAAAATGTTGTCCTGGCGAGAGCCAGCGCGTCCCTGGGAGTTGGATCTGTGTCGGAAGGGCAGCCAGCCATGACAGACCAGGTCGGGATGCTAGCAAGCCACAGGACACCCCACCCTCCTGCCAAACCATCAATAGCTTTGTCTGGGGGGCTTCAGCTCTTTATTCCGCTTCCCTTCCCAAGCGGGGAGCACGGAGGAGCCGCGTGTCCCAGCCTGTGCTGTCCCTCTGGCTCGGTGGCACTGTGGCACTGAGTTTGGTGTGTTCACATTTGCTGGGCTACCAAAGTGTTTCCGTGCCTCTGGGCAGAGTGGATGAGAGCCTCACCCTCCCAACCACTGCCTTATGCAGCACAAAATCTTCTCCGTCCTGAAAAGATTGAAGATTTTAAGCCCAAAATAGACATTTCAATACATTTGTGCTTTTAAAAAAAATTTTTTTTTAGGTTTTTTTTTTAATTATTTTTATTTATTTATTTTTAGTTTTTGAAAGCATCTGAAAGATGCTGCCTTCGTTTCAGGCAGAGGGAACTCATTCTGAAACCTCTGGAGCTGCTGTGAAATGGGATCGGCGCCCGCCGGGGGAGCTCCAGCACCTACACGCCTTCCAGCAGTCCTCATCCCAGATCCTCATCCCATCCTGGCAGGTGAATGATGCAGGGCCACTCCTGAACACCGGGAAGTTGGCTGAAATCCCTGCTCAGCAGCACAGGCAGCTCTGTGATGATTCTGTGGTGGTTTTAGTGCTCAGGTTTGTGACTCTAAACCCAATGCCTGGCAAATAGCTCACAAAGCCTGGCTTGCTTTTTCTTCTTTTTAAAGTTTTATTTATTTCATTTTTTATTCAATTATATATTACTTTTATTATTATTTTTTAAATTTCCTTCTCCTTTGCAACCTGTCTCACTTTGTATTTTACTCCCATTCCCCAGCCCACAAAATACAGTCTAAACCTCCAGACTCTCTGGCAGCCATTCCAGATCCAGGCGGTTAAATGGGATATTAGGAAGAAATTATTCCCTGTGAGGGTGGGGAGGCCCTGGCACAGGGTGCCCAGAGAAGCTGTGGCTGCCCCTGGATCCCTGGAATTGTCCAAGGCCAGGTTGGATGGGGCTTGGAGCAGCCTGGGATAGTGGAAGGTGTCCCTGCCCATGGCAGGGGGTGGAATGGGATGAGCTTTAAGTTCCCTTCCAACCCAACCTGTTTGGTGATATTATGAAATTGGTGAGATTGTTCCTTCCCACAGTCGCCTTTTCACGCTTTTGGGGGGCTCTGCCCTCCTTCCAGACCTCATTCCAGGTCAGGTGAGGAGGAGAATCAAGCTCTCGTGGCCGGCTGGGGCAGGCAGGGCGCTCATCCCAAACCAGCGCACGTTCCTCCTGCTGCCGAGCAGCTGACCGGGCAAAGTGCTGTGCCCGAGCCAAGCAGCTTGTACTGGCGTAGGCTTCCAGCTTTGGAAACTGTAAAAACCTCCCGGAGGATGAAAGGATCAGGAACCTCCAGCTGCTGGAATTCCTCTGCTCTTCGATACGCTCCGCTTCCCTGGGCTCCCAGTAGACACCAAAGCAGCCGGACAGGCCGGTTCCCACGCAGGTAATTCCAGGGTAACTGGAGGCTTCCCAACCTTTTCCCCTTGCCCTTCCTTGGCTGAGAGCCTAGAGGAAGGCCAGTCAGTCTCCAGGCATGCAGCATTCCTGGGGTTTGGAGGAGGGCATGGGCTCAGGGGGACGCCTGAGGAATTAGGTGGCGTTTTTGGGAGCAGGCGTCCTGGGAGGCTGGGCTTTGCAGGAGGGGCACTCCCTGTCCTTGGGACCAGCACAACCAGTTCAGAGGGGGTGGTGTGACCACTAGGAAATGCTTGTCGTGCTGGGAATTGTCACAATGCCACAGATTAAACGAAGCAACCACTCACTGAAAGGAAAAACAAGTGGAAGGGAGTTTGAGAGGGTGGTGTTTTTTTTTTTTAAGAGGGGAAGAATTATTAGGAGTCCAGGGAGATCTTAGAGCCCCATCCAGTGCATTTGAGCTTTAAGTTCCCTTCCAACCGGGACCTGGGACAAGGGATGGAGGGACAGGACGCAGGGAATGGCTTCCCACTGCCAGAGGGCAGGGCTGGATGGGATATTGGGGAGGAATTCCTCTCTGTGAGGGTGGGGAGGCCCTGGCACAGGGTGCCCAGAGAAGCTGTTGCTGCTCCATCTCTAGAAGTGTTCCAGGCCAGATTGGACGGGGCTCCAGAGCACCCTGGGATAGTGGGAGGTGTCCCTGCCCATGGAATAAGATGATCTTTAAGGTCCCTTCCAACCCCAACCGTTCTGTGATTCTGATTTGGTGTTTTAATCGTTATTGAGGGGTCTGAAGGTGGGATCCACCGTCTCGTTTGAACGACAGCTTGTGTCACGTCAGGGCACGTCAGAAAGCCCAAGGCTGGTGTGCAGGGGCAGCAGCCCCCCCAGCTGTGCCTGAAGGCAGAGGAGATGTTATTTCCGTGGTGACACAGCCTCGCGAGCACCTAATCTGGATTTATTGAGGTCGTAAGACTGACTTAGCACGGCGGTGCCGAGGCTGTAGGATAAATAGAAGCCTTCTATTTATAATGCTGCCAATCTGGCACCGCTCGCGGGCGCTAAAAATAAGACCTCGTGCAAAGCGAGCTGAATTAACGGGTGCCGTCCTTGCATTGTCTGCGAAGCTGCCCCTGATCCCGTGGCGCGCTCGGCGCTTGGCAGGGATCCTGCTGGAGCTTTGCTGAGCCACCACCTCTCCGCAGGGCCTGGCGCGGTTTGCACCCGCACGGGAGAGGTTCCTCCTCTCCCTTTGGGTGGTCTGACCGTGCGCCCGTGTCTTGGTTTGAAAAGACAGGAGTCTGCTAAGGAAGGCAGGAGCCTCCCTTGGAAGAGGAAATGCACCCCCCCCTTCCCTCCGAATTAATTCTGAATATTGAGAATATAATTCTGAAATTGAGGAGCTTTTTGAGAAAAAAAGAGTAACAGTTCTTTATTAATATAAACAGCAACAGTACCCACTGACAGAGTCAGAATACAACCTGACACCCTGTTCAGGGTGGTGGTAGCCGTCCAGATGAAAATGGCTCTCTGAAGCGCTGATCGGGTAGAAAGAAAGATCCTGATGGTCCAGTGAAGGCTCTTGTCCTCTGGAAACCCAGTGGGCCGGAGCTACTGTAGTGTCCCAGAGTCCAGCTTATATTCAGGTGGGAATGCTTGGCTCCTCCCCCCTGGGTGGAGCCTCTTACAATGGGATGAGATGACTCATGAGTCATGTGGTGGGTTCTTAATGGCCAATTAGCAGAGACAATGGGCCCCCGGATAGCAGGAGATAACAGTGCCTCAGGCTGTGGAGATGGTGATAGAATAAACCTATTTTTAACCTAGGACAGCCTGCAAACTCTGTGAGCTTGGGGCAGGAGTGGTGAGCTCTGATAATGCAGGGGGGACAAGCAGAGCCCAGGGAAAAGGGAGCTGGTTGTGCTGGAGCTGCCTGGGGCGTGTTTCTGGGTGCCCCAAGTCGTGTCCTTCTGTCCGAAGCAGGAGGAGGTGTCAGGCACTGAGGCAGCAGCACAGACAGCCCCAGCCTGGCACAGCCACTGTGCAGTAATCCCAGGTACCCCGGGACAGTGGAACTGGATTAACTTGTAAAGCGATCTGTTTAAGCTGCAGATAAACCCACCGTGGATCTTCTCTCCGGGGAGCGAAGCGAGCCTCACCTTCCGACTACACCGAGTTTAACGCCAAACATGATATTTAATGTGAAATCTCGTTGCTGTTTAACTCACCCATGTAAAATCTTAGCTTTCCCCTGCCGGCCCACTCAGATCCTGCTTGGGTTGTAATGGTGAGTGGCTCCAATATTCATTCTCTTCTATAAGGAAACAGAAACCCGGATTTTATCATTAACGCTATTGTGTACAAGATCTTAAGGTAGATGCCTGCTTGCTGTTGTGATTTAACACCTGCCTGGCTTCCCTCATGATGTTTCCTGGGGTTGAATTTATTTTCAGAGCACTTCAGGCTCCCCTTTCCTGCTGTTCCTAGCTCCTGAGGTCTACGACCATCCCTGTTGGATCTACCTGCTCCACACACAGCTTTGCTGGCGGGAACGGAATCACAGAATATCCAGAGCTGGAAGGGACCCACAAGGATCATCGAGTCCAATTCCTGATCCTGCACAGGACACCCTGAGAATCCCACTGGGAGAGGTGTCAAAGCTGGTCCTCTACCAGTCTCCTCTCAACACGCCTGGCTCCAGGAGGTGTCTCAAAGGAGAAGAGCAGCTTCTGATTCATCAGGGCTGCCAGGAACCCTGTGGCCACTTTGATGTGCTCCTGGTGCAGAGGAGAGCACGGTGTCCATCCCATGGTTTGAGCTGGGACATGGCATCAGGCATGACACAACGTGATGTGGAACCGCCAGACGCTGATGTTCCCCTGAACTCGTCGTGAGGTTTGTCGGGTTTTCCTTCTGCCTGGGATTTCACTCAGTTTGATGAGGGTAGATGCCATGCAGGGGAAAAATCATTCCCAAGCCTCCTGACCCAAAGGGAATGCAACAAGGATTCACGTGATGGGGTCTGAAAAGGAGGAGGAGGAGGAGCTGGCCCCAAATGCTGGTTCACAGAGCATAGGGGGGAGGCTGTGACCTGGGGGGGACCAGCAGCAACACACCATGGTGCTGTGGGTGGTCACACCGGGCTGGACCACCCTAAATCCGAGGCTGGGAAGGAGCTGCAGCCCTCCAAACCCTGCTGCAGAAGTTTGGAGCCCCGGGGAGGGGGGGACAGCGCGTGCCAGGCAGGCAGGTGGCAGCTTGGTGGCAATTGCACAGTCGGGCAGCCTTGGAGAAGAGAGCCAGAAGGCCAAGTCATTCCAGCACAGTGAGTGCAGTTAAGCGCTGCCATATGGCTGCTTTTGCAGGGGGAAGAAGCACACGGGGAGCGAGGCATCCCACTGCTTTTCCTTGAAAATGAACTTTCTGTTTCTCCTGCAAGCGCTGGGGAGAGTCAGTGGCCGCAGGAGTTGGCGGCCGGGGAAAATGGAAAACGAGCCACGGGGAATGCAGGAATTCCTCGTGGATGTTCTCTGGTTGTTTGCTCTGCCTCAGCCACCCTTTGAGGGCATTTTTAAGGCTGGAAAACCTGAGGGTGGACCAAGCAGGGGGAGGAAAAAGTCTTTCTCAAGGATGGGTGTTAAGCCCCTGCCATGCCAGGTGTGGAGGAAGAGAGGGAGAAGAAGAGGTTGCTGCTGGCCAAAGAGTGCTTTGACCTGTTAGGAACCACTGTAACCAGAAAAACCAGATTTGAACGGTTTGATTTCCTGCAGGGCTTTTGATACAAGCCCCGGGAGGAGAGTGGGCAAATATTTTCCAGCAAGGGCAGGAAAGAAAACAGCAGGATTTTCTGCTTCGTTTAGTAAATCCATTGCTTTTGTCCCTAGCCTGCCTTAACCCTTTCACCTCCACTAACATCTCTGGTGTGGGGTTACCAACACACACAGAAAAATGACCTGCTGGCAAATTTTTTGCTTCAGTGCTTCTCTATTTGCAGATGGAGAATGAAAGGCAATAAATGGGCAAAAATCAGAGCCTGGCTAGCACGGTTTAGTCATGGATTTGGCAGCGCTAGGCTGGACTGGATGATCTTGGAGGGCTTTTCCAACTTTAGCGATCCTAAGAGGTTGGGGAAAGCAGCAGCTTTCGCGTCAGAGCGTTCCTCAGCAGAGAGGAGAGTGTTTGTGGGAAGCTCTTTTGGGGAAGAGCATCCTTTGCTGAGCAGGTTCTGGGGGAAAGGCTGGGAGCTGCAGCAGAGACAGCCGGTGGGTGGGAGGAGGGAAGATGTGGAGCTTTGCAGCAGGGCAGCAAGAAACACGTGTGTTTGGGGGCTGGGGGGTGGAATTTGCTTGCTTGTAGCACCCGGGGTTTCACTGGTGGAGGAAGGTTTCTTCTCCCCCATACCAGGCCCGTTCCAGAAGCAAACCCCACAGCTGCCAGTCCGTAGCAAGAACTCGTTGTCTGCTTGCTTGGGTTCTAAATCCCGGCTCTGAAATCACATTAGTGCAGAGAATATCTGCTTTAGCCCTTTCAAAAGGGCCTTTTTTCAAAAAAGGTTTGTCACCGGGGCTGCTGGTCAAGAAGGAAGCTTTCAAACCACAGAAGCCTAGAAAAGAGAAGGAAACAAACGACTGTGAGCACTTAAAACATCTCCAGCAAGCCACCAGTTTTTGGGGACGTTCCCAGTGCTTCAATGCACGTGGCTGGCAGGATCAAAACTCCAAACCACAGCTCCCACCACGGCCTCTTCCACAGTCAGGCTTGGGGATCACAGAATCCCAGGATGGTTTGGGGTGGAAGGGACCTTAAAGCTCATCCCATTCCACCCCTGCCATGGGCAGGGACACCTTCCACTGTNCCCTTTCAAAAGGGCCTTTTTTCAAAAAAGGTTTGTCACCGGGGCTGCTGGTCAAGAAGGAAGCTTTCAAACCACAGAAGCCTAGAAAAGAGAAGGAAACAAACGACTGTGAGCACTTAAAACATCTCCAGCAAGCCACCAGTTTTTGAGGACGTTCCCAATGCTTCAATGCACGTGGCTGGCAGGATCACAACTCCAAATCACAGCTCCCACCACGGCCTCTTCCACAGCCAGGCTTGGGGATCACAGAATCCCAGGATGGTTTGGGGTGGAAGGCACCTTAAAGTTCATCCCATTCCACCCCTGTGACTCTCCAGCCGGGCCTGGCGCCTGTGCAGGTTTTCCCACGCGCCATCTCCACACCCAGCTCTCCCTTTGCATTATTGATTTCCACAACGTGTAGCTCCCCTTCCACCAAGTCTTGTCTTTTCCCTCTGCCTCCCCCGAGGTTCACGTGCTCCCCTGTGATTATGGTAGCCGCCACGGGCTCAGCCAGTGGCACAGAAAGCCACCGAGCCCTTGGCAGGACCGCGCGGCCCACGAGTGCAGGGTGTGGTTCCACGGAGACTCTCTGCACCAGCTCAGCTTGGTTGGAGAGCCAGGAGGAAATTCCAGAGCTGCCAGGGTGGGAGGCACCCACGAACACCAGAGAGAGGCAGGCAAGTGGGATGCAGGCTGTGGAGTTTGCATGGATGGGAACACGGACACTCCACACTCTCTGCGTTCATCCCGTGCGTGTTGAAGTGATTCTCACCGGAGCAAAACACGTCCAAGACGCTGTGGGAATTCAAAAACA